>OV816024.1:107156009-107756009 GCA_929113105.1 Agrypnus murinus
TTCCAAACTGTCGAAGATCAATAGATAGTTATTTTCGTTAAGAAGTGCGCTGTCTCGTCAATTTTTAGGCTCGAGGCCGAAATATAAAGCACGGTTAGGGGAGTATTTTAAAAGTACCCAAGAGTCTGTAAATAGACAGAAAATGCATATCGAACAATATTTTTTGTATTCGTTTACACAAAATTATAAAAAGCATTGATTTATTGTAAATTTTGAGGTTGCATGGGTTAACTAGCTACATAAGTGAAAATTTAGTTATATAGAAGGGCATATCCAGCTCAAAACGGAAGGGGCGCAGGTTTCTCAATTTAACTTTTTTCTTGAGCTAAGGGTAGTCCATGAGGGGGAATTACTATGCAATAATACACATAACAAAAGGAATAATAAGGAGAAGCCTAAAGTTGTAGCCCGAATTGGGTATGTGGTTAAAGTATCATGACAGTAATCAGATATCGCGAGTTCAATCAAATACCACCCTCATATACTTTTTTTTCTAATTCTGTTGTTTACTAGTGATTTTTTAAAACTTTATTTTACTTACCAAACTCTTTGATATGTTTTTTAATCTACAATCGACTTTTATGGGTATGACTATTTCTTGTTTAATATCTATGCTGGTTTGTAATTAGTTTCGTTCAAAATGTTGTTTAATTTAAAATTTTTCAAAAATTTGTTTTTTATATAAAAATATATTTTTTGCCTTACTTTTAATTTTTCCATCTTGGAAGAGGGGGCACCTACCCCGTCTTGCCCTCCCCTAGATACGCCCTTGGTTATATACCATTTTTTTCGGACTATGTATCGCGACAAAACGAATTCAAAAAATTCCTTTCTAGCAAAGTTGATAATAACGTTGTTTGTAGATTGATGAAAACTTTATTTAAATTCAGATTTGTGAAGCGAGAGAATGAACGTGTGTTTCTCAAATTGTAATAGTTATTTATGTACCAATGGCGTTAGGATTATGATAATTGGTCGATTGATAATTGATGATGATTTGATTGAACTTTTTTAACCTGATTTTAATTATTCTTGAGAATACTATAATATAATATATAGGTAACTAAAATAAAGTTTAAAAAATAATAATTAGTAAGCAACACAATCAGGAAAAAAAGTTTACGAAGGTTGTATTTGAATTCGCGATATCTGATTACTGCCCTGATACTTTAACCGCGTACACAATTAAATTTAAAAAAATTGTTTTTAAAATAAATATTGTATTCTTCGTTTTGTTATTGTATATTATTGCATGGCAGCCCCCTCATTTACTACCCTTCCCCCATGAAAGAAGTTAAATTCAGAAAGCTGCCCTCCCTTCCGTTTTGAGCTGGATACGCCCTTAGTACAGGGTATCTTAAATTAGATGGGAAATTGACATTTCTTAGTTATTAACAGAAGTAGAGAAAAACTATATGAGCAGTCATGAACTAATTTCTTAAAATACATACGACGATAAAAACCAAAATCTGCTTTTTTATCTATAGAGGTAATTGTGACAATTCCAGTCCTACAATTTATGAAATGTGGGGAATATCGTTTCTTTGAAAAGATATAATAAAAATGTAAAGGCAACTTTTCAGTATTAATCCATTTCAAATTCAGTAATTAACCTGAATTTTAGTGTAGGTCCCTTGTGAGGCAAATATGAAGACATTTTTAAAGATACTCTTATAATATAATATAATAACTACTACAACCCATAACCTAAACCAAGGCCCCAGAAGCTATAAGCTTGTGCGGGAGGGAGGGGGCGATTATTATTATTATGTAGGCCCAATGTGCGGCTGCAGCCGACTTACAGATGGAACAGCGCAAATCCCACATTTGTGTCACAGCTAAGGAAAACTGCAGAAAACCTTAACCAGTCTGCCGGCGCCGGGAGTCGATCGCGGGCCGCTTGGGTGAAAGTCCGGCACGCCAGACATTACACTACCAAGGCTTAAATGGTCACACCCACTCTTAGGTGGGTATGACCACAAATTGCTTCGTTTCCAAGATTTTCAAAAAAGGTATAGCTTATCACGGTTGAAGTCTACTTAAACCCTTCTCTTTTCGTGCGGAATAAAAATGATGGTGTTTATTACTTCTTATTTGGTGCATTCTTTACCTGCATATGTTTACCTGTTCATATCTTGAATATCAAGTATGATAGTAAATTTAGTATTCTAAACTTCAATCAACATAGAACTAGCTAAACGTCATCAGGCAATATTGGAGTTAGGTTAGGCCAGTAAATCTTATATTAGGTTAGGTTAGGCCAGTAAATCTTACGTTCTCAATCATCCTGAAAATAAAAGACGATAACGATTCTATTACTGTTAAAGTATTTTTCGTGTATCTATATTAATAGCCGAGAACCCCCATTTTACCTTCAATTTACATATCTTATGTGTACTGCGGTGATCTTTGATTATAAAATAAAATACAATATGTCCACCGTTCCAAATATAAACATAAATTATATACGGTAGATTGAAATGAGAATACACCACAGATATTTTTCTTTATTCCTCTCAGCTAGCTCAGGTTTGCTCAGTAAAGCATAAATTATTTGAATTGCGAGACTCTTATTTACTTTTATGGCTAGAGAGAAAGAAAAACTTATATCGTAAGCACTAAAGCTCCTGCAAGCTGGACAACTGCTGCTAAACTCTGAATTTAAAAGAAAAGAACGCTGGATGCTTGTATTAACATTAATTAAACACATATGTAAAATTGAAAACACATAAACTTTATTTAACGTACAAAAATAAAAATTCCAAATAGAACGTCAAAACTAAAAATAAAAAAAATGTTATTCAAGATAATACAATTGGTAAATTGAGAAATGAATTCTCAGGTTTGCTCAAACGTTATAAATAATTGTAGTGATCTGACATAGGATCAGTACGGTCATTCATTTGAACAAACCAACACAAATGAAATTTGTTTATAAATAAAAATATTCATCAAATGAAAATAAATTTTATATAAAGAAATTTAGTTGTTTTATTTACTTTAAATCAAATAAATTCTGAAAAGAACTTAATAAACTAAACCAAATAATTTTATATTTGAGGATGAACTTTACAAGTTAATTATTATTTATGAACTTAACAAGTATCATTTATTATAACCAACCTTGTATATTACGATATACTTTCCTTTTTAAAAATTAATCCTTATTATTGGTAATACTGTGATGAAACCAATCAGCTGACTTCTTGTTTATAAAATCGATACGTAGATCGATGTCAAAAAATAAATTCAATCCGAATTTATTAAAACAATCACTTTCACTTTTAATAATTGTTGCACACTAATCACATCTTCTTTTAATCCTTTTAAAAAATGTTCAGGTAACACTTTAATTTATTTTAAAACTTTATTTATACTGTGACATTTATATCAAAACATATGATTAACTATCTAACCTCAAATTAATTACAGATATTTTATCCGGAGTCGAGCATAGGTTCTGCCTTTTACGTGTTATCGACTGATTTTGTTACAATTTTCCCCAGCTTATATAGTTTATGCCAGAACAAAAGGAAACTATGACACTTTTTCAAAACAACGGAATATCGAGCAAGCTCGTGACGTCACTAATCCGAGACAGCTAATATTTTTTCTCACTAATCTTAATTCTGTTATTATAGGATTGTAGCCCTTGAACGAAGATCAATAAAGTATAATACATTCATTATCTCAAAATGTATCGTAACGAAGACATTCGAGAAAAACGTTTGACAATGTACAAAACTAATTACGATCTAATTACAGATAAAGTTCAACAAATCAAGGTTCATCCTCTACAAGCTAGTTACAGGAATACATGATACAAGTAATACAATTAATTTATGCATAGAAACATCTTTACAATTTAATATAAACATGATTTTTAATAAATAAACATATACAAGTGCCAGCTTAAATATTAAGTCAACGTTAATCAATTTATGCACAAAATGTCCAGCATACAGTACTCTAAGCACTTGCATAAAAACAAAGGTGAGGAAAAACAGGATAAGAGTCTATAAGCGTCATATCAACACGAACGACATGATTCAATACCTTCATTAATAGAAATGACCAGAAATCTTGTAAACAAATTCAAAAATTAATTGTATTGTATCAGTCATAATAAGATTGACCTAATTGATCTATTTTCAGATAATTAGCAACATAAACTTGAGCTGGTCTCCTGGAATATAGAAAAATCTATCTAACGTTAAACATCGTAATATGTAAATTTTAATATGGAAATTACTTCTTCCTAACAAGTGGGAAACCGTCCCAAAGTAACATGGGTTGCATAAACATGATTATAATCAAGCAATCTAACTAATTTATATCTTTTTTCTAAAAATGAAACCTATTATTATTATGCATGAGAAAGCTAGGTTATGTTTGCATGAAGTCATTATTCTTAATTTTTAATTTAAGTATTAATGAACCTAACTGTGGTCCTATCTATAGCCTTTATATTAATTATACCCATGACATAGCATGTCCCTCTTTTAATTTAAATCCGATATAAAAATATTTGTGTTAACGTTTCAGTTCGGTCGTTAGAATTTTCAATACGGTGATTTGATATCACCGCAGTACCATATAAATTACAATCCTAGGCATATGTGATATAAATGCCTTGGCAATTTAATTATTGCAAATTAGTTTGAGAAACAACTGTAGACGTATAATAAGAGGCTAGCAAGACCAGCACACAGTGCCTGGCACTGCCGGTGAACTACTATCCTTCTGTTTGGCTGAACTTGTCCTCTGTATAGCTATACAGCTATGCTAATGAAAGCTATTAGAAACATTATTAGGTGTTCTGTTATATCTTTTTGTTGTATCTTTTATTGTAGTTATCTGTGTACGTAGTAATTTCAGTTGTATAAATATTGCCTATCATATTACAAATAATAAACGAAAAAAAACAGATTTATTTTTATTTTTATTCTAGTTGCAATCTCCTCGATTATAATGTGTGCTTTCAGTGAATGAAATAAAAAATAGACATAAGTTAGTATTATGTAGATGTAATCTAAAGTCCGGTAACTTTTATGCTAAATGTTTATTACCGTAATAACATATTAGTGGCATTTTATAATTTGCAGGTAACTGGGGGCTTTAAATTCACTAACATCTCTTTCCACAGTGGACGCATGTCTGAACTGTAGCCGTGAACATCATAATGATATTTAATGTCCGTCATTAATTCGTCTTAAACAAACTGTTTTGAGTAACATCTACGGGTAGTAAGTGGGGTAAGAAGCTTTGGTATTCATTCTTTAGGAAGTATGGTGAGAATGGTGTCAAAACTACTATCCATCCTCGCTGTCTGTCTAACGATCTTATAAACATGTTATTATATGCCATACACGTTCAGATTCACCTGCATTGTTATCATGGTCTTCAGTAAAGCAAGGCTGCATTATATCTTGTAAACACAAGAAATATGTTAAACTGAAAACCATCTTCTCCTGTTGGGATTTTAATAGTCGTTGGTACTCATTTCTAAAACTTTCTATAAAGGGCAGTTATAAAGTGTTCAATTTTTGGTTAATTAAACAGTGAATCATAAGCCCAAAATTACCTTACCAAGGTTAAAGTAATTTAAAATAGGTTTTGTAAATTTTAGATTATAATCCATAAAAATAACAATTAAATGAAGGTCAATGGGTACTTAATGTTGTAAAATAGTGAAACTAAATTTACAATTACGGCAACGGTATTATTATTTATAATATACATTTTGCAGATACTTTTGAGGAAAGTAAATTATAAGTTTAAAAATAATTCATGGTTTTTCAAATATATTCAATAAACCAGTTTCCAAAAGATTCTAATTTGAACATGCATTTATATTATTTACAAACCCCATTCCATAATGCATCCGTGAAGAATCTTTAAAAGACTTGAAAGGTATAATTAAGGAAAAATAAAGCACTTTGATAATGAATATTATTATTGCACAAGCAGTTATTTATTTACATGCAGAATTATATACCTACTATAGAGAAGTGCTCTTTTCATTTTTATACTTAATTTTTCAGCTGCACTTGCTCAGTTCATTTTCTCTTGTTTCTCTTGATGACTTTCATTACCATATTTCAAAATAATGTTTTTTTAGTCTTTCATGGTCACCAATACCAATAGCAATCAATGTTTGGTCTTTTCATCGAAAATCTTATTCTTATATGTGTAGACAAGATTAAATTTAGCAAGATTCATGATGTGTTCTAGGTATAGATTTTTTATATAGTGTGTCGCATTTAAGATTAATACACTCCCGTAGTTTCGTTATTTTAAGGAGTAAAAATTTGAATGTTGGCACAATGATACATATTCACGAGTTGCATTTTTGAGGTACTCAACCTAAATGTCAACTATAAACCCAGCCTACCACGATCCTTCAAATCTTCAAACAGGGCCAGTTCTCGATATTTCGCTTCGCGTTGGAGATATCAAAAAAAGTTATTAGAAAAAGTTGTTTAGAATTCAATTTTGAACCTTAGTAGCAACTCTCATGACAAAATTCGCACTCAATATGTTAGCGTTAAGACTGCACACAGTTACAAGTTTACTTTTTAATTCAATAGAGTGTCATGGAAAATAAAATTTGATTGAACTGATTGAATTGAAATGTCAATCTGACAAAAAACTACATTTAGTTTTGGTAGGTAAAGGTAAAAAACTAAATAATAAATTTTTTTCAAATTTTTACTTCTTAAAATAACAAAACTACGGGAGTGTATTCAGCTTAAATGCGATGCATTGTATATATGAAAAACCAAACAGCATTTATTAATACTGTTACTTCCTAAAAATAGCATACTCTACTGGAAATTCAACTTATTCCACAAATCTATTTCAACAACCCCAGCTATTATTACCAATCACTCCTACAATCAGATCCGTGCTGAGCCTCTCAAGTCTCTTCAGATACAAGACGCTACATTTAGGCGCCCTTTTAGAGAAAATAAAAATTGTAAATGTTGACAAAAGTAGAAATGGGTTCTTGAAGAGTAAAAATGTTTATTAAAACAAAGCCAAATACGTAACACTATCATTAACTACAGTTTACAATATGTTATGTTTATACATCTAAATACATACTTACATAATTATACAAATAAAATTACATTATATCAAAGAATCAAGTTAAAATTATGATAGTTTATGCAAAAATCAGAATGAAAATTTTCACAAATATCCCCTTTACTAATAAATCAATATATACCGTAATTATTTCTTATATATATTATTTCTAAAATCCGTATTTTAAATTATTCCGTTGATTAAATTGAAAACAAATAAATCAGTATTTTATAACAATATTAAACAGTTCAACAATCACTAAAATTAAACTGTATCAATCATTCAAAGCTATTTTAGAGCTACATAGAAAATTATCCAAAGACGCAGTACTTACACGTACGATTTCTGCAGAAAAAGTAGCTTTAATTAAATTTGTAACGTACAATTATACCCAAATCAAATACGATAACAAAGTATGTCTATTTAATATATCACCTAAAAGTTAGAGAAAATACTTTATAAAGATTAACAGGGGCTTCTGTATTATAGAAACGTGTAGTCTATCTTCATGATGTTTCTTACACTTGTAAATACACTCCTATTATTTTAGGTTGCTGCTGGAATTCTTTTCAAAGAGGTAGCACACAAAACCATAAAGTTCCGGAAAAAAACTTAGAGTAATGGTAACAAAAAAACCTAAAAGATAATGCCGCAACTAATTACAAAGTTATCACCACAAATTAAAGAATAGCGAAATAGAAGGTATCGGTTTCAAAAATAGTTGTCCGGTGAGGTATGAATTGGTCCGTGTGTTTTAGTTAAGGTTTTCTTACAAAACAAGGAATTGATAAAAATAAACCTAATACAATAAGTTTTAATTTAGAATACCTTGAAACGCAGCAATTAAATTCCAATCGAATTGGATGTTCTGTGTATTAAAAGTTTACTTACGTGAAACCAAACTTCAACTAAGTGTATCAGGGATATTTAGGGTTCCACCCACACCAGAATTTACCAATCAAGAATCCCAACCCTAAGATTACCAAATATGGATTAGCGAATAAAAATATCAATTTAAAAGTACAACACAATTAGTAATGACAAGGTTAGATAATAGCCCAGTGGTGAAAAGCATTTTAAGAAGTAAATCTTAGGTTAAACATGAGGGGTGAAATCGAACTGAGAAGCCAAAAGAAATTGTAATAATACTTATTTTACCCGCTCACGGTGATTCTTAGGTCCTTATCGCCGTCTGGCAGATGCCCAATTTTCCCTTATGGGCAATGCAGCGCTATTCATAATAAGCCAATATCCGTTTCGTTTCTGACATAGCACCCATCAATTGTTTTCCTACCAACACCGACAAACTTCACCAGCTACCATCTTTCAGTCATATTACCAACGATTTATCATGGCTAGACATACGATACAGAAGTTATTCTAATGGAAGTTGAAGTAAAGAAGAGTAAAATTGGTCAGTACCCTAGTTAGAGTAAATAATATGAATTGCCAGCAATATACAAGGGAAACGTGTGCGCAATAACGACACTAACAAAATATGGCGACAAGCAGCAGCTGTATTTCACTATAAAATTCATATTCAGTGTTTTATTTAAAAACAATAAACAAAGTTATTGAAAAATTAGGCAAGTAATAGCAATGATTATAATTATATCTAATTCGCAGAACAAAAGAGTAAGACTAATATATAGTATAGTACGAGGGATCTTCTAATATAATTTCATGAAAATTGGTATGGAGCAGGGGCAGTAAGCAGTAGTTCACTCTAGCAACAATTAACAGCCATACTGTGAACTAAGAAAGAAACATTGGAACTAAAGGTTCTGTGGCTTCCTTTAACAAAATTAGAAGGGTTCAAATTGTTATGAGCCTAGGCTGGTATATATTTGTTTCAATATATTCTTAAGATATAATTTATACTTATCCTTTTTATGTATGTTTGCAATGCAATAAATAAATAAGTCACTTATTTTATTATTGACCTGCACCCTCAGAATAAATAGCATATTATACACCAAGGTGGTGAAGACTGTTATTATTGACCGAGCACCAAGATTATTTCGCGAGGGGCTTTGCCCCGAGCGGAATAAGGTGCGAGGCCTATTTATGTCTTCACCACCGTGGTGTATATACTATTTTTTCCACTACTAGCCAAATTTAAGGCAAAAATTAAAATTTTTCTTGTAAAAATCAAGTAGCACAGGAATGCAAATTCGCCTTTCCACTAATAAAATAAAAATCAAGTAGTGTCTGATGCAGATTGACATTTCCACTAATAAAACTTATTTTCAACAACGTTTGTAATTATCGTGTTTGGGTGTTTTTTTTGACAATTCAACTCACATTTTTTCGACTAATCAAATTCAGTCATCTTCAAAAAATGGACCAATCACGTTTGTATTTAGCGGCAATTTTTACATGTAAAAATTTCCGAAATAAATTTCCACCACAAACATTTTTATTTATCTAATTCATTGTTGACATCACAATGACAATTATAACTATTAAAAGTACAATTATTATACACATAACTGGTTGTACCGGAAGAGGAAGACATCATTTTAACTTTTAGTTCGTTGAATTGTCAAGCCGAATACAAACTCGTTGGTATGAAATTGAAGAAAATTTTCTCCTCATTCAACTCGTATTTGTTTCTTAGACAATTTTCACTCGTTGAAATTGTCGTCGAAACAAATACTCGTATCTGAAATCGAAAATTTTCGGCAATTTCATGCCAACTTGTTGTATTACTTATGAATATAATACTTGTTTAAATAAAGTTCTGTTGTTTAGATAGTTTTCTAACATAACCAAGCTCGGGCTCTGTCCGGCTCCCGCATTCCGCCATGTTGTATTACGGGATGTCATCAGTCATTATTGGTTGAGAGCGAATTTTAAACTAATGGCATTTTTATTCAAATAATTTTATCGTGTTAGGTGATTTCAAGCAGCAAATACGTTAAAGACAATCTCCTGGTTATACAAAATTATGTTGCACAAGTTTTTGTTAAACAACTATCCCTGGATTCTCAAAACATTTGAATTTATCCATTATTAACCTAGGTTTATTAAAAAAAAAATTATTAACCACTACTAGAGAAATTCAACTTCTCAGTTGGCTAGGAGACGCAATAATTGTCAACTTCATAGCTAGTAGTGGAAAAAAAAGTTACACTACTTTCACTCTTAATTTTAGTACTTCCTAAAATTTCAATCTAAATAGAAAACAAATTATACAAAAGTTTTATAACAATCCACTCTGAATAGGCAATATTTTTCCATGTAGAGGAGAAGATTCAAAAGTCAAGAGTAAGGTCTTACTCCGAAACGATTAGAAATTTGGCTGTTTTAGTGAGAAAAAGCTACCATAAGCGATTAAAAATAGAATGGCTTTAGAGTGTGATACTTAGATCTACACTAACATTGTATTGACGTATATGGTCTATACGAAGGAACATATTAGATATTTTATTCTAAATGTATTGGACATAAACACACGCTTTTTGGAGTGGTCTAGTGTTCGAATCTTACACTAAATTTTTACTGCGCAGTAAATGAAAAGCTGCGAATCTAAATATTTTAGATTTGCATATAGATCTTTTAACACTGTATGTGTACGCGTCTTAACAAGTTTGAAACACGTAAACTTCTACGATATATTAGATTTTCGATATAACTATAGTTAAATAAGATTTTAATTAACTTCCTCAATGCCACCTTTCTACAAACCTCGTTACATCACGCAGAGGGAACTTTAGTACGGCTTTAATATAAAATCTTCACTAAAGTTTCAACTAAAGGTTGGAAGGCATATATATCATCATGGAATAGTGCAATTATATCTTACTCAATTATTTATTAGTAATGCTCTTGTTTCGTATACAATTGTTAAAGGTGCTTGTTTCATGCGCCATTAAATAAAAGCAATTTAGAAAACGAGAATAACATAATATACATAACAACATAAATAACATAATGAAAAGTCAGTTCAAAAGTGTTTATATTGCAATGTACCGATTATTTATTATTCCAAATGAGGCTATGCATCATTTTATGTGAATTTAAAAGTAATTAATATGAATACCTTCTGTAAAACATCCTTCACATACATGGCATGTTTATTAATTTCTTGCCATCTTCTTAGTAAATATTCGATACCTACTGATAATTCTTCCATCAAGACATACAATAAAGAAGCTTACTATTAACATTTTAATAGTTTTGTCACATCACTAGTTCATTTAAATGTATTTAAAGTACAGCTCCAGGAACTAAAACCAACAAATGTCATGGACGGTGAAGGTTATTGAATTATATTTTCGCGACTTGACGCTTATGGACTACTAATTTTATGATAAAATTAAATATCAAAAGAGTTAAGAAAGTACTGCAGTTACTGAACTAAGATAATTCGATAAGCAATGAAAATGGCAATAAAAACAGGCAAGAATTAATACTAACCACGTCCTTATATTTAAAGCAAGCGGCTCGGCTCTTACGTGAACTTTGTTTTGTTAGAAATTGACTTTGTTCAATTTATTATTATTATTTTCATGAGTTGTTCTTTACTTTAAGAAATCTCTCAAAGAGTGTTTAGAAGTAAATGAAGAATTGGCAATTTCCCCTGAATAGGTTAACAAGAATAAGAACATTATGGAATATCCAATGTTCATTGTTTTTCCATTAGCGATGGCATAAACTAACATACAGTATTGGTAAAATTCGCTTTGGATTTGAGTTTTCATGTGTGAGCAAAGGAAAAACAGCGAATCGCAATGCATCTGAGAAAGATAGATATCATCGCATACTTTCCAAGCTTTACAATATAACAAGCTTTTAAGGTTGGTGCTATAGGTAATAAGTTCAAAATATAAATAATTGATGTTCGTCATTTTGATACAACTGAAAATTTGTACTGTAGGTATACTTTACCCTCTAATTGTGTTCGAGACTTTTTAACACGATTAATAAGAATATCAGTCTTACTACCTCGACAACCAAGTGGTACTATTATAATATTTTTGGCATCAAGCATGTCAAATTATGCCAACAAAACTTTTTGAAATATGTCGTATTATAAAATATCATCTCTACAGAGCAATTGACTATTCAATTGTGTATTTAGTATTTTAAATAATTTTATATCTGGTTTTGTTAAACCAGATAAATTAAAAATTGATTTAAAGTTGGATCGGACATCAACTAACGTATGTATTAAGGGCTTAATTGAGTGTTTTAGAACCCTTTATCGTCTTAACGCCTGAGGCAAAAACCGAAAACTGACTGTATGTTCTAAAACACTGACTTAAGCCTTTAATTCATAATATACTATCGTATTATAAAACCAGTTTTGTATTGATCTTCAATTTTCGATTTTCAGTTACATACGTCAAAATGACAAACTATTTGTCAAATATTATTAATTTTTTTATGCGTTTACTGTCTCCAGCCTTACTTTGTGGAACTCCATAATCATGAAATATAATATAAATACAAAGATTACTTAAAGTTTCACAAGTTTTATTAATATCTTAACCTGACAATATTGTTTCCACACTTTGTGTCATTATCAAAGGTAGATAAGATTGATAAACAAACACGTTGCTAAGGATAAATACATACAGAAAATAGGTAACTAGATACAATACATAACAAAAACTAAATATCTAACACTTCTAATAAAGGAGCATTACTAAGCTCAGTTTGTTCATTCATTAAAGGTACTGTGCGTTTATGTCTGTATATTTCAAAAGCTTCTAAAATGTCTAATTTGTGTTTGTTGTTGCAAAAATGTAAGAATTTAATGTTGTTTTGAGGTGTCATTGTATATTGTATATTGTTTATATTGGACAAACACTTAGAAATTTCGACATAAGATACAAAGAACACGTACGCTCTTATAGACTTAAACATCCAGAAAAATCGAATTATGCTAAACACATTTTGGAACAGAGCCACTCAATGACACCTCAAAACAACATTAAATTCTTACATTTTTGCAACAACAAACACAAAGTAGACATTTTAGAAGCTTTTGAAATATACAGACATAAACGCACAGTACCTTTAATGAATGAACAAACTGAGCTTAGTAATTCTCCTTTATTAGAAGTGTTAGATATTTAGTTTTTGTTATGTAGTGTCTAGTTACCTATTTTCTGTATGTATTTATCCTTAGCAACGTGTGTGTTTAACAATCTTATCTACCTTTGATAATGACACAAAGTGTCGAAACAATATTGTCAGGTTAAGATACTAATAAAACTTGTGAAACTTTAAGTAATCTTTGTATTTATATTATATTTCATAATTTTTCTATAGTATACTGACTCGTAAAGATCTGTTTATTGCGCTCTGTTTCTATGGGTAAAGATTCCTTTTACGGGCTAGCCCGTTATGAAACCCGTAAAAATGATCACGGGCTCGTTATCATCAATTCTATAGCAACAAACATATTTATTTAAATTATTCATATATATGTTACGTATTGTGCTGTACTGCTTCAGTAAATGAAAGAATTATTTAGTAAAGATTTACGAGTCAGTATACCATAAAATGTTGTACAATGCTCGACCGTTACACGAACCCTACGTGCTTGCACGGATAACAAGCTCGCATGTTACATAGGTACCGCGCTCGCACGTAAAGTTCTAAGTAACGGTCTTGTAATGTAAACTACTATTACCAAAGTTTTATTAGCATTTTTTTCTAAAGCAATTCTCTAAATTTAGTAACCAGTAGATTCATTTTTAATTGAACTTACTCGATGGAAAAATTAGAAATAATGCACTCAACATGGAAATATGTCAAGTATTTAATTTTGTAATAAATTGTCACAGATATCTGCATTAAGTTTGGGCGGACTTTGCTTTAGATTACTTACCAGCTTAACATAGTTAAACTTTGAAAGATTTTAAATGTTTTCATTACATTTCTTGCAACAATAATATTTACCAATATCTAATCATTTAGTAACTTGTATATTACACTATATTTAACGGTGTCTCCTAAGCACACATTGTATTTGACTAATTTCCAATACGTATTTCGGTAACGATGTTACCTTTTTCTCGGCATAAAACCGGAGAAAAAGATAGTAGGTAGTAATAATTTTCTTTCGGTATAAGGGGCTCGCATTGCATTAGCAGCAATACGGGGGGGAGGCAATCATTTGTATCGTATGTTGTACCATTCGCAGATGAAGCACATATGCTTAATGTAGGCACTGCCTAGCCCAATCACAATAGCCACTATTTTCTTTTCACATATAACATAATATACATACATATAATATCAGATATAAGTATTGTAATGTATGATGTCCAAAATCATTTTCATTTTCGTATAACCTTCACAAGTGTCTTTGCCATAGGCTATTGGAATGTTTGGCCTTGTGTTATTATAATAGAGAAAAATCGATTTCAAGATTTCTTTGAAAGGGTCTATAAATAACCTCAATTCGTTTGGCCATGCCGGGTTTGCATTTCTATCATCAAAGTTTATATTAATATTTTTACAGTATGCAAATGTTTTCCCTTCATTCATAACGTTATGCTGACTATATTTACGCGTCTATGACGATAGGCTATTATAATAGCTGTTGCTAATAGGTTGCCTTCCTTAAGCCAACATGCAAGTTCTACTGATCCTTCTTTAGACAATGCCAGTCTACAAATAATACTATCTGGGTTTTGTTGTGTTACTTGTACCATTTCATTACTACTTGCTGGTAGTTCGTATGTTGGGGCATTATCTTCAGCGTATGTTACTGTTTGCATTGCTCCTGCAATGGATGTGGACAGGGTACAATTTCCGTTGCAACTGATCTGCTTGATGCAGTAAATATAGATAAAAGAAACAAGTGAATATTCTAAACATTAATGTTTTAATATTAGAAAGGAAAAGTACAATTTCACTTTCATTTATACTCGTATTAAAATAAAATGTTACAGGGTTGTTTGGGAAATAAATTCTCTGGCCTCAAAAACCCCTAATACCACTCTTTAACCGGAAAATACTTGAAAATTGAGTAAGACTTGCTTTAGCGCTCCCTAGCGTTCGTCGTATCTAATTACGCCAAATAGCTTTCGGAACAGAATCACACAATGACTTCCCTTTTCGAGATATACAAACATCAATTCAGGGTACCTTTAATAAATGAACAGATGGTGGTCAGTACTTCTCCGTTACTGGATATGTTAGATATATAATTCTTATTATTTTTATCTTTTTATTTAGTTATATATTTTTTATATTTACCTTAGCGAGGTGTTTGTTTATATTCATGTTACCTCTGATAATGACAGCTTAGCTGTCGAAACAATTGTCAGGTTATAATTTAAGAGATATTGTAAAACTGTTTATTAATCTTTATTTATTTCAGCATTATGGAGATAAGGCTCAAGACAGTAAACGTTCTTTATTAGTTCTTTTGAGTTCTTTGCAGCTATTTGTATTTTTAGTGACAGTTGAGTTCCTAATGAACTTACTCAAACATTTGCATTGCTTTGGCAGTGTTTTAACTGTTTAATAACATGAGAAATATTAACAATAACAAATGTTTAAACTTAGCTAATTAAAAACACAAATTGTGAACTATCAACAAACTTAAACTAATTTATTTAAAGGCTATATATTTATTTAATGAATTAGAACATTTATTTTGTATACAAGTATTTATTTATACAGAAGTATGCCTATTTACATTGAACATTTCCATTTAACTGCTACTCTTCTCTTCTGCGGCCGGCGTTATAGATCTAGTGCCGATATCTTCTACAAGACTCTCGAAGCTTCTGGTATTCTCCAGCAAGTCTAGAATGAACGAGACGCTTCACAATACATGGGGTTTTCCCGTTCATTACAGTATGCTCATATGATGTAAAATTGTAATTAAACATGCGTTCGACTGGAATGCATTTGTTTTGCATGTGCGTCTTTGAACAGCACTTGTATAGCTTTTGAAACACCCTAGATTTTACTAGCTATACCAGTTAAATCATAAATGTATGTTTTATGAGATCTAACAAGAGCAGTATTTATTGCTATGGGTAATACATTATGAAAGCCTCACAATTATTTGACCAAATCGTTTCCAACGGTAGATGAAGTATCTTCAAAAATTTCAATTAATCTATAAAGCTTAAAATTCTTATGTCCATGTAACTCTAACTCGTATTTTGAGAACGAAAGGAGTGAATGACGTTGAATTAAGGTATTTTTAAAATGAATGTTATATTAGTACGTACACTCTAAAAAATTCCCCTTGAAGTTGCCTCCATTTCTTGGGGTAAATTTACTTCAAAGTGTAATTTTCATAGGAAGTGGGAAATTTCAATATTAGGTTAAATTTGCATTGTCATGTTTCCTTTTTAAATAAATTTACAGATTAAAATTACGATCTCAATGCAATCTTACATTTCATTTTAACATTAAAACACCTGCGTAAAGTTATAACTTTACCTAATATTGACCTAATATTGAAATTTCCACTTCCTATGAAAATTACATTGGAAGTAAATTTACCCCAAAAAATGGAGGTAACAAAGTATACTTTATAAAAGCTTGTGCTTGTTCTAGAGCACAATTTCACTATAAGGACAAGTCCAATAAATATAAACATTTAAAAATAGGGTACATTCTATGTAATTATTATTGAATCATTGTTTAATTGCGTATAGAATGCATATGTTCAACAAATTCGGTATTATATGCCATGCATATATAATATTGAAATTTCCCACTTCCTATGAAAATTACACTTTGAAGTAAATTTACCCCAAGAAATGGAGGCAACTTCAAGGGGAATTTTTTAGAGTGTATTTGAATTTTGCTACAAATATTTAAAATTACTTCTGGAGTAAGTTTAAAATTAATTCAATATTCAGCGTTTTATCTCAATTATCTGATATTCTTTAAGCTTCTTTCTATTAAAAAAACAATCCTAAAAAAAACAAAATAAGTGAAAACAGCAAGGTAATGTTTGTTAGAGATTAAAAAACGCGTTTTCCATTACATTTAAAACAATCAAAAGTTCAAAATCAATACTATTGCTTCATTTGTTGATGAATAAAGAAACACGGAACATTACATCTTTCACTTTTCATTACTTAACCAAAGTGCCATTCATTCAGTCGTATGAGTAGGGAGTTTCGTGTTATTTTTATTGATCTATGTTGCGTACTATTCATCAGATTAAAAGCTTTCATTGTGTGCTGTACCAATTCTGAAGTGTTAATATAAAAGTTTTGTTAATTAAAACTAGGCGTACATAGTTATACAAACACAAACACTAGCATTTAAATAGAGGTAGAAATACTAGCCTTTCAATTGGCAACTTTTTTAAAATCATAATGTTTGTTCTATTGATTTTTAAAAAGTACTACAATAATACCCAAAGTGTATTTTTTTAGTTTTTTTATCATTTGATCCTGCAGTATATGCTGACTCTTTTGCAGTTTAATAATAAAAGTTTTTAAGCTCCAATTAATTGTTAGTGAGCACAGCCGCCGTCAAATAAAAACTTTTACGAAAACTGCTTAATTGTGCTTTTACAATACTATTACATTAGCATTAATGCTATTAAAAGTTACTAGAGTTAGTATATTAAATATTTAATAATTAAACTGTACAACACAAAAAAGATATCCAGGTTCTCATACAGTTTTTCGAGAGCTTTTTTTGTATGTAGATCATGAATCCGTTATTACTTTTTTCGGGTCAGGCCAAATTTTTTTTCCGAAGGTCATTCCTGTGTCATTGTCATGTAACTAACGCATACTTGTGTTACCAGCAGGTATGCTATTTCAAGACGAGGGAGTGGTTAAATATTACAAAACTTTGCAGCCTGAGTGTACCGTTGACACCTTTGAAGCAAACTTTGAAAGTCGGGGTACTAAACATGATTACACCACACAGTTTTATCGTGAACTTCGACCTATACGTTTCCACTTATAGTATACTTTACAATTCATTTAAAAGCGCTATCAATACCACATATGGGCCCGGTGGTGGACGAGTGGTGTCAGTGCATCACTAGTGTTCCAAGGGTCGTGGGTTCGAATCCCACTTATGGCGACGGGATTTTTCAAATTGGAAAATTTCCCCACCTCAACTATGGATGTGTTTATTCGTGTTGCATGTTAGATGGAGACAGATGACCTTAGCTGTTGGTTCCGCCCTAGTATAGTCGTGAAATAATAAAAAAAATAACATATATGGTAATATTTAAAAAACCGCTATAATTGTGGATGTTGTAACTCAATAAAATAGAAACAGAAATACGTAAAAAAAAGAAAAGGAACTTCTGAAGGAGACTATTCAAACAAACAAAAAAAAATTGTTGATTAATCTTGTACGTTTGATCGTTCAAAAATATATATGTTTCTGTTAACCTTTTTTATATTCAATTAATTAAAAAAATATATAACAAATATAAAACAATAAAAATCTTAGAGAGGTTTATTTAAGGATTTATAACTATGGAGTTTTGCTTAATAAATTTGGATTATAACGCAAATTTGACCTGACCCAAAAAACCAACAGCTGATTCGTGATCTGAACCTCTCGAAAAAAAAATGAAATCCCCAGAAATTTTTTTAAAGTCATATTTTGTTGGGCAGTGCACGGTACAACACAAACAAATTTCCAAGTTTTCATATAGTTTTTCTATAGCTTTTTGATACAAATATCACGAATCTGCTTTTGGTTTTTTTTGGTTCAGGTCAAATACTGTTGTATCGATGTCATCCGCGTGTCATGCAGCCAACACATTCATGCCTCATGAGTCGTCACTCAAACTGGTTTGTTCACGAAGTGATTTCTACCTTACGAATGCAAGACACCAATAGAAGAATAACTTGCATACAACACATGAACAAGATTGATAGTTTTGATATTTTGATGCTTCCTGGTTCTACAGTTTTATGTTTTAGTGCTTGATACTGTACTTGATTTACTATCCAAGGCAACAGATGTAAACAGAGTCAGATATGAATTCATAGTTAAACATTCATCGTCTCCACTCCAACATTTCTCTAAATTTGACTATTATTTGTATAGTGTTTGACTACAATAGGCTATTGTATAATAAGTAGGGTACCCCGACTCGACCTAACGGTAGACAAAAATGGCGGGCGTGGTAACTGTAAATCTGGTTCATCTGGACTGGTCTAGTGCCCTTAGCTCTTTGTGATGTAAGTCTAAATTCATTGCGGAGCGATTACCTATGCCCATCTAGCTATCTATCTACATGGTAAACGCTAGAACTCGCATATTCTTAACTACTGGGTAATGATCTCTGTAACTAGGTAATAAGCTGCGGCGTTGCCGATTCTCATTGCCGAAGAGCAAAAATTAAACCAAAACGTATTTTATAACCACCAGGTAATAAATCTTGTTACCTGGTAAACGCTAAAACTGTCTACTTCTAACAACTGGGTAACGAGTTCCATAACCAGGTAATAAGTTGCGGCAATGCCTTACCAAAGAACAAAAATTGCACCAAAACGTGTTTACTGTTTAATCACTACCAGGTAACAAATCTTGTTATCTGGTAAACGTAAAAGCTTGCCTACCCTTATCGTGCATTTAAAAACGAGTTTTATTTGCAAACAAATTGGAATATAACTGAAATTTGACACAACAGATTCGTGATCTGCATCTTAAAAACCTCTAGAAAAAGTATATTAGAACCTGGAAGTTTTTTTAAAGTCCAATTTTGTTGTACAGTGTTATCATTCAAATTATCTTCAATGTTTGTATTACTTTTTGGATGTACGTATATTTTGTTTTGTGATAAATTGACTGCCTACTTAGGAGTAACATTTTTAATTTTATAGATAATATTAAATCCGAACTCTTAATAAATAATAAAGTAGGCGTAGGTATTTATCAAAAGTTCCGATTTAATGTTAATAAATAATAAAGTAGGCGTAGGTATTTATCAAAAGTTCCGATTTAATGTTAATAAATAATAAAAGTAGGCGTAGGTATTTATGAAAAGTTCCGATTTAAAGTTACCTATGAAGTTAAAAATGTTAAAATATCTAGAAAACGGTTGAACTTAGGTTTAGAAAATGCTAGACAAATTATGTGTAAAACTACTGAGAGAACTCATAAGAATAAAAATATATAGGGTGTCCTATTTAATATACAAAAGTTGGTAAACCTTCCGAAAAACTAAACATCTTGGCAACGGTGTCACGTGTCGGGTCAGTTTAGAATCCAGCATATTATCCAAATGACGTGTTCCAAAACTCTCCTCGATCGTGTAAACTAGTCCAGAGATACTTAACGGTTTTCATATTTTTGTTCCACATTGTCTATGTGATCAGCTCCGAAGAAACTCTTATATGTATGGCTAAAAAATCGATTTTTACGACTCGTTCGGGTCAGAATGCATGTAACCTTCCTCTTTCACATGCAATTTGTCTGAGATCGAAGTATCGAATATCGCAAATTTTAGAGGTTTAAAAGGTGTACTTTTCCAAAATAAAAAATATGTTTACATACTTTTTATTTACTGCTACATATATTTGGATACCCCATACTCTTCAGAACCAATTGGTATACACGCGTATAGTTAGTACAACTAACATAAGTGCTGCCAAAATTGCACAATAATAGGGAGAAAACATCATATACATAGGGCCGGCGCTAGGCTTTTTACTGCCCCGGGCAAACCAAAATCTGCCGCATCTACATGTAAGTACCTACTATAGGTACACTTAATCATAAAAAATTGTGTTTTGTAATTATTGTAACTTAATTTATTTAGTTTATACTGCCAATATTTCTATTCCTAACTGTAATATTAATAAAGTTTAATTGTTATTTTCTTATAAATATAAAAATTACTAAGAGTATACATTCCTTAAAACAACAAAATAAATAATGTGATGCAAAATGCAGGGCAGGACGGACTGGAGAAGTCCGATGGGGGCTACGAGGGTCAGATGTCACAAAAGATAAAATTCAGAAATTAACCTGGTTAATATTGGCAGTAATATTTTAAGCCTGCTAGTCCAGTATATCGTCGAACTTTGCAGAAATGTGACGTACAATACTTTTTCGGCGACCGAATTTAATAATAATAATAATAACGAAGCTACAAGTCTGATGATTGGTATACTTACCCCATCAAGATTGGAAACGCAGTAAACATGAACTGGAGCGACTCAGAGATGATAATAATAATAATAGCTACAACCCATAAACTTGAAAACCACGCCCCAGAAGCTATGAAGCTTGTGTGGGAGGGAGTGGGCGATTATTATTATTATTATTATAATATAGGCCCAACGTGCGGCTGCAGCCGACTTACAGATGGAACAGCGCCAATCCCACATTTGTGTCACAGCTAAGAAAAAATATGCAGAAAATCTTAACCAGACCTTCTGGTATCAGCACATGGGGTGCATTTCGTAGGTTGACAAAAATCCCGCTATTTTTTCTATTGGACTGTTTGAAAGTTTCGCCCCCTCAGAAGATCATACCACCGCGAAATACTTTCTAGTTTAGAAGAGTTGACAAGAGAATTTTGAACTGTAAACAAATAGACGGGCCGAGTGGAAGATAATTTTTCGCGTTTTCCTGGGGCTCTCTCTCAGAGAAATGCCCCAGGTAAAGTTTTTGTTAATCTTTATTTAGAACACTACAGTTTTTAATATGAACAAAGTTACCGTCTTTAAGAGTATAATTAAGTTATACTATTACCGTTTTGTGTGTTTAGTTCCGCTATCGTATCGGAAGCTCACTTACTTCAATTTAACGTTGACATTTTGGGGTGAATAAGTTAACCAAATTATAAAGTTTCCCGTTCTTTAAAAGTTCTGAAAAATACAGAAATTTATGTGATTAATTTGGAATCGCTCCTACTGAAACTTAATAAATAATTTACAGTGCAGTTAACGTTTAGCAGAGGCATTTTCAGTTTTAATGAATGATCTTGTTTGATCGAAATACAGTTATTGGAATGAAAAATTATAGTTATCAAATTTAACTTATCGTGAAAAAAGTTTCTTATTGGATTCCGTTTTTAATATAATTTAAACTCGGAAGTGTTAAACTAAATAATATATTTTAGTGTGGCGTTACCTTTATTAATGAAGAATGATTTTTAATAAACATTAGTTCTAATGAGAGACCGTTATTATGAACTTTATTTCCTTGGATCAAAAAAAAGGTGTTCTAGATTCTTCAACTTCTTTGAGCGATCGAGTTTGGTGACATGTGTTTGTTTTGATGGAAAAGCAATATTGTTTCAATGGCTTTGTAAGGTGAAATCAGATTAAACTATCTGAATAACGTATTGAGACTTAATGAATTTTATTTTGTTATTATTGATGTACTTTGAACCACTATTTTTGTATCGAATATTTTTGACTACATTTTTATGTGCATTATTTTCTGTCGTTAAGAATTCTTCCGTTGGGTATCATTTTTTACATATATTTGTAACGTTTGTACATATATTGTAACGATGTTTTATTTGGAAACTACAATTTTTATTTTTTCATTTATGAGTAAAGCTATAATTAAACTTAATTAATCTGATTATTACACGACCATAAATTTATAAAAGTCTTTAAACATTTTATTCAACCTAAGTTTGACATAACCGATTATGATTAAACAAAATTAAATTAAATTTATTAGATCTGATCCCAGTTTCTGGTTACTGGTATCGAGTCAATATTTTTATAAAAATTACTGGACCTTCCTAATCAGATGGCGCCCTAATAATATGTATTTTCTTGTGTCTTAAACCTGTATCTATTCTTTTACAATTTGGAGCTGTGGAAACAATACCTGCGACCTGAAATGAAATTTGTAAAGATAATTTATCTCAAGCCGTGACAATCTTTAGTTGTACAGTAAGTAGTGAAAATTTTGTGTTGTACAGTTTGCGTAAGAACTTTTGAAAGTTAAAGTAATTTGTTTTTTTGTGTTAGAAAAGGTAGGTTAAAATGTCGTAGCCATACTTTAATATTTGGTATTCTTTTATTTTTTCATGTTCCTTTTCTTTTTATTTCTTTTAGAGTTATTTCGTCTTTGGTGAGAACTCCGTTCTACAGAAAGTGTTTTACCGAGACAGTTTACTTTTGAATGTAAATTCTGCATAGCATATATGTACATTTGTCCACCGATCTGTTTCAGTTTTCATTTGGGTCTAGGTGTTTAGGTAAAGGTAAGCCGTGTGTGTCAGCTTAGCTTGAGCGCACGCCTGCTAACATATCAAATATATCTTAGAAGTTTACTGGTCCTTTCTCAACAACTCAAATTAAATGAGATTGCACTGTAGTGAACGTTCGACTTACATTACTATTAGAGTTAATTTGAGCCTTCAAGATTTATAATCTGTGTGGTTGTATCCATTTATATGCAAAAACGTTGAAAGGTCACACTTTAATTTTTTTAGCTGCGTTACTTGTTTGTAGTGTATCAGTATTAGTATATCTGGTAACAGTCAGTTTCTTGTATAAAAGAAACCTAATGTACTCGTATAATGAGTAACAGAGGCCAAAATCTTGTGCTCATCCTACGTTTGCTTTATTTTAAAAATTAAAATCAATAAAATTGTATTAAGTAAGTAAGTTTTTATATATAATCTTTCTAAAATAGTACCTACCCAACTCTTAACAATGTTTTTCTTGTTGACTTGTGGTTAAATTAACAACTCTTTAATAAGAATTGACTGTTGGTATTTAATGGATCAGTCAAACAATTTGTTTTTAAGAAGCATTCAAATCAAACAATTTTATGCGTTTTTAATTGAGCATAAAAACGTAATTCCTTCGAAATTCGGTGGTCATCAATTTTTTTTTATTTGGAAGGAAGAGCGGGACGAAATTCAATCCAGGTTGGATGCTGTTCTTGGAGATTCGTCACCTTAATTTTCTACCGTGAGTTTTAGAGTTTCGGAAATCAATCGCGGTCGCATACACGCAAATGATGAACCATGTTTAGGACGTCCCAAGTCGGCAACCTCACAAGAGAGTATGGATAAAATCCATGACATGGTCTTGGTAGATCGTCGAATAAAGGTACGTGAAATTAAGGATGCCGTGGGCATGTCCTTTGAACAGCTAATTCATAGCTTACAAGAGTTTCAAGGGACAATTTGTGACCAAGGATAAAGCCTAGACTCACCATTATACACCAGAAACTTAAAATGTAGTAAAAGCAGTGGATTGGACACGGTGAATAATTTCCAAAGAAAGCAAAGTTCATTCAATCAGTTCCAATGCGACAACGCACCCACCCCCCCCCGCCCATTCAAGTGCAAAAGTTGACAAAATTCATGTACGAAATCATTCCGCATCCTCATTCGTCGCCTAATTTGGCTACCTTGAACTTCCACCTATTCCCAAAATTTAGCATACTCCTGGCTGAAAATATAATTGTTTCGGTCAACTGAAGAGATAATTGAGTCACTCAAGTCACATCCGGTAAGGAATCGGGAAGCTGATGACTGAAATATATGTTTATATAAATGATTATTACCTTATTAGCCATAAATTGTTACCTTATTTTGAGAATTACCTTTTTATTCGTTGTTACATGCTGGTGTAACTATATCTAATCAAATGATGTGTTTTCTGTTATCGTTAATTGTGCACGCAAAAAGTTATTCATACATACATACCATTAAAAATGGTCCATTAAACCTTTGAAATTCTGATAAACACATTTACAACTTCTACCTGTTGGGTTTAGAGGTTGTTGATCGGTATTCTGGGTAAATTTCAAATGTCAGTGAACTTGAAAGTTGTGTAAAGTTTTATTTGTGTTGACAAATAATGTTAGTAACTGGTGCAATCATCCTTCCATAAACCGCTCCAAACGGTTTGCCAATTCGTAAAATCTTTACCCAAAATCAAACTGTCTTGAAAGCATTATTTTGGCAATTTAGCAACCTTCCTTTTCGGCAAAAATGGGGCTTCAATAAATAGATAAACAGCAGGTAGTTGTTTTTATGCCTTGTTATTGCTGATTTTTAACAGGGCTCTACATTCCAATGCCCAATATTTTTTATTGCTTTATTTACTGAAGGAAACGTATAATTTAACTAACTTCCAATAAAGCTCTACAAGAAGAAGATATTAAATTATAAGCATAACATACCAAAGAATAATAAAAAAACTCTTTTATTCATACTCTAAATCACTATTTCTGTAGAAATGACAGGTTGGCAACCGTTAAATGTATTTTAATTTTTAATCATTTTTAGCTTTGAAAAGGTTTTACCGATTACTATTACATTCATCTGTAAACATCGTGAATAGCCCTGCTATTTTATTAGTAGAAGTGCTAAGTTCATATTTCATTGTATTCGTATGATGTGGGCAACGGAACATACCTTGGTGTTTGTTACTGTTTAAAGCAAAATGCAAAGTAAGAAACTAAATTAGGCTGAAATAATTTTAGAACTTAATTAAAATTATTACATTTCCTGATCGTCGAAAATCTACTATTTATTATAGTCATCGTTGATGCTATTAGGGATTCTTGACATCTTGACCAATCAATTATGTATAGCGAATAGCGATGTTGCCAAGGTACCAATAAAAGAAGCAGAAGTATCTACTTCTTTATAAAAACTTTTTCTAATTTTTTAGTTTTATAATAAATTCTATCAGTTATGCTAATGACCGTGTAATCTGTAGAAAACGAATCGCAGTATAAATTTAATTGGAGGATAATTTATACTTCTCTGCAAATTATCTATTCAAATAAGTTCAAGAGGTGAATCACTTTCGCCTGTAAATACTTAAGGGTATTCTACGTCTTTTCGTGTTTCGTTTACAAGAGTCCTATTTTAATTAAGATTTCGTACCAAACCATTATTAGTTCATTTCCTTTTCATTTTATACGCCTTCTCCCAGCATACAGCACGTTAAAGGGGAATTTGTGTTTTCGCTGCTTTTTTCTGCAAATAGATATGCACATTCATGGGCATCCAAAACTAATTTTTCTGTATAATATAACGGACATGTACTTCTTCTTAAAATTGCCCAAATTAAGGGGCACTAACCTTCGAAAACGCAACTAAGTTATTACGGCAAGGAAGCGTAACGTTGCGACAGTGGAATTGGTTTGTAAAAGCAATAGATGAAACCAATCGCTACCTTTGGTTTGTATAAAAACATTCGTTACCATTCAATATTTCTCTTTCACTTCAACTAGGTATTTTATGGTATAAGTTGAACAACCACGTACACCAATCCTGTCAGTTAACATGGATTGCAGTTGGCCACGCCGAATTGCCCCTCATAAATCCTCTTATTCACTTGCACATTATCTATTTATGTTTATTGCAGGTTACTTCAGGGCACTTTGTCAATGACTAACTTGATCCGAGATATCTACTTCCCTAGACTAAGTTATGAGGAGAAAATTCGGTAAACTCTTTGGGAGAATATAAATGGGGAAAATTTTATATAGAAATCTCGAAAAATAAATTTTGCGTGTTCGTTATATCTACTTTCTTTTAAACACGCATTCTCGAGGGTCAATAAAAACTACTAAATTTACCAAACACATACCATCTTATGCAGACCATAAAGAGGGTCATATTATTTTTATGTTCGTTAACTTTCAATAAATCTGAAAATTACCCATTTACTTATTGCTATTTGGGTTTTAAATCGTTTTGGGTACTGTTTTATTTCTTTGCACGATAATGTGATATAAGTAGCATATTTAGATAACAACAAAACACAAAAAACGGATATAATAAAGAATGTCAAAGTCAAGGTCGAGTTTTTTGAACTTGGGTCCACTTCTAATATAAAATTAGAAATTCCTTTTTTTTGGCCTGGTAATAGTTGCGTGGTTTCAACAAATAAGCAGAATATGAAAATGCCAGGTATTTGGAAATTGTAAGTAAAGGGTACCTGTACAAAATGAATAACTGTTAGAATTATAGTAATTTTAGACTGAATCAAATAAAAACTACCTACCTCTACTAACCAGGTTGGGTACTTATTAGATATGGTAGATACGTATTTATGAGGCCACATAGAAATAGATTTATACAACATTCAGATAATATTATTAAGAGTTTTAATTATTTAAAGACAATTCAGTCCTTATCTTGTCAAGTTAATAGTTTTATTCCTAAATATTTATATTACTTTTGTTGATCATTTAGACACTGCCCATTTTAACATTTTTTTCTTACATTAGTGAGAATTCTTATTTATTGTTGTTCTTTAAATTAAGCTTGGTATCGATAAACCGTGGAACAAAAATAGTTATTTATTTATTTAAGGGAGAAAAGTCTGAGCTTTACTCAATGTAAACTCAATATTTTTTTCTATACCCTAACAACCGCTAGAAAATATTAGAAAGAGCTTAATAAAATCGTCGCAAAGTGAGAAAAGCAAAATGAATTTTAGAATAGTTGGCTACTTAAATATATAAATATCCGGGTAAAAGTATTTTAGCCCCAAGGGCAGAAATGTGATATTTTAGCAACTGAGAGGAAGTACAAAATGTCAGCATTCCATATAAGTATAAGGGAGAAAAATTACAGATTTCTGGTCGAGGTGCAATTTGTGTCCCGACGCGCAACGAAGGGACACGATCACACCAAGCTTAAAATATTTTTCCGTGTACATACGTACATACAATACAAAAGTTTTATCTATAACCGAATAACCGGTATTAAATAGTAAAATAAAATCGTACAAGGTGAGAAACGCAAAACTAATTTTCGAGTAGAATAGGCTAAAAGGTCTTAAAGATTAATAAAATTTTCACAAGTTTATTATAATGTACCTGACAATATTTTTTCGACAGCTAAGCTGTCATTCCCTTTGTCATTATCAAAGATAATGACAGCTTAGTTGTCAAAACAATGTTGTAGGGACATACATTATAATAACCTTGTAGAATCAATAATATCAGTAATATCAGTAATAGATATGTATTATACGTATTTACTACTTTACTTATTTATAATAAGTATTATAAATTCGGGATATTTCATATTCTGACTCCTGCGCGATGTAAAAAAGACTCTCAACATTTGCAGCTTTGCTTTGGTTTGAAACGCTCTTGCGAGATCTGACACTTCCTTACTACTCTTGCTTTGAAACTGCTTGGGCCCAGGACTACGTAGTAAATTTCACCGTGGATCGTAATGGTAAGGCTTTGTCCACACCCATATTTACATCATCAATCAATTTTCTATTACATTAATTACACTTTTCAATAATATTTCAACCAAAAACAGCCAAAATATTTTCTTTTTACAGTTTACCTATCTGCTAAATAATAACAATTTTCTTGGTCAATTTTCAAAAAAACCGTAAGCAAAATAAATTTATTTTGAAACGCCATTTCTATTTCTTGTAAAATCCACTTTTCAATTCTGAACAGGAACACTGAAAATTCAGTACTGCTGTTGTGAATGTTTATTGCCCCAATCAGCGGTTCATATTTATTTCTACATATATTTTGCTTATATGATTTAAGCTGTACTTTTCTTTGCAAAAATATGGACAAGATTTATTTCTATAGACACACCAACAGAACAATAATGAAGATCTAGATTTATGACAATTTACAGTAAAAAAGGAGTAATTTAGCTATCCACGGTTTAATGTCAGAAGTGAGAATTATCTACTACACTTTCCATGATTCAGATTCATGCTCTCCCTGAATTCATTTGGTTTATTTTGATTTCTGAAACTTTAGGTAGTCTTATAATAGCTATTTATGTAACAAGTACATAATGTAGGACTTTATAGACAATCCCAGTTTATGGTCGAGCGAGCGAAGGGAGGGCGAGTCTATAAGGACCGATTATGTAAGAGTTTCATACAAAGCTTTATGTTCGATTCCTAAAATTGGCTAATTATAAAAAAAATCAGTTTATAAATTTGACATCTATTCTCAACAGAAGAAAATTTGACAAGTCATACGCAGTTGCCATACTTTATTTTACTACTATATACTTTATTTTACTACTACCACTTTATTTTACGAGTACAATAATAAGTCATACTGCCGCAAAACAATACAATAAACAGTACTTTATAATGCAACCGGACATAATAGCTATTTATGTAACAAGTACATAATGTAGGACTTTATAGACAAGCCCAGTTTATGGCCGTGCGAGCGAAGCGAGCAAGGCCTATAAAAAGGCGAGTCTATAAGGTACGATTATGTAAGAGTTGCATACAAAGCTTTATGTTCGATTCCTAAAATTGACTAATTATCAAAAAAAAATCAGTTTATAAATTTGACATCTATTCTTGACAGAAGAAAATTTGACATGTAATATACAGTTGTCATACTTTATTTTACTACTATATACTTTATTTTACTACTACCACTTTATTTTACGAGTACAATAATAAGCCAGTTCACTGCCGCAAAACAATACAATAAACAGTACTTTATAATGCAATCGGACATAAACTTCTTTATTTATAACGCCCGCTCAGCGTTAACTTTCAAACTGGCGCCGCCGTCATAGTCCAATCAAAATAGGCAACAAATGTACAATTAATATAAGTTTGACATCAACTTTAAAAAATAAAATGTTACTTGGAATAAATCTCTTTTGGACACGCAAATAGAAAAAAAATTTTGTATGCACCACCAGAACTCGTATCAGGCGACTTCCATTGTTTGGGTCAAAGGACTGAAACATCGCCGCCCTCCTGGCATTACGAGGGATGCTCTGTTAATAGTTAGTAGCAGGGCATGGAAGCTCAATTGGCTAGAAACAATTGCAACAATTGAATGTCGCATTAGTTGACATTCGTTACCCACAATTGTTAAACGTTCCGATTTCCTTGTGAAACATAGTTAATTTTATAAGATAAGTATTTGTGCATTTTTAATTCAGTTAAGATGAGCATTCCGCGAACTGCCTTTAGAGCTATGATTTTCTAAGACTATAAAAGACAGTTACGATACCAGCAAAGCCATGTAAATTTGCTAGCAGCTTTTGGCGATGCTGCCCCTTCATTATCCGCTGTTAATCATTGGTGACGCGAATTTCGACGAGGGCGAGAGCTGCTAGAAGACGAAGCAAGACCTGGAAGACCTGCGGAAGCTGCCTGTTCAGAAAATGTCAATCGTGTGACAAGCTTGATTCAGTCCAATTGAAATATTACTTATAGAGAGATTCAGGAGGAAGTGAAGATTGGATCCTCGGCGGTGAATACCATTTTGCATAAACATCGTGGGGTAAGAAAGCTAGCAAACCGTTGGATACCCCATTTGCTCTCAGAAAGTCAAAAACAGGGTCGAGTAGACTGGTGTAAGTTTATGTTGGAAAAATTTGACGGAGGACCTTCCAAGCAAGTAGCATACATTGTAACTGGTAACGAATCTTGGGTATACAGTTACGACCCTGAAACTAAACAGCAGTCTAGTGTTTGGGTATTCGAAGGGGAAGACTTGCCCACAAAAGTAATTCGTGGCAGAAGCGTCAATAAGAAAATGATTGCTGTTTTTTCCGACGAAGTGGTCCTGTTGCTGTTATTCCACTTGAAGATCGCAGAACTGTTAATTCTGAATGGTACTGCGAAGTGGCTTTACCACAGATGTTTGCAAAATTACAGACAAGTCGCCAAAGAACCGGTTTGCGTAACATCTTAGTCCATCATGACAACGCATCCTCCCACACTGCTGCCAGAACATTGGATCTTTTGAAAGATACGAGAGTTCAATTGGTAACTCATTCTCCGTATAGCCCAGATCTGGCGCCGTGCGACTTTTTTTTGTTTCCAACTGTTAAAAAATGATGTGAGGTAAAAGATTTTCCAGCGCAGATGCAGCAGTTACAGAATTTCAAAGAATTTTCGAGGACCTTTCAGAAAATGAATTTTCCGAATGTTTTTAAAACTGGTTTCAAAGAATGCACAAGTGTATTAGTCTAAATGGAGATTATTTTGAAAAACAATAAAGATGTTTTGTTGAAAAATGCAACGGTGCTTTTATAACTAACAATTTTCAGAGCAACCCTTGTATCATCACGACAACGTTAATTATTCGTTAATAAACTACATTTCTTATAACGCCTAAAGTACTTGATTTTTCCTGAATATTTATTATTTTCAGTCGTTCATTTAAATCATGTATACAGGCAGTTTTCAATTGAGCTGGAAAAAGCTAGCGTGTGACGAATTCTCTGAAATGTTCTAACTAGCAACATTGCTAGTAGCAATATTTCAGAGGATTACGTTCATATAATATGTAATAACGTTTTTATAAGCAGCTAAACTGCGCTCCTGCAAAGTTGCTAAAAAATAGTTACGCCAGTATGCATTAACGGCGACGATGTCCGACCAAATACGCTCTTAATCGACACTACCAGTAGTCCGAGTCTCCTCGAAAAAAGTAAGAAATATACTCAGTAATAAGATATATATACAGAGTGAATTGTAGAGGACATTTCCCTCTAAAATGTATTAATTATTTAAAACATCCTCTAATTCTAACACAAAGCTTATAAATAAGTGGATAGTGGATAATGGAATAAGCAAATGAATTTGCAGTATGGATAAGAGAGTGGCAACGATCTGTTTTCTTTTATTATAATCGCATTAATAATTAATAATTAATAATTTTTGTTTTAATAATTAAATCGAACCTAAGGAATTCGAGATATATCTCTATCTATTTTTTGTTTTATGCATCTATTTTTTTATTTGTTAGCAATGCGTGAAATAAATAAATAGTTGTTATAATAATCATTTCATTTGTTAAAAAATGAAATATTAACTATGCTTCAACCAAGAATACAATAAATGAGTTATTTTCGTGATAACACTGGAATAAAGAAATACGACCCGAGGTGAGATAAGATAAGAGTGCAAATTTCACGTTGCTAAAAATTCAGTGACGTACGCTAGAACCAACAGATTTTCATTGCTGTTCTACATTTATTTTTAGTTAAAAACGGGTTTGTACCGCTACTGAATCTTTCTAGCTCATTTATTGTTTATTTTATCATTTAGATTACAGCGTGGCCTTCGCGTAATTCTAGATGCATTTTACATTTTCACCCACGTGTTTGTGATGACTAATTTCTTGTATTTTTGGTTGAACTATAACGCAAAATTATTGTCAGTCCACATGTATATATCAAAGTAAATTCTTTTGTAACCTGTTGCCATTCGAAATAAAAACGCATGGATTTAGGATTTGGTAAGCACTTTTTCACCCGAAATATTGTTATAAATAAACATTAAATAAAGAAAATGTCTTCTAATAATTTTATCAGTTTTGAGACTGAATGTCGTGAATATAGTTTAATTTTAAAAACATCTTGCACCAAACTACAAAGTTAAAAAAATAAAACACACAGGAAAATTTTAAAAATTATTTGTAGTAACACACATGTTTATCAACTAGTATATTATTTAAATGCCTGGCTTTTTCAAAACAAATAAAAATTATGAAGCAGAGCGAAAGACGCTACTTTTACTAATGCTGACCTGCGGAAAACGGAGCTAGAAAGTGGCTACGGAAACCGTATTTTATACTTCGTGGTAACAACAACCTAGAAGTAGAATTTGTTTAGTTCCCGTTACTGTTTATAAAGCGACACAAACTTTAGACACACATTTTACAGTTAATACTACTTTAAGGTGACATTTTCAAAACAACTCCGTATTTACTTGTAAAATGTTGAAGGCTATTAATCAATTTGCAATTTGTTGCAATTGTTCAAAAGTCTTTTACTATAACTCTCAATAAAGATAACAAATCGATGTCAAATTGTGCCTTGGGAATAAAATAAAAATGGTTTCTATCATGTTTATCAATTTATAAGTATTTTTGTCATATTTTATTCAAGACATTTTTTATTAAAAAATATATTTAAAGAAGGCGCGTTGTTATTTCTCGATCTATCATCATCGCATTTAACAGAAAAGTTGCGATGGTTTATAATTTTGGTATGCTAGATTGACAAAATAACGAAACATTTCATCTCTTTATGTATTATGTACGTATTACAAATAAAATAGTAATCCATTTTGTGACACCACCGCGGCATTAGTAGAGAAAGTGAAAGAATATTTGTTAAGTTGCAAGAGTAAGAGAGAACAACGACGCGACACGATGTGTCAAAGAGAAAAAAAGTTCCACGAAAGTAGCAATTACTACGCCGCCACGTTCCCGCTACGTAGCCTAAAGGTAGCTGGACAAGTTCCGGAAAGGTTACTGCAACGTATCTGCTACCCGAGAATTGTTCCGCATTTTGGTTCCAGGCACGTAACAATACCGTAGCAATTACGTTCTTGTGACTAACGGCAAAAACTTTATAGCTGCTGGCCGGTGGTTGCTGGTACGTAGCGGTGACTAAAAATGCTGCTTGGGATGCGTATCGACGAACCTACTCTTATCTACTGGAATTTACACAAGGTAGAGCGGATTCTAAAAATATACTAAAATATAATCTACAAATCACAAAGAGAGAAATATTGAGGAAATCTTACTCTTATATTTTCACTCTGTTCGTTAACTCTTGATTAGAGACAATTTATTAGCATTTGATTTTCTACTATGTAGCTCCAATCTATCAATCTGATAGATTTTTTTGTCAAGTAACAAATATAAATAAAATCTTACTGTTTTCAGAAATTGTAGGCATGAGAAGCTCGAATACAGATGCAGACGCAACTCAGGTAATTAACTGGAATCATATTGGTAAAAACTCTTTTGATTTTTGTAGTATACCGTCAAATATTTTGACTTTTAATTAATTTTAATTTTTTGGATTAAAATTTATTACAGCACAGCTTACCCAGCACAGGTGAGATTCTTATTTAAAAATTCATTTCTTTTTTTGTAAAAGAACAAGTTCTGCTAGTTAAGCTTTTAGTTTAAACGAAATGCAACATTTATCTGTAAGTAGTGTACCTATTGAATATTTCAAAGAAATCTAATTGTTATTAATTTATTTTTTATGGTTATAGATCGTCGTCTTAAGTAATTGCACAAGTGCGTCAAGTGCATGATGTTTTAATTCTAACAAGAAAAAAAGCAATGTTGAATAATAATAAAAAGTTTAGAATTTTCTACAAAAGAAAACTTCCAGAATTTATTTGTAATATTGGGAAACACACTTTAAGAAATCGAAATAAATTTGGAAAATCTTTTGAACCGTAAATTATTATTACTGGAACTTTATTTAATCCGCAAGAAACTCAGATTTTATAAAATTTAAATGCTTTCGAACATTGCAAGTAGTGGATCTATTATTAACAAATTTTTTGTTTTATTTTAAGATATCCTTCACTTTCGGTGATAGTCTGGTAAATTTATAAAAGCTTTCACATCTTATAATAAATAAAATATACTAAATAAAAAAGTAGTTAATGTAGATAGAAGTCTATAGTATATACTTTTTGTAAATATGACTTACATGTATGTAATAATTAAAATTTAGAAAGATAAATTTATTTAATATATCCTACACCTTCCATCTTCATTTGACAATTGTATAAAAATGTCTTTATCCGAAATATTCTAATAAAATTAATTCAAAATACGATACCAATAATCCATGTTAGATTTTTATAATTTTTTTTCCAATAAACACCTACATGGTGTTCGGGATATTAAAACAAGTCACAAATGACTAACTAATAATTTAAATCTGATAAATCTTAATAACTAAACATTTATAAGCTAGAGTTCATCCATTGATGTCCTTTTAGTTTGTACTGGCTGCGCAGAATACACTTATACTATACTCACACGCGCACAATGCTCTGCTTTTATACAAAACACTACACAAGGTCAAACGGTTTGGTCATCTTCAGTCTTCGGACAAGATGTTGGTTATCCAGTACCTGAAGGGCTTCTGCGTTGACGTGATGGTATAGTCTGGCCTGATGTTTGCCAGCGAATCTTTTTATCTCCTCTCGAACCATTGGGATGCCAAGATCACGATGGAGGTCCTGGTTGCGTACGCAACCATGGAGCATTTACCATGTTACGCAGCACTTTGTTTTGGAAGGTCTGAATTAGTTTTATGTTGAAATCTTTGGCACTACCCCAGAGTTGAATTCCATAAAGCCAAATAGGTTTTAAAATCTGATTATAAATGAGAATTTTATTGTGCAATGACAGCTTGGAATTTCTACCAAGGAGCCAATAATATTCTTTGTATTTCATACCATGTTTAAACCGTTTCTTCTTAACATGTTCCTTCCAGCGTAACTTAGCATCCAAGTTCATGCCAAGGTACTTAGCGTTGTTTGCATGAGGTACAATGTTACCGTTGATATTGAGCGTAGGGAGGTCCGTTAACCTTTTATTGGTGAAGTACACATGGATAGATTTAAGTTCATTTAGTTTTGTTTTCCATTTTATTGTCCAATCAAGGATTCTGTTACTAGCATTTTGCAGCTTAGCGGTAGGGGTTTCGGAATTGTGTCCAACTGCAAGCAAAGCCGTGTTGTCAGCAAATGCTGCGGTAGTCACATCTCTTGTTTGTGGCAAGTCATTGGTGTAAAGGAGGTAAAGTAATGGTCCCAGGACGCTTCCATGTGGTACACCTGCACTTATTTCTTTGAGATCTGAATATTCGTCTTCTTGTTTGACGCGAAATAGTCTGTCTGATATGTATGATGATAAAACTTCAACATATTGTTTCGGTAGCATTATTTTTAATTTATGGACTAGACCATCGTGCCAGACCTTGTCGAAAGCCTGGGCAACATCGAGGAAGACAGCTGAGCATACTAATTTTTCTTCAAGAGTTCTCTCAATAACATCAGTAATTCGATGCACTTGATCGATGGTAGAGTGTTTCTGGCGGAATCCAAACTGAAAATCTGGGATTAAACTATTGTTTTCTATTATAGGCCGCAGTCTTTTCAATAGTAGTTTTTCGAACAGTTTCGAGATAATTGGAAGTAGCGAAATAGGTCTATATGATTTGACATCATTTACTGGTTTACCAGGTTTTGGTAACATAATTACTTCTGCCACCTTCCAGATAGCTGGAACGTATCTGAGACAAAATGATGCATTGAAGAGATAAGTAAGCATCACTATTCCTTTCTTCGGCAGTTGTTTCAAGATTTCTCCAGTAAAGAGATCAAAACCAGGGACATTTTTAGGATTCAGATTTTTATAAATGAAATGAAAATAAGGAGTTAAAGTAGTTTAATTTTTTATGTCTATATGTAATTTTTTGTAAATGTTTTATATGTCAAAATATTCAATAATGGAAATTTAAAAAGAGCAATGTTAAAATAAAAAAAGGAATTGCAAATAAATATTAATCATTTCTAGAGAAATAAGTGTTTTATTTACATACATTAATAAAAAGTCCTGGAAATAAATTTGAAAAAGCGTTTGTTAAATTGAAATAATACTACTCAGCAGAAAATCTTGTTACACTGATAAAGAGGAATGTGTAGCTTTAACAAAATCTGTTATCAAGGTGACAAATATTCTAATATTTTGACAAATTATTAAGAATAAGTTGTAATTAATTAAACAAATATAATTTATCTTTAGAACAACATTTTATCTATTTAGCAATGAATAAAAAAATGCTTAAAATACTTAGTCAGCGTAACACACAATTTTTATTGACTTTATGCTAACAAAATTTTTATCAGTTTAAACTGTTTTTTTTTTGTCAATTTTACCATCGTTTTTCTTTCAGCGTATAAGAATGATGTTTAGGTTATAAAAATTTTAAAATTTGCAAACTTGATGCTTTGATAAAATAACATATTTAAAATAACTAAATTAAAGTCTTGTTTGAAGTATTTTCATTCTTACCTAACTGGTACACAATATGAATCTAATTGGTTAAATAAAATTGAATTTCTATAACGCTCTCTGTAGGCGTATAAAGATTGTATTTTACAATTTCTATAAGTAATATATCCAAATAATTGGTTCATATTTAACTTTTATTTGCATATGTGCTCTTAGTAAACCATTTCAAAGTATCGTTGACGTATAAGTATCTTTTTATTGAAAAATCATTTAATAATGATAGCTTTAATGGAAAATTAGTCCTAATTGAATGTATACACTACTATGTAGTAGTATAATAAAATTTTATTTGTTAATAAACTTAGTGTCTGATAGGAATCAGGCAAGAGTTTAAACATTCTATCGCTTTCGCTTAACGACTTTCGGCTTTAATCGTCTATTTAAAAAAAACTTTCTTAAATTTTCCTGAGAAAATGCTCAAGAAATTCCGCTTTATTATAAAAATCCTTAATGAGATTTCAAGTATATTAAAGTTGTCGGAATTGTACTACTAGGTTTATTAATCAAACTAGTCTAATACAAGATATAACTTCATAGACAATCAAACTTAATTAAAGGATAACCATTTCAGGGCAGTAAGCTAATATAAACATTTATTAACAAGAACAATACTATTATATCAATCGCAATAAACATCAAGTTAATATATTACGCACTGATTAATAAATACCTTGCGTCGGAACTCTAATACGACGTTTATAGTAATGATTGTATTTGCATTTCATGCCGATTAGTTAAGAAATATCGTTTTGCTTTTACATCCACTATATAAACACAAATTAATTGGTTATGAAGGAATTGATTTTACAGATTGAATTTTTATTTCAGTTAACTGCCGCTGGATATAAATTGTAAGGTATAAAACCACATTATTACATTTTTATAACCTTTAGCCTTAAGCTTTTTCCATCTTTGAGGAAATCACGCTAAACCAATCTGATCATTATTTGATATAATTGAGGATATACTTGATGCTGCAAAAGGAAGTTTAGCATAAAAATACAACAATGCGATGCAATGTATGCTAGTTGGGTATTTTTCATTTGTATTTATTTGGTTAGTAATGCGATAGTGGCTTATCCTAGTTATATCAAAGAAAACGAGAAAATGTAGTAGGTAACTTTTAAAATTTTCTCACGTTTGCAGTGACTATATTACTAAATGTACAATTGTATACATGTACGTCATAGATGGTAAATCTACTATCCGTATGATACATTTATGTGTTCTTCATGTTTTATGAATTATGCGAACACAATTTAAAACATTACAAAGTTTTTAAATAGTTAATGATACATTTAATGTTAGTCTGGCAATTAAATTTCCCTTTTTTGGATTCTACAGTGAAAACAAATTACTTAAATAGTAGTTTCGGCCTTTATGATTGTAACATCATAAAGATTAAGCAATTATGTTTATATTCTGCGTAATTGTTATGCAAATTTATTTTTTAATTGTGATTTCTTAATTTATTTTAAATTGTTTAGTATAGTTTCAAAACATTTAACAGAATAACTTCCTGGGACTATTCTTTGAAGGGACTATATATATAAATTTTATTTTAAGCACTTCCGTGATATTGTATTTGCTGTAATTAAACTCTATACCTCATAAATCTATTCACAACACAAAGAAATATAATTATAGAACATTACTTTTGTTTAATATCTGTAAATTCAAAGTAGTATTTTATATCGTTCGCTATTTTTGGAAATAACTTAGAGCAGGATTGCTTGACAATCTAAAGAATAATTGTTGCTAAATTTATCAACAATAAGAGACATGAATATAAAAGAGCATCTATTTTCCGTCTGTAACAAACATTCAACAAAATAATTTAGCCATTAAAGTGAAACTCTTAAGAGGGGCGTGGGATAGGAGTATGTAGTCTGCAACAGTGTGCTATTTTGAAACATTGCTAAAAGTTAAATATAAATATTTGTTTACTTGATTAATGTGCTTCCAATATTTATTTTTATTGTCTAGTACTTCTAGTAAACAAGTTACATACTACAATTGCAATAGGGTCATCACTTCCGAACCATATACTATGGATTTAGAACGTCAAATCCTGATTTATAGAAAACAATTAGTATTCGGAACTACAAAAAAATTCAAATTTATATCTATGTTACACATAGTTTACATAGGATTCGATGAAGAATACTAAACCAAGAATACTACACTACAGAATACTCAGCAAAAGAATAGTTTTTCACGTCAGATACTATAACTGAATTGTCCACTTTAGCAATTTTAATTTTTCTAATAGTAAAACGTTATTATCATGTTGTCGGTACAATAATCATACACACCATACATCATGAAAATCAAAACAAGCATCATGATTAAAATGTACATGCGGTTACGGTGGTTTCGAGGAAAGGGATATTAGTCGTGTTCGTTAAAAACATATTAATACATGCATTATCAGTGATTTATTGATTCTATTTAGTTACTTAACCATAAGCATACCACGATGCCATACTCATGCCAAAGATTGTAGATATATTATATGTACTTTCTATATAAATAAGCGGATTGTCTTCATGACATAAGTATGGAAGACAACACTGGATGGTGTTAAAAACATACAGTTCGTTTGTTAAATAAAGTAAAACAATTCACTATCGGTTTCATTACTAAATGTGTGATATGTCTTGCAAATGTTCTACATCGTCTTGTTATTGTCTATACCTAGGTCTAAAAGAAGCTTTAACTCTTCCATAGCTATTCATTCACTGTTTGGATGATAAATAACTAATTCTAACTTTAAAAAAGCTGTTATATGGTGCTTCATTTTTAAATGAGCCATCCTGAACATTTAGAAAATGGTTTCTAGTAACGAAAATCGCCAATACACGAAATTTTCTAAATACATAGAGACGTTTTCTGACAGATAAACCATATCAACAAGGTGTCCCCGACGCCTTCTAGTGGGACAAACTTAAAATTTTAAATGACATCACTCTATTTATGATACTGTACATGAAAGAGAATTTTTCTAGAAATACAGTGATATTTTTATTTCTGTGCATTTCGTTGGTGCCGTCAAAACACTGAATTGTTCCTTAACGCCAGAAAAGGATTTGAAAGCTGTTTGTATCACTGTTTACTTAAAAATTGGTGGTTCTTTCAAACACCTAATCTAATTTTATTGTTTACTTTAAGAAATGAATTATTTTTATTAAATTTAATTTATCTCCAATTTCATTCTTGCAATTTTTTCGAAGGGTTACATATCACTGCATTTCTAAAAAATCTTTTCATTTTCTCCTTTACGAAAGTGTAACTTTCTATTTTGATTAAGACAACCGAAAGCGAAAGTAAAACATGCGAGGTGGTTGCTAGGTATGAAAAACTTTCGGTTCCTGGACAACGAAGTAAAACTGTAAATTTTTTTAAAAATATAATATTATAAGGTGGCTGTATATACAAACATTATTTTATTATATCACTGAATCATCATTTCATTTATTTACGGTGGTTAATAAATGTCAAAGGGAAAATGAAAAGTTTAATACGTTTCACGCTGCGAACGCCCTTTCAGGTGCTCGGTGTTTTTAACTAACCTCGACTACGCTTACGCTTTGCCTCGGCCAATCAAAAACACCTTGCACCTAAAAGTAAACTTTCGCAGCTTGTAATGTAAATAACTATTGAAATACAGTATTATAAATTGGATAGTTTAAGATTTGTCACACGACGGGCCGTCGAGGAACATTTTATTAATATGGCGCATCTGTCAGAAAACGTCACCTTCGATTTAAAAAGTTTCGAGTCTCGGCGATTTTCGATACTATAAACCGCTTTCTAAATATTCAGGGTGGTTCGATTGAAAATTAAGTCATTATAAAAGATTATTATAATCTGAACTGCATTATTAGTTTCTTGCCTACAAGAGCAGTATCTAGAAGTCGTTCAATAATTGGATTATTAATAGTAAAGGTTTGAGTTGATCAGAGCAGCGAGACTGTCTCAAGATGACATGTAACGTAGCAGCTGTTAGAACAGTACTCGGACGAAGCGCGAATACGAACCGCTGCAGATATTATGAAGAGTATGAAACCTTTGCACATGTATTAGATGCTTGTCGTCATGAGGACAGCCTTACGCATTAAAAGACATACATAATGATATCAGACACTTTTGGCCAGGGAACTTTCAAGAAATGGTTCCGAAGTACAGGAGAAGGTAATTGGGATTTCGGAACAAGACAACAAACAGCAGAAGGATAGATATTGTAGCCATCAATAACTCATCTGGTGAGTCAGAATTTACAATAGTACAATAAACTTTTACAAGACAAAATTTGAAGTGAGAGACATTACTATAGTTGGTTTGTTTTAGGTTCGCGCGAGACACTAGTTAAAAGATATATTGTCTTTCGCAAGCAGTTTGATTTATCAAAATATTTGAAGATGAAATAGTCTTAAAAATATAAATGCACCGAAGCTTCGAATTTGTTTCGGTATTCGAGCGATGCGGCCAATTTTTAACAGATTCGGTTGGGGCCGAAGCGGCTAGAAAGATTCGGTATTCGGTCGGCCGAAGCGGATTTTTTGTTTTTCTGTCGCAATCTGACTTATAATGCATTTCAACTGCAAAATTCATCACATAGCGGGTAATCAAAAGAAACCTTAATGTTTTAAAATATGTATTAGAATAAAATAAAATAATTTTAAAAAACACATGAATATGACATAAACTTGCTTTTTGCTTTTATTACCCTAAAAAATACAAGAGAAATATGCGAAATGCAACTTCACGCGTTATACCTGCAAATGTAAAACGGAATGATTAATTCTGTCGAACTTAATGCGCCGCCAGCAAACGATTTTTTACTTCAAGATAATGTTTGAATGTCTTTTTCGCGCAGAGAAATGAATTGAATTCTTGGACAATCGGCGCCTATGCGTCGATCGAGCCCTAATGTTTAATATTACTTTATTAAAGAAAATTTGCGTAGGAAACGACTTTATCAGACACCAATGTTTTCATTTTGCTGACATAATATTGTATTCAATAAAATCAAAACTCAAATTTTCATTTTGCTTCGGCCGAATATTTGGTCATTCGTTAACTGTTAATGGCGAATTATTCGGCATTCGGTGGTTTGGCTAAAACCTGCTTTGGTGCATCACTACAGTTAAAAATGTTAAGAAGTTCGGTATACATTCTTCGAAATCATTTATTTGGCATCAAAATCAAATCTAGTTATTAAAGCAGTTGTTTAGTTTTTAGTATTTATTTGTGTTTAATTTATTATAATGTCAGTATTATTATTACGTAACATTGTATTTAATATTAGTTATTTATTATGTATTAATTCAATTGTTTGTATTGCTGTTAGTTAGTTAGTTAGCATTGTTAATGTAAATATCCTGTGTCATCTGGCAAACTAGAAACTGTTGGTCAGGCTTCAATAAAGAATTTATATATAGGTAGTTTACTAACATATAAATTTGAGATTCCCTTATAATAAGTTTATATGATAATGGTTGGTCAAGTTAAAACTTATGTTTCTATTGTCAATGTATAAGTGCTGTAACATTAACAAGCTATAATTCAGAAACGGCTCATTATATAACTGTAAGCACTGGAACCATTTTAATCAGGTGGTTATCACCAACACCATATGTAAAAGTTAGCCGAAGTCTAATTTCCTTAAGTATTACATACTTTACAGATAGGCATCCATTAGACAAAAAATTGCCACTCGAAACATAACTCTTAAATGTATCAAAAATAATCATATAATCTTATTATAAGGGAAGCTCAAATATGACCTTATATACAAGTACTATAACCCGTATTTAGTAGAGTGGTACTTATTGGTCAAATATTTAACTTAGAAATTGTATGAATTTGAATCCTTCGAACTAACCCAATAATCATCCTTAACTAGCACAATCTGAATTTATTGTTTCAGTAGTTGCTACAATGACTGGAAGAAATACTGAATATACCAGGTAGAAAATGGGAATAAGTAAACGGGTAAGAAGTAAGTGTCTAAGTGAAATTAAAAAACATGGATAAAAATTACAAAGCTGATGTTCAAGTTAATCAAATTATTTATACAGATTTTTCAAATAAATGCCAATTTCTGCTTTTTTTCTTGTGTAAAACACAAAGTGCAAGGAAACTTGTGCTTGAGTTGGTTTGGGACCGATAACTGTATTTCTTAACTATCCCCTTTATTATTTTTTTTTGTGAAAGCTAACGCCTTATTAACAAGGGGCGCTGTTGAGCCACTCTATAAAGCCAGAGAAGGCAGGGAAAATAAACTAATGAGCACCCAAAATATCTTCATTGTTGTGGTTATTCACACCAATCACACGCGAACCGCTCCCAAAAGCGGCTCGCATATTTTTTCTCAGTATAGAATCAGTATAATTGTTTTCATTTTAGTATAAATAATATATTTATTAAAAATCTTCATTAAACCATCGCACGAAAAAGAAAGCAGCGTGTAATAGCTGTCGAAAATGAGTTTTAGAAAATATCTCTTTATCTACCGGCCTTATGACTAATACAGTTACTATCTAAATTATTGATCAGGAAGTTCTCTACAAAAGAGGTCCTATACCTTTTCATCAAACGTTAGTTAAATATCCGTTTTTTCAGTATATTTTTTACAGATTCCATACATTTCCTACCAAAATCGGTTGGGGAAGCACCGTCAGTACTAGAAAGCTCTTCATTGACGATAGGCCTTTGTGATTGATGATGAAAGCAATTTCCAATGTGTTTAATGCTACACCAAATGAATATTCTTTAGGCAGATCGCAACTAGCAATCAGTGTACAAAACAAAACGCAAGCACAGGAATTTCTCAATATGTACAAAGACAATACAATACATAGAAATAATCAAGATGATGAAATGGATACCATGAAGAAGATATGGAAGACGATAAAGAACAACAACAAAAAGACGATAAGAAAGAAGAAAGGTAATGTAATAACATCCTGGATTATGTGTTTTGCGCTCTATCGCGAAAACAGTGCTAAAGGCTAACTAGGTTAATATTTTAGTCATAAGACCAATAGATACAAGGATATTTACTTAACTCATTTTTGATAACTACTACGTGGTGCACTGACAGAAAGGTTTAGTTGGCGCACTTAAAGTTTATTTAAATCAACTAAATATTTAGTTAAAGCAAAGAAACTTTTAAAATTTCATTGAGTTAAATAAATTTTAACTGCATGAAACTTTTTCTTTTAATTTTAAAACGCGAAACACTGGAAAAAAACTTTTTTTTCAGTGTGATACTATTTCTAACTGCTAAATGAAAATAATATACCAAAGTTCAGCTAGCTAGGACCAAATCTATAAGGAAATTTTCTAATGACTATTAAAATTTTCGTTAAAGCAAATTGTGCTTAATTGATTAATTGATTTCAGGATCTATTTTGAAACCTTAGCTCATTTTATCCATACTTCCTTTGCAGAGTTTCATAAGATACTGAAATATTCGGAACGGTACTGATTTTATTCAATGTTTTACAAAATATTATTTTTGAAAAATGTATACAGGGTTTCACTTTTCAGTGTCTTACTTTGGGTTTATAGGAAAAAGAAAAGAAAGGGATTAGGAATTTTAACTACCTACCGCAAGAAATCAATCAACTTTTTCGAACAATTTAATTTCTCTACCCATTGCAATGGCGGCAAGACGGTGGGTAACTTAATCTAGCCATCAATGTTTGCTACTTCTAACTACTTTATTTATTATTATTTAGTTTTTATTTTAGTATAGTATGTTGAAATAATGTTCTGAAATAAATATATGTTGACTGAAGGACTTTTACAGCTGTACTTCGTGTCAAAATATTTCTTTTGATAAATCCTTTGCAAAAGAACATGATAGAAGATGCAAGAAAATCATTTTTTAAGAAAGACTTTTAACATCTTTCACGACTTTTAGGATCTGCCTAATGATCTATTTTTTGTATAATGTATTTTAGCCCGTATCCCTGTGTACTTGGCAATCTTTAATTTGCACATTTTGCTTCGAGTAAGGCTAGCAAAAGAGAAATTATATAAAAAAAGTATAACTTCTTCACTAATTATGTTTCTTAAAATCTTGTTTTATCTCTGCCTTATCTTTTATGCCAAGGAAGTTTGACAAATCGATTTTTGTCTGGAAACTCCAATCCAATTTCGGGTACATAATTTCGAATGAAGTACATCTGCCAAAATTTGTTTTCAATTTCTTCTATTTCTATCAAGAAATAAGTCTGGAGTTTTTTATGTTCAACCAACGTAGTTTCAAAATTTCAATCTTTTCAAATTCGTTTCAAATTTCATCAATTTAGACAACAATACAAAAAAGATAAGCTTTTGTAGGAAGAGCAATTTTTTGTGAGATATTAAGTTTTGCGACTATTTCGAGAAAGATGTGATAAATTCAGGTAAACTTCATCTGGTCGTAACCAAAATATATGTTTGCTAAAACTGTGTGTAAACCGATGGGCATCTAACTACGGGAATAGGTGTACAAATTTTTGGAAATACACGGGAATATATAGAGAATAATTGGGAATACACTGCAATACCTGGGGTCAGGAATACTCGGGAATATTACGGAAACACATGAAAATTTGGGAGTGGGGTGTAACAAACTCACTATACCGGGGTGGCAATGATCAGGTGTTACACCGAATATTATTTTTATTTTTCAACCGATTTCTATAAAATTAGGAATACTGATTATGTACACATGAGTAGTATTTATTAGGGTGGCCTTATAAAAAGAAATTGTTCTGTAAGGCTAAATTCTCATTACTCCCATAAAGAAAACACCCACAATAATCTTTTGATACACATATCGACTTACTTATATAATCTTGAATCGAAAAATGATATTTTCCGCGTTATTGAGAAAAGTTTAGATTTTGAAAAATGTTACATGAAAGTTTTACTTCATTTTTCTATTCAGGATACATAGATATGTTTTTTATGATGATTTTCCGACGCCTTGCGTAATACAGGAATCTAGATTAGATTTTGACCACAACGATGCGCTATTTTTTATTTGTTTCTATTTATCTGTTAGTATTTGCTTATTGTAGAGGGAACGCAATTTTTTATTGCATCAATTAATAGAAATTCTTTTACGAACCAAATGAACATTACTATTGGGACACGCCAATAAAAATAGATGTTGTATAACATGGAAATGTCTTCGATATGCGGTAGCTGATGACGTAGCTTTTAGCGGTTCTTGAAATCTATTGAAATAAAAGATAGCAATGCTCTATTTATTTATTGCAAATGTTATTTGAAATTTTTATCTAATCTAAGTAAACTAAAGAAATAAACTCATCCAAAAAAAGATAATAATTTAATAATCTAACCTAAGGTTAAGGTTACGTTAGCCAACTTAACTTAAAAATAACAACTGGAAAAAGAAATAACACGAAATTTTAAGTAATTCGGGAATGCCTTCTGACATAATTTCAAGAATACGAAATAATCACAGATATTTCCGTATCCCTTAGAATATATGTACAAAATTTGTTTAGTGAGATGCCTCTCGGTGCAAACGGAACATTATTTAATAAAAAGTTACATATATCTGACAATGATTATTTCATTTATCTATTTGTTCTGAATAAATAAAAGGCAATCAAGGCAATGTTTTAAGAGGGCTTTTCGCCGACAATTTGTAGAACCGTTTTTCAAAGCATTTTTCTCGAAAACTAAAAAAGATTGTGAGACAGAATTTCGTACACTTGTCAATAAAGGATTAGTCTGGATGCCTTGCGTGTTTAATTTAAATATTTTCCACGCGCAACGACAAAAAAAATTCAAAAAGTTGGCCTAATTTCAACACATTATAACATTGTATAGCGGGTTGATTTTAAAAATATATTATGCTTGGCTTCTAGAATACACCTTTGTCATTTCATATTTTAAGAATTAGCTTTATAACTTGAAAGGCAGCTGAGATTCATGTTTTGAAAGTTACCTTTGCAACGTTAAAATCTCGCATAAAACTTACAAAAACGCACTCGTTGGCTCCTGACCTCTATAGATATTTCTGTGTATTAGGTAGCAGTACACGCGGAGACAAAAGTTTGCGTTTTGTCAAAAATTGCCCCTAAAAAGATGGGAATTGTTCTTTTTTATACTTTGTTTAATCTCGAATAATAATTTAATAGAAATAATATGTGCATACAAAATGGCGAATTAGTTTTATGAGTTTTGGAGGACCTTATTGTAGATTTTGTGTAGTATATATAGATTAAAAATAGTTTAATTAATTCATACAACGAATTAATTTGAAATAAATAATACCAATATAGAAAAGTATAAGCAGCAACTAATATGAATTACTGGAGCAACAGCAAAAGTAATTCTTCTTTTGCTAATCACCTAATACAGCAAAATTATATAGTACTATTTAATAATCAATACAAAATTCTCCACATAGAAAATAATGGATTAAAACTAACTTCAAACGACCTGTTATTATTAAACGACCAAATAGAATTAAGTAACACCCCATTATTAAACCTATTTATATAAAATTTTTCACAACCTTACAAATTGTTTTATGGTCCATGCTTTGTACTCATATAATTGAAATACTCATTTATTGTTAAATATTAGATAGCTTTATTTAAGAAAAGAATAGTTTATAAATAAGTGTAGATCTTTAAATAATTATTGATTTGTTTAAAATTTAAGCTGGTTAGTATAATAAAATTCTTTACAGTATTTTTGCCGATAACAGATGTATTTTGACCCACGTTTTAACACGTACTAGCAATATAATGTTTATGAGGTCCTATTATTTGCAAAAATTGTAGTTTTACCCAATAAGCTATTTCAAACTGAAGAAATCCAGACTTGCCACTTGCGGATGGGATTGTGGACAAATGTTACGTACAGGAGTGATAAGAACAATTTAGCTAGGATCAGTAGCAAGATTTTTAGTAACTGTTTACATTGAATTTCTGGGTGTTCAAGTTTTTTAATTACATGCGAATTTTATTGTATAGGCGTTTACGTACATTTTTCTCTTTTGTAATCTGCGTTCGTTTTGTGAATTAAAATTTATCGATATATTTATTGATATTTCGTGAGTTAATATTATTCTGTGCAATTTTGTGAAAAACACGTTTCGTGAAAAGGCTGAAAGAGAAAGATGCTATTGTGGAAGTTAAGTGTCCAGAAAAAATAAAGAATAGTACTATTGAAGAAGCTGTAGAAAAAAAACAATTAGACTTTTTATTAAAAGCAGAAGATGGTTCCATAAAATTAAAGCACACACATAATTATTTTTACCAAATACAAGGCCAGTTACATTTATCCAAAAAAAAAAGTTGTTATTTTATTGTGTGGACACCAAAAGGGTCACCTCATATAGAAAAAATTTATGCTTCACATACATTTTGGGAATCGAATATGAGACCTAAATTAACCGATTTCTATTTCAACTTCATAATTCCGGAAATAATAAAGCATCCAATATAATGTTGAAAATTTGTCAAATAATAAAACATTTCTGACCTTTTATTTAATCATTTTTTTACATATCTACTGTTGCATTACAAATTATTCTTTTAGATTCGCCATTCTTTAAACGTTTGTGTTATTTACTATGATAAATTAAAAAATAAATTTATATTTTGACTAAAATAGAAACACCCTTATTCGAGTTATTCAGAAATCGACATTAATGATTAAAACAAGGAAATTAATATTACTTACTATTTATACTTACTTATTACTTACTATTACTTATGTGCAATTAAAGTTCTGGTACTTATTTTTTTGTAACATTAAAATTTTTTTGTCTTTATAAATTATCATTAGGTTCTTTACTATATATTATTTAACAAAATCTTTCAGAAGTTATATAAACAAACTAAAAGTTTAAAGCATCATTTATATATATGTACTATGAAAACATAAAATTTATATTCGTTTTTATTCATTCGTTATATTATAATATTCATGCGTTGATAAATTAATAATTATTACGAACGAATACATTGTTATTTTTCTCATTTCTGATTGTAATAAAATTCTTCTTAAGCCGTAATTGAATTAATAAATATTTTTTTGTGCCTAAAATACAGTATTTCATAAACCCCTCCATTTGTAGTTGTATAAACCCTAGAAGGCCTAATATAGATCGTATGCCGACGAGATGCCGCGGGCAGTTTGGTCCGTTGACCATATAGTACCTGCTTACAGTTACAAAAGGTACTGTAACTTTTTGTTAGAATGTACGCCGCTTAGGAGTAGTTTAGGGATAACTCTGTCTTACTCACAACTTTCGTTTCTCTTTCTACGCCTAGAACGAAATTTGTGTGTGAGCCCTCTTAATAATTGAAAAAAAAATCGCTTCTGTGAAGATAACATTACAAACTAATGTTATCTTTATTATGAACTCTTCTCTTCAAATATTTTTCATGTAAAACCCCAAAGTATTGAATTTTGAACACAACCTAATTATGTGATACACACTTTTGTATTTGAGCAGGTATTATGTCGAATCTTGTAAACATTGTTGCAACTTACCTCAAAATTGAACTTTCTTCACTTACTTCAAATAATATATTTAACTAAAGATAAATTGATCATTTATCTTAGATTAAGATTATTGTACTATAATGAAATTGGAAATCTGTTAGAAAATGTATTTCTTTATTTTTACACTTTGAACTTTTTTTCTATTAAAAAATTCTTGATATAAAGATGCTTTAATAAAAAATGATACTATTAATATCCAATTCTCTGCATATCATCTTAAGCATTTAAGCATGATTAATAGGCATAACTTTCTCAGGTGGCTATAGTTATTTATGATTATAAATTTATATAATCTGATGAAGCATTTGTGTCGGTTCTAAAGTGTTATACAGTAGCAAATTATTTTCAAGCTACCAGAAATTTTAAATTTTTTAAATTATTTTTTCTTTGTTTATTAAATTTATTTTTAAAATAAACAGAAAAAAGTAATTTGGAAATATAACACAGCTTGAGTGCTTCAGGACATGTTTGTAAGTAAATGTAAAATGCCAAATTGTTATTATTGGTTTTAAAGAAATAAAACAATTTATAAATATAAAGATTGTTTATTTGCCGTAGTTTTTCGAAGTCTTTATGTATTTATATTATATTAACAGTCTCGACTTATTACACAGTTAATTAAGTAAATAAAAGTGTATTTACAACCTTAAAAATAATGACTAATAAGCGTTTCGTATCTACAGTTTTTCATGTATTATATTAATAAATAATTATAATTAACTAGATAAATATATACAAAATGTACACATGCACTATAATATATCAGAAAATGTATCAGATCTCGTAATTAGCAAATTTTATATTAGGAATATAATCAAAACCTCCTTGATACAAGTTACGTAATTAAGTAAAAAATTGCTGCTAAAACACTTACACAAAATAAGTCCTAGGTTGCGCTTGATTATCCGGTATAGTAGAATAAACGTGATGAGATTCACGATATTGTGGAAATTGAGAATACTGTGGAGGTCGTCCGTCAATCGAAACATAACTGTGATTTAATTGCTCAGAACCATAATGTTGACTACTTGTGCTCGAACCAGCTTCATCTTCGGTGCTTCTTGCAGACTCCCCGGATACATACGTACTTTGAGTGGGCGTTGGCGTTAAAGCCGCCCCATGAACTCTAGGCATTGTAGAATATTTATACCAGGAATCGGGAGCTGTAGGAGCTGCTGTGTATCTAGCATTAATTTTGCATCTAATATCTGAAGGCTTTTTAGTCCTTGAAGACCTATTATTTATAACATCTGGCATCGCGTATCTTAATTTTTCCCAGAAACGTCGTTCTCCCCATCTTGTAACTGCACATGCACGTAGTAATGACCGAAGTTCTGAATCCATCGGTTCGAGTGGATCTCCGTTAAGTACACATACCAATTTTTGTCTCTGGGAATTACGTAAAGCTGCTTGAAGTGCAGCCCTGAATTCCGGCCGTAGCCATTCAGTTCCAATCAAACTCGGCGATACAACAAGAAGTACACGACGAGAAGCATCAGCCGCGCCGACCATTGCATCGGTTAAATAGGAAGCGCTGTTGAGAAGATGCAGATCTCGATAATGTAAACAAAGAGAATGTCCAGACTGTTCCAACTCAGGTGCAATAGTGCGAGAAACTAAGTCGTCATCCTTGTGACTATAAACCATATAACAATCGTATAATCGATCTCGATCATCACTGGAACCAATCGAAGAGTTTTCTTGAAAAATTCGAATACCATATTTTGAATGCGCCCATAATTTAACATCTTGTCGAAAAATAAACACTACAGCAGCTACAAGACATACTATAATAACAGCCACTAAGGTTGCAGCCAGCAGGGGCACGTAATTTCCACCCAGTAAAGGATTATTAGTTATAATTTCCCTTTGAATCACTGACGTGGCAATTGCGTTGTCTGCGTTGTCACATAAATGAATAGCATCAGCGACGGTCTGCTGCTTGTCTCTGTCGGCGCACAGCATCTTCGATAGATCACCACCCGTTTCGCGAAGCCATGATTCCAGACGCCCGAGAGAGGTACAGTCACACGACCACTTGTTGCCGTCTAAAGTCACGCGCGGGGTCGCACCCGAATCGGCGGCGGCCGGCACCAGTTGTTGCCACGGTGAAAAGTTCACAATTTCATTGTCATTTAATTTTAACACTTCCAGTTTCCGCATATTCGAAAAAGTTTTATTCCCGACGTAAGAAATTTTATTATGGTCCAAGTACAATTCACTTAACTTTTCTAATTGATCGAATTCAAACCCACGTAATTCTTCCAGTTTATTATTTTCCATGTGAAGCACTTTTAAAGATTTTACACCATTAAATGTCCTGTTATGAACCGCTTCAATGTTACTGTTATTCAAATACAAAACTTCCAATTTTTTCTTACCAATAAATACGTGACTGCCGAGCTCACCTAAGTTATTACCATCCAGGTAGATTTCGGTGGCATCCATCGGTATTTTACCGGGCACAGTAGTGTAACCCGCATTGCTGCAGTCTACTACGTTAGAAGTCCATGTGTGGTCGTGAAAGCAGGTACAATTTGTAGGGCATGTCATCTCACAATCGCATGCATCGAAATCGCAGCAGTGGCACAATGCAAAACAATGCGTTTCATACGGACATAGAAATTGTGAGGGCTTGAGATCTAAAAGTGGTTGAGGCGAAGCTCCTCTGGAATGCGGCAGTTCACAATTAATTGCATCTAGATCTAAGACTTGAGGATATTGACGTGAATTACTCATATGATTAATTCGTAATAACCATTCCATCGTGCAATCACAGTAAAATGGATTTCCACCAATATAAAATTGAGGCAGATCTTTATCACCATCTATTTCGTTTAAATTCAAAGCAGCAAGGTCAAGGTATCTTATATCATTTCCATAAAGGACTACCTTTTGCAAAGATTGTTTTTTATAAAACGTACCTGGTTGCACGCTGGTGATTCTGTTATTATTTAAGAATAATGTTTCAACACTATTAGGAATAGAATTTTCTTGTACTTCAGTAATTAAATTAAAACTCACATCTAGCATTTTTATTTTAAGAGAGTTTCTTACGTCATAATAATTTCCCAATTCTGTGATTTGATTATCGTGCATATCCAACCATTCTAGACTTGTCGGTAAATGACTGTAATCAAACCATAATAATTTGTTGTTTGATACGTTCAACCACATTAAACTCTGTAGGTTAGTGAAAACACCACTAATGTCTGTTAGCTCGTTACTGTCAAGTCGGATGGCTTTGAGTGTCGGATTACTTGCGAACGCGCTCTGTTCTACAAACTGGACTTTATTAGAAGCTAAATTCAACACTTGAAGTGAAGGAAGTGTGGAAAACGTATCTCTTGAGATGTTAACTATATGGTTATCTACGAGTCGTAGACCGTATAGTAATTCGAGACCTTCAAACGATGCGTTATTCAGCAATTCGATTCGGTTCTTTCCTAAATCAAGTGTCTTCAGAAATCGGAGCTTTCCCAGGCCAACAGGAACACCGCCTAGAACGTTGCCATTTAATCCCAGATCTTGCAAGTTTGTTACATTTTCAAATGCTTGCGGATGTATATATTCAATTCTATTCGAATCTATTAATAACTGATGCAAGGCGTACATTCCTGCGAAGTGATAAGCTTCGATTCGTCTGATGTTATTGAACGATAAAGTTAAAGCGTGCAAGTTTTTCAATTCTGAAAAGGCACCTTCCGCTAGAAAGTCTATATTGTTGTGATCTAAATTTAATATTTGTAGACTGTAGAGATCATGAAATACGTTGGAATCGATTCTAGATAATGCATTATGAGCTAGATTTAACACAACGAGGCGAACAAGACCGGAAAATGTGTCTCTATTAACCCAACGTGATGAGAGTTCGTTACGCGATAAATCGAGGACTTCTAATTGATCGAGACCTTCTAATAAACCGGGTGCAAGTACACTGAGAGAATTATTATGTATATATAATCGTTTTAAATCTCTAGAAGATAAGAATAGTTCTGGCGGTAAAGCGACTAAGCAGTTGCTAGATAAGTTGAGCATATGCAAAGCATTTAGGCCTACGAACGCGCGATCTCCTATTGTAGAAACTGCATTATCTTGTAGATGAAGTTCTTCTAACGATCGTAAGCTGGATAATCCGTTGTCTGGCACAACTATAATATCATTATACGATAAATCTAATATTTTTAAACCATTTACACACGTATGTCCTGGAGCCAAAGGTCCATTACCCCAGTCTGAGAAACTCAGAGCTAACACATCCTGAAGTTTATTTCGCGTAAGATTAAGGCGCGTCAAACTGTAAAGTGAACAAAACAACTCAGCCGGCGTGCTCCATATGTTGTTATCCGCAAGATCGAGGGTTCGTAGTTCTCCCATCCCTCTGAAACTTTCCGGATGAAGTTCTAACGTCATAGCTGACCAGTCAGAATTGTGTGAACGTAGTGAAAATCTTCTGAGATCTCTCAACGATGCGAGAACCGCCGCAGGAATGTTACGAATTTTACAATATTCGATTCTTAAATCTTTTAAACGGCGTAAAGAGGACAAAAAACTACCGTGATGTTTGCTAGGATCTAAAGTGCTTTCGAAAAAAAGGACATCACTACATTCTAAACGTAAAGCTGTCACACGTTCTGCTTGTGTTTGAGTTAAATTTGATAATAATGTATCTGCACCGGCAATCGTTCGTAATTGACACGAAAGCACGGGTTCCTCTTGACTCACAGAATCTTCTATCGGTTGCATTTGCCATTCACATCCTCTAGGAGCTTCTTCTATACTAGTTAAAGTCCTTCCACGCACTAATACTGCTAAACTTACACTTAATAACAGCCAAAACATTATGATAACTAAAATTCACACTTAAAAATAATTTAAGTTACATTAAAAGTTACCGGATTTTAACGGTTCAACGATAGCATCGCAACTTAGAACTAACCGTCAACTACATCCAACCCTTACGCATCTCGAAACGGAACTAAAAGATGAACACACTGTTGCTCTTTAGCAGGAGTTGCGAGGGTCATGGCTCCGCCTTCTTTACTCCCCACCAGCGAGTTATCAGGAGCACAGCTGCCTGTCAGCTGCCGAATTGGCGAATGGCGTACATGCAGAGAAAAAGATCGTGCATGTTCCTGGAATTTCAAAACTAATTTTGTTGAAGCCATGTCCGTTTCATGTATGCTGTACCTTCCCACAAAACTGCAACAAATTGTAGTTATATTTTTGTTTGTAAATAAATAAAAGAAATGGTGAACAGCTTTTACTCACAAAACGTGTTCCATTGTTTTTCTCAATTTTTTAAAAAATCAAAATATTAAGGCCCACAGAGAAATTTAGAAAGACAAAAGGTTGTATTTGTTGCATGGTCATTTGATTTTAAAGGCCAGTTTAGATTAGAATACAAAAAAAAGAAATAATGACAGATTTAGAGGTAGGTAAGGTTTTTTTTCGTTTGATAAATTAATTCCAGTTTTTGGTGTTATAAACTTATTTTGAAAAAGGTGAATATTAATAAAATTGAAAAAGAAACCATGTAACCTCTTCTAATGTAAGATTTTTTATTTCATATTAAAGCTACTAAAGGAAATAATTTCAATATTTAGTTGGTACCCGTTTAAATTCGATAATTATTATTATATAATTTATTTAGGAAAATCTGATAACATCCTCCCCTACATGAGCTTGTTATTGACTTTTGGAAAAATAAAATCTGAAATAAATAAGAAAAAACTAATTGTGCACAGTATAAAACAAGTGAATTCTCCATTCATTCAAACATATCTGTAGTATACACTTTAGAAGCGTTTAAAACTGTTTACCTCGAGTCATGTTTTATCACATATTGCTAATAAGAAATTTAACTTAATAATAGAATAGTTACTATTATGAAATCAATAAAACTGATTACTAAAAAAATTCACAAATTTATTTTAAACTACCTGACAATTGCGTCGACAGTGAAACTGTTGTCATCAAAGGTAACATAAATATAAACAAACACGTAGCTAAGGTAAATACAAAAAATAGATAACTATATAAAAAGATAAAAATAATAAATATCTATTATTAAATGTCTAACACTTCTAGTAACGGAGAATTACTGAGCTCAATCTGTTCATTTATTAATGGCACCCTGAGTTTATGTTTGGATAGATTTATCTGGAAATCTTCTAAAATGTCTAATTTGCGTTTGTTATTACAAAAATTACACAGGCCAACAAATTTTGACTTTTTGAAAGTTGATTTCGATCTGACATCCGATTTTGCATAATTTTGATCTGCTGAATTCAAATCCGAGTGTTATTTTGCCCTATCACGTAAGGTTTTTTTTATCAATGTTGAAAATAAATTCATAATAAATTTGGTCAAATTAAACGCTACTTTTATTGATACAGAGACAAAAACAAATTACAAATAGTAAAAGTAAATTGAAAAAAGTCTTAAACAATCTTTAATTTCTTTTCTTTCCAGAAGATCTTTCCCTCTTGGATGAAAAACTTCGTTTAGTGGATTTTCTTCTGTATTCCAGGGCCGGATTGTCCCTTTTTATTGACCAACAGTAATCAGCCATCATTGAAACATTCCAAGGACCTTGATACCTGCGTTCCATTTCTTTCATGGCTTGGTGGAACCTCTCACCTTTGCTCCTCACTCACATCACCAAGATTTTCGGGGAACTAATCAAGATGCGAGTGTAAAAAGTGAACTTTTATGCTCATATTACATCCCAATCCAATAAATTTCTGTAGCATGTTTTTCACAATTTCCTTGTAGTTAGGTTTCCTTGTTGTTTCCCAAAAAACTTTCAATAACATTAGCAAATGAAATCCATGCATCTTTCTCAGTTTCGGTCATGGTATTAACAAATTCTTGATCTTTCGTTAATCTCCTTATTTGAGGACCGACAAAGATTCCTTCCTTTAATTTTGCATCTGAGATAGCGGGAAATTTTCTACAAAGGTATTTGAAACAATCTCCATCTTTATTTAAAGCTTTAACGTATTGTTTCATTAATCCTAGTTTAATATGCAGTGGAGGTAACAAGATTTTTTTTGGATCAACAAGACTTTCGTGCAGAACATTTTTTGATCCGGGAAATTATCTCTTCTTATCCAGTCCTTTTTCTTCCAATGTTGATGTCTACTTCGACTGTCCCACTCACACAAAAAACATGGGTACTTTGTATACCCTGACTGCAGTCCTACAATTTTCAAATCCCCACAAATTTTCCAAATATGATCATTGTATTTGTTTTTTTCAAGCATTACTTTAAGATTTTCGTAGTTTTCCGTCATTTGCACAGAATTGGTAACCGGTACCGATGAAAGAACATTCCCCTTGTGCAAGCGAACAGCTTTAAGGCTTCTTTTGGAAGAATCAATAAAAAGCCTCCAATCATCGGGATTGTATGTGCCCCCAAGATTGTTTATCAGACTGGAGATGTCGGTGCAATAAACTAGACAACCACTTTTTTCAAAATAGCCTGAATACTCGGACTCGCGTTTCCTAAAATACGATATTTTAAGGTCTTCTGCCAGTAAATTTTTACTTTGAAGTCTGGATCCTAAAATTTCGGAAAGATACTTTGGAAGACCTAAGTCTCTAACTAAGTCGTTAAGTTAGGTCTTGGAAAATAACTGCGGTTGCTTAGAAACGCTCGATATTTCACTGGCATCGGTAAAGTTGTTTTCATCAACTTCAGGTTCAGAACTGCTTGTAACATCTTTTAAATTAGTTAGTTTCTCAGGTATTGGCACGTCTGGACCATGTGGCACTGGCCTAATTGCAGACTTGAGGTTCGGATCAATGATGTTTTTAAACTTTTTGTGTTATATCCACGTACATTGCACATACAGAAATAACAGTCATCATGGTGATTTGTTGGATCTCGTCAAATCATTGGTATTCCAAAGGGTAGGGATTTTCTTGTTCCATTACTCCAATGCCTTAAACCCTCTTCACATATCTTACATACAACATGTGGTGCCCAATGTTTGTCTTGATCACCAATCTTTACTTTAAAATACTCATAGTATTGGTGTTTCAACAGTGATGTAATTTTACGTCTAAATTTCTTGACCACAAAACAACCACACACATAGCATAAAGTATCTGGATTATTTTGACAAAGTCTTGGCATTTTAAACACGAATTTAACTGCAAAAAGCTCACTAAACTCACTAAACAACGACTGCCTAGACCGAACGCAAACAGACTAATGATTGCGCTTGTTACACAAAGACGTCTATTTATATCTCATTCGCCGACGGTCTGACTGAAAATCAGGGAATCCCAACAGATTGAGCTCAGTAATTTTCCATTTCTAGAAGTGTTAGACATTCAATTTTTATTATCTTTTTATTAAGTTATCTAATTTTTGTATGTTTGCCTTATCAACGTGCTTGTTTATATTTATATTACCGTTGATAATAATAGTTTAGCTGCCGAAACAATTGTCAGGTAGATTGAAATAAACTTGTAAAACTTTTTACAAAATTGTTTTATTTATTTCATGATTATGGAGCTTCACCAAATAAGGCTAGAAACAATGAACAGTTTGTATTATCTTAATGAAACGCCCTCGTATTGACTTTTGAAACACCACACAAAAATATTTTTCTGGATAAAAGCCTTATAAAGGCAAATTTGTAATTCTATGTTTTTAAAGTTCACAAAAATCCAGTCGGATTGGTAATCAGATAAAATCTACTTTATCACTAAAATTTTTGGCATTTCTAAAATGTAATATGTACAATATACACTGCCGACCATATGTATAGGGACAACTGGTAATTATCCACTCGTTCAAGGTTAATAAGGCAAAAATGCAATGTAAACTATTTTACCTGAATGAACAAAAGAATCATATACGTATTCTTATTACATTTTATAAAACAAAGCAAACCAATTTGAATTAATCAGTGCTAAGCTGAAGTATCATCGATGTGGTCTCCGTTTACTTTTACCACAGCAGCGCATATACTCGGCATTCATTCAAGGTAGGATCGCAGTAGACCACTTTAGGTGTTTACTCCGTTTGCTTGCAAATTCATTCTATCGGTGATAAATCTGGTGATTGCTGTGGTCAATGCTTTGACCACAGCAACGTAACGTTGTAACTTTGTAACGTTCCTTTGTTTTTCAGTGTTGTTAAATAATTATGACATAAACGAGATAAGTATTTTGGATCATTGTCTCTGGAATACATAATTTGGTCCACATATTTGTTCTCCATTTAGTACAACACACTCTTGTAAGATATGGAGGTAACCTTTCCGTAGAATACCATAAATTATAAGAAAATCACGTACAGTGTTACGTAAGAACAGTACACTGACCACTTACCCTTTTACTGATTTGCCGTCGAACGAACACTCTTCTTTTTGTCCCAAAAGTATGAAACTTAGATCTGTTGGTCCATAAAACATTAGACCATTGTTCTATAGTCAAATTCACTGTACTGTTCACATATTCCTATATTTTTTCTTATTCTGTAGTTTTAAAAGAAATTGGTTTTATTTGCGAGGCATTCTGCTGCTGTTAGAAACCGATTTCGTTTTGATGTAACTACATATAACAACGAACTGGTCTCCAGCTAGTGTTATTTTTTTCTTTCAGACCGTTTATTGTTAGTTAATAATCCCGTCTGCTTTATGCTATTTAATATTGTCAATACCCATATAGAATTTTTCAAACGGACCAATATTGGCTCACCATTGGCACCGTTATTGCCAATATTGGGACAGTGTCGAAATGATAACACTGGCAAGTACTTGGGCCATTTTACATACCCAATATTGACTGATATGCTGGTATAACTCTCGTCTCATACTGGCACAATATTGGCAGTATAATGATCATTATTATATTTTTTAATTAGTATATTATAGTGTACACTAAGAAACATAGTTCGAAAAATCTATTAGTTTAAAAATTATAGATCAAGAGCGTTAATATAACGACGTGGAAATAACTTTTACGAACCATTTTTCTCAGTGTTTAACACAATATAATTAAAAAATATAATAACGATCATTAATATAGTATACCGATGTGCAACCGATATCCATACATATTGTGCCAGTATGAGACTGGTTATACCAACATATTAACATTGTTGAGTTAATATTGGCTAATTACATACAGAAAATAATACCTTGATTCAACAAAACCTATGTTGTTGTACGATTTTGTTGATTTAAGAAAATTATTGTGTTTAATAAACAAAGTTCTTGTAACAATTAATAATAACTATAATAATACATTATAATGTCCGCAGTCATATAATTATACACTGAGAAAAATGGCTCGCAAAAGTTATGTCCGCGTCGTCATGTTAACGCTCTAGATCAATTTTTAAAATAATAGATTTTTCGAACTATGTTTCTCAGTCTATAGTAAAATTAAAAAATATAATAATCATCATTATTATACACCAGTGTGCAATCGATATACAGCCAATATTGTGCCCAGTATGAGACCAGAATTATACCAACATATCAACAACATTGGGCCCCAATCTTGGTTATGTAAAATGGTCCAAGTACGTGCCAGTGTTATCATTTCGACACTGGCCCAATATTGGCTACCAATATTGGTCCGTCTGTTCAACATCGGCAAATTCTATATGGGTACACCATATTTTCGATATCTTTAATGTATTTGCTATTTGACCGTTGCAAAGAGCATTATCTGATCGATTCTGAATAAAAACTTTTCCTCTTTGACATTATTCACTTCACAAGAGCAAAATTTGAACTAACATTATAATTTTAACATTTTAACAAAATTAGGGTTGTCTACTTCGCAGTTTTTTTGGTAATATTTAATAAATGTTTATGGTATACCGACTCGTAAACATCTGTTTATTGAGCTCTGTCTCTAGGGGTAAAGATTCTTTTTACGGGCTAGCCCGTTATGAAGCCCGTAATAGTTATTTACGTGCCAAGCTTTGCAAATGAATCTTGACGGGTGAGCGATGAAGGAGCGAGCCTCCATATTCCAGTGAGCCTAGTAAAGATTAATTGCAAAGCGTGTCGCGTTTTATTTCCACCTTCACCAGTTTTTTTATGAATTGTATAATTTTTATAAAAAGACATTTTGTAATCAAAGGCGGTAGCACAATTTATAGCTAGGCGTTGTCATGGTGTTGTGAATAAGCAACAAAGTAGTTTCCATAGCTTTTTGTTGATGAGCATTGTCAAATTTTACAGGTATATTTTAGACGCCCATAAAGATTTACAGAGCTGTAGTTGTAACTACTCATTTACTTAGTTTCCATAAATGAATGTAAAGTGTCATTTACATAGAAAGTGGAAATAAAAACTATTACGGGCTCTTTATCATCAATACCGTAGCAACATACATATTTATTTAAAACATTCATATATATCTTACGTATTGTGCTGTGCTGCTTCAGTAAATGAAATAACTATTTATTAAAGATTAACGAATCAGTATACTATAAAACGATGTACGATGATCGACCGTTACACGAACTCTACTTACTTGCACGGATAACAAGTTCGCTAATCGCTCGCTTGTTACGTACCGTGCTCGTACGCAAAGTTCTAAGTAACGGTCTTGCAATGTAAATAACTATTACGTTATTGCAACCGTGGTTATTGGCAAGCTATGCGATTCTACTACATGAATGGTATGTCGAAACGGGACAGCGTGATGTATATAAAATTTAAATAGAAAACAAAGATATGTTAGTTTCGTTTTAGTTTTAGCGATCTTCAACCCACTTACACCAGCTTGTACCATTTATAGCCATGTTACCTTTCAGCAAGAATTAGTGAAGCCTTGGGAGATAAAAATATGACAGTTTCGTCCATGTTACACACTCTCTCTCTGGATAATTTAGAACATCCACATTTTCTTCGAGCAACTGAAAACCATCGTCTGATATTGTCTTCCGTAACAGTAGCTCCTGTCTTACAATAGGCTGACGTTTAAGTAAGGATTCAAACAATTTCCTGCCTGGTTTGTTATTAGCGAATGACGACACGAATGTTTTACTTTTTGCTACTATTTCTTCTACAAAATACAAAAGACCTTTATCAACTGGGAAACCATTAGCAGCATTGCCGATTATCCAGTTTACGAGTACTTCTTCAACTTATTTCCCTAAAACTGACTATGGACCAATCTTAACCATAGTATTTACCGTTCTTCCTGCGAGTTTGTTCCGTAGAGTAGTTCGAGGTAGTGTAAACTGCTTACTAGGCGTTGCAACTGGCATGCCAGTTTCTCTAACTTTTCCCAAGGTCATGGAAAGTTGCTCCTGGGTGTATTGCTGAATTAGAACTTTCTGTCTTTGTTTAATCTTATTTTTATCCTTTTAGTAACAGCTTTAGTACTGCCTCTTTGTTGAGAATCTTGATTGATGTTTATAGTATTTAGTGTCAACACGATGTTCACCAAGCTAAAAGCCGATTGCCTAAAAGCCAGAAGAGTTGTAAAGTCCGTTAAATAGTGTTAACTAATTTTAGCTAAATTAAAAATGTGTCTAAAGCTAGTACATTCTGGATGCCACTTTTAGCCATGTTTGTGGCTGTAAATGGAAGAATATCTTAGTTTTAGTGGCGGATTTGAGAGGCCCCAGACACAGTCCAATTTTAAGACCCCCTTCTAAATATCTTTGGTTCTTTGGTACCACTACAGCGTGCATTCTACGCGCATGTTATTACTATAGCACTCGCTCTAGATTTCGTGTAGTGATTTTAATGATTTTGGTTGCGCAATTCTTTCATAGAAATATATCTTAACTGAATAAATGAAAAAATGACACAACTACCACCCCTCCCAAATCTAACATTAACACACGAAAACAACAAATCTCCAAACCAAAGCGATAATAGTATATTAAAGAACGAGTTTCATAAGGCAAAATTTATTGCACGAATTCAAGTTTTCTAAAGGACAAGTTATGAATGACTTATGACAATGACAATGACTTATGAAACGAATTTTTTGTTATTTTTTTATTTTGTTCCTTTTGCTTCATTTTTTTAATAAAAGAAATTGCAATTTCTTGCTGTTTTTGTCATTTTTCTGTTTTTCTTTTTGATTGTTTTTTCAATGTTATCAACTTTGAAAAAATTGGACTATTAAAACACTCAAATGAGCTGTAAACGCACTGTTATGGGTGCTTTAACAGCTTTATTATAGACGCAAAATAGAAAAAAATAGTTAAACCGTACACCGCGAGGCACCGATATGATATGAATTCAGAGGCGGGATTTGGGAGGGGCAATAATGGGCAGTTACCCCCAATCCCCAATGTTGGGACAACTAAGAAATGATTTTACTTTATCATGTACTAAATATAGATTTAAATAGATCAAATGGTTTACAATATAAATATATACGAGCCCCGACGCGTATTAATTCGTCTACTTTTATTTTTGTTGAAAATCAACCCGCAATCTTTACTCCAAAATTCTCATCTGATTTAGAACGCGACTTTCTTGTTGCCAGAAGTAAAGTACTGCATGTGGATATACATCATAGTATATACTAGTATTATAGTACTTCCCAAAAATATTTCCAAATTTTCAGAACTTAACACTCCTTTCGAAACGCGACTTTCTTGTTGCCAGAAGTAAAGTACTGCATGTGGATCTACATCATAGTATATACTAGTATTAGTGTACTTCCCAAAAATATTTCCAAATTTTCAGAACTTAACACTCCTCCTGTGCCTAGATAATACAGCAAACTAAGATTTGAAAAACGGTCGATCTTACCGATTATACGGTTATTTTACGTATTGTTACCCTCAAAAGGGAAAAATAAATTCGAGATTCTCTCTTGGCCAAGAGATATAAAATGCCCCATCAATTTTATGCATTGAATCAGAAATAACTGATTCTGTAGATCTTCAAAATTGTATAGATACGTATTTTGTAATGGGAAGATACAACATTTGGTAATGGTGCAGTTTTTTGTTAATATTGGTAAATTTATAAGAAGATTTATAATAAACATACTTAAAAATATAAATAAAACACAACATAGTTGTTAACTTTGATACCTATAGTTTAATTTATCTAATGATGTATCAGAAAACGCCAGTCATAGAAGAGCTTCAGGGCGCCCAAGAGACTAATCCGAGTCTGACTTGAACCCGAGCAGAAATTTGTTATAGCAAATCCTAAAACGATCTGGACCGGGTCAGGTTCTACTACGGCATGCCCTATTAAGGAATTTATATGTGGCCCTGATCAGGTTCCAATATGGACTGACCTATAATGTTGTTTCCTATCAGGCTGGGATATGGATATGGACATATTTGAAAGCGTGATCGGGTTCAGATCTGCCAAGGCGTTACATTTCTGATCTGGCCCTTGTTTAAACTAGGGCAGGCCGGATAGGGGCCTGATTCTAGCCTTATCAAATTTCTGCTCGGGAACCACTGGTGACGTCGTCGGATGAATTAGCATATATTTTAAGATATTTTAAGACTAAAAATATTTACAATATTTATTTGAGATTAATGCGTCAAGATATCCCAATTTATTCATACAATAAAAGTATGAGCAAAATATGTAACTGATTCCACAAGAGCACGACTTTGCCACCCCCCCCCCCCCCCAACAACAGATCTGAAATCCAGCCACTGTATGAATTCATGGCACCACTGTAACCGGCAGGCCAGGTGCCCAGAACAGAAGTTACGTAGCATGAGCGCATGGGCTTGCATAACAATGCCGTACAAATGACAGATCCGGTACAGCCTCCCCTAAAGCACTCGTCCGCACTGACTGTCCGCAAACAAACCTATTAGGCTTATTTTAGAGTTTACTAACTTCTCATATTAAATTATAGTTTTATTCAGTATCGATAATAAAGATGAGTTTAAAAATTGAAAACGAAACAATTTTATTTATTTGAGACCTAAGATTTGAGGCCCCTCGATTTAAGAGGCCCCAGACGCGCGTCTTCATGCGGAAATCCGCCACTGCTTAGTTTGTGTTCTAGTTATAGCCACCTATAGTTTTACTATCTAACTTTTTAAATACCGGATAACCCTACTAAATATATGACAACTAATAATTACTTATTAGCATAATTTAATTGGTAGCACCTTGGACCTCAATAGACTCCTAAACACAATAGTACAACTAACCTCCCGCTGTTAACGAAACTGTAAGAAACCGCGTGTAACTAGCATCTGAGCACTTCTAAAAGCGGTCATGTTTAACCCGAAAATACTAATAGCCTAAATTCTGGGTAAGCAGTAGGATTCGTTGCAGGATGTTCAAAGCAGAAAATTCCTAATTTTCTATTAGCATACATGCTCGTAAATATAACTATAGCGATCAAAAACCAAAATCAAGTGAAAACCGGAGCAGTAGCTAAAGCGTGTACAGTCTGACATGACATGACATTTTACAAATTTAATTTATATTATCGTTTTCGTATGTAATTTTTATATTACTTATATCTTCTATAATATTTTTTGTAAAATTATATATTTCCTTCTAAAATAATTTTGCATATTTTCTTTGCATATAAAACTTGTTTCGTACTCGAATCATTACTAAAGTCCCAGACTGTACCTCTACCATACTGTCATTTATAAGAAACTACCAGAATAACCCATGATAAAGCGATTAAAATAAATTAAGCACATTTTTTTCAGCAAATAATATACAAAGGAGTTTTAAGAAGTTTTATTAATGTGATCTTTGTGTAAATTTTGTTATAAATATTTCGAAATATTCTTCTTTTTAACCAGATTTTCTAAAATTTTAATACAAAAATTAATGATTTTGCTATGACTATTATAGTCGATCACATATACGCTTTGGAAACGCATGAGCTTGATATAGAGATATAAAAGCGTTCATAAAAGTGATAGTAGGATATAAGCAATTGATGCTTGATACTTGCAATTGGATGTTGTATACTGACTGGATATGCATGCACTTGATATTAAAATTTTAAATCTATACTCAAAATACGATGCAGGTTAAGCACCCGCACTTCGGTGCTTAAATTCTCTTGTACGAGGGTGGTTTGATAAGTCAGTAACTTTTTGAATTTCCCGCGCAGTAACTTTAAATGCAACACTGCTCCCGTTAACTGCCATCTATGAATAGACTAGTGTAAAATTTTGAGAAGGCTGCGCCATTTAGTTTGTGTTTGACAGCCATTGAAAGCAAACAACCTCGCGAATTTTAACGAAAATGGAAGAAGTGAATTTCGTGTGCTGATTAAACATTATTTTTTACGTAAAAAAACCATCACCGAAACTAAGGAAAGGATTGATAAATACTATGGGGATTCTGCACCGTCAATTTCAATGGTTAAGAAGTGGTTTACTGAGTTCCGTTGTGGTCGTACCAGCACAAGTTCGCCGAACGAAACATGGATTCATCACACTACACCAGAGACCAAGGAACAATCAAGATAGTGGGTTTCTCTCGGTGAACGTACACCAAAGAAGGCCAAGGTGGGTCTGTCGGCCAACAAGGTCATGGCCACAGTTTTTTGGGATGCACGCGGTGTCATTCGCATCGATTACCTTGAAAAGGAAAAAACGATTACCGGCGAATATTATTCAGAGCTTTTGGACAGATTCGATATTGATTTGAAGCAGAAACGACCGCATTTGGCGAAGAGAAAAGTGCTGTTTCATCAAGACAATGCACAGGTGTGTAGTCACCATAGGAAAAATCCATAAATTGGGCTACGAACTGCTACCCCATCTAGCATATTCTTCAGATTTAGCCCCCTGTGACTATTTGCTGTTTCCAAACTTGAAGAAATGGCTGGGCGGTAAGAGATTTGGGTCTAATGAAGAGGCCATCACTGAAACAAACGCCTATTTTGAGGACCTTGAGAAAACCTATTATTTGGAAGGAATAAAAAAATTGGAAAAACGCTGGACTAAATGTATCGAGCTAAAAGCAGACTATGTTGAGAAATAAAACGCTTATTTGCCGAAATAAATAGCTTTTATTCAAAAAGTCACTGACTTATCAAACCACCCTCGTATTTTAACCCAATAAACATCTACTATAAATCTTGATGGTTGTAGAAGTAGTACAATAGAATAAAACTTTACTTCCTATCCCACTACTACTTTTATGGACGCTTTTACATCTCTATATCAAGTCTATGGGTTTCCAAAGATGTATATGGTCGGTAGGATACATTGGTAGTCTGTCTGTTCTATTGTGAAGTATCCGTTGTATATTAGTTAAGGAGACACTATTTTTACAACGAATTAACTGAAACCAGACCTGATGTTTTGTCGGCTTAAGGATTATATATAGTGTTGTTGTTGTTGGGTTTTGAGTGTGTGAGCAAATGGAAAATGCGAATAGCAATTCATCTGAGAAAGATAGATATCATCGCATACTTCCCAAGGTGTACATGTCCGAACAACCAATATCATTTAGTTTTAAAATGCCGTGCCTAGCAGAAAGCCTGCTATGGTAAGGGTGCTATACAAATCTAGCTTTCTAATAAGATGTATTGCTATTTGGATATTTTCTCCTCTTTGCTCACAGATGAAAATTCAAAACCAATGTGGAATTTTACTAACACTGTGTAACTCACTATAATGTTATTGTCCGTGTCGTTATAGTGAGTTGCATCAGCGACGTAACAGACAAGTTTACACAGAAATATATTGTTTGAGCAATCCTTGTGTGTTAAGATTTTTGATTTATTTTGTTTTACGTGACCTACTTGCGTTGAGCTTAATGGCCACGCCCGCCTTAGGCTAGGATTAAAGACAGAACCTAAAGAGACTTCATCTGAGTGAGACAAGACAATATAGGTTGTTCCGATAGACCTATCACCGAAGAACGGAGTACTAAACACCCTGTATTAGACTAAATATCTTTTATAATATTTCTAAGAAAATGAAAATGCTGTTCTTTTAATGGTTATCGTATCATAAAAAAACAATTGTATTAGCTTAAGTGTTTAGTATTTAAAACATTTCTCCGTTCAAATTTGTTTTCTTATTTTACTAAAAGGTATAAACGTAAACAAGAAGCAAAACAAAGTTATTTTAAACACCTAATTATGATATTAATATATATTTAAATAAATTTGTAAGCAACTTTTATGTTATTTTATTATTGTTAACAACATATATACTTATAAGTTACAATTTGTTTAAAATGTGTACTTGAACAACAGCGTTAAGTTTTTTAGTGGTCGATCAGTAAGCAAATACATCGCACCAGAGGAGCAATTTTTCAGCCAATCTCATTAACGTTCTTCCACATGAATAATTATTAAACTTTATCAGTGTCATGTGTAGTAAAGTATGCTATACCAGCATTACTTGGTAGGAAAAAACTTTTTTCCTGGGAAACAACTCGCTATTCATTAAAATTCTAGGTTAAAGTGCAAGTTTAATAAAAAATCTACATACTTCGTGTATTTCGAGCTGTGAATATTGTTTTTTTTTCTAATAATAATCTTCAGCTATACTGTACTGAAGCTGCCTGAAAACGTTTTATTTTCGTTAAATTATTTTCTATTGTCTTATGAAATATTGAATAAGTAAATTTTAGAAATTAATGTAAAACGTAATGGGTGAATGTAAGACTTTTGACAAAAAATTAGAGAAATACAGCAAAGAAATGCGAGCCCTAACTAAATATTCGAATAGTTGCAGTTTTGAAAAAAAATCAGTCATTTCAATCTCTAGCACTTTTTTGAATGCTATATTTATTTGTCCAACTAGTATTTCACATTGCACCATTTTCAAACAATAACCATTAACTTTTGCAAAAAAGCAAAAACTTCAGAAAACATTTCTCAAACATTCAACAAAAATCGTAACTTGGGGATTACAATATTCTGAAGTGAATGATGCTCCAATTTCTGATAATTTCAAATTTAACTCGAATTGTTCTTTGAGGGCTGTTTCTCAGGTGTTGCTTCATCTTCTGCCGCAAGGCTTCAGTAACATTAAGATCCGGACTGCTTGAGGACATTCTAAAACTCAAACCATTTTTTGGTCGTTTCTGATGTGCGACAAGAAGCACCAACCAATTGAAAGATGAAATCGCGGTCAAGATACAGGGTTTTAATGATTGATAACAAGTTAGCGTTAAGAATTTGCTAATACTTTTCAGCATTAACTGTGCCGTCTATGAACTCAAATTTTCCTAATCCTCCAGCTGACATATAGCTCTACATCATTACGCCTTGCGGAAGCTTAACGGTACGTTTTAAGCTGTCTTTATGGAATACTTCATCGGTTGCATGGTCTAGCGCTACTGGTTAAACAGTATTTGTCATTAAGTTACGTTGGCCCGGGTCAGAAGTTGGGTGGGTGACCCCTATAGTGATACGGACTTCGCACCCGTTCGTGCTTTCGGAGTGCACGTTGAGCGGTCCCGGTTACTAGTGTTATGTTGGTAGTCGTTAGGTTATGTCATGCAACCTGAAAACTCTGGCAATCAGGAGTGCTGGAATACTGCATTCTTCGGAATGTAGGCTCCTCAATTTATAAAACCGTTCATACATAATTCAGTAGTTTTCGCCCACACGTACGTACAAGTTCGTACGACTTGATAGACGTACGGCCAAGCAGTCAATGTAACCGTAGCCTAAGGTTCTTTGTGTTTGGGACGAAAAAAGAAACCTGACGGTTATCTAACCAACGAGTTAATACTCCTATCTTTATTTGAAAATCATTGAGTTACAAGGTAACTACGATCATTTACCATTACTCTAAAGTTTACAAATTTCCAATGGAAAACATCAGATTACTTCTGGTCAAAAAGAGCGCAATGCCAAACTCACAATAATACGTATGTCAGAATAAGTCACTTTTGACGTTAAGTGCTCAAGGTGGAGGTCTTACTGTTTTTGCCAAGCATGAAATAGCTGTTTATCTGCATCTGTGGTGTTTTCCAAGCACTTGAATACTTTGTAACTTTCATTTTCTCAAAACTAAAAGGGAGATAATCGTGTATCGATTTAAGTTATTAAAACACATTTCTTATGACTTTCTAAGAAAGATAACCTCCAAAGTTGCTAGTGGTGTCACTGTTTGCCAAAATATAAAATTACTTTGAACAGGACAATCTGATATCTGTATTTTGGTACACCTGGAACTAGTAGCAATTCAATTTAGTTATTTTGTAAGGATATCCAATTTTGTTCTAGACTTTTCATAATTCAGCGAACTAACAGGTAAAAATATAACAGGTTTACAGGCAGCGATTAAGAGCCACTGACTTAGTGTAGCAACTACAGAATGATTATTTTATCTTTTTCAAGATGCCAAACGAGATTTCTTGAACAGCTGGACTTAAGTTAAGTAGGTATTACAATGTAATACCGTCGATATTTGTGGCAAACTGATGTTTCATAGGAAATCATTTTTCATCAAGTTTTCTGGTTTTCGCTGTATTCGTACTAAAAATTTCTTTTACGTATTTTCTATACATTTATGTATCTTGTAATTTTCAACTTGCTTGAATTCTTCTCCAATGAATCTTGAATCTTTATATTTCCAAGGATAGCTAGAAGAATTCTATCAAAACTGAAGTATCTCCGACAATAACTCGAGTTTGCTAGGAATATGAATTAGCTAGTTTTATATTATCGGACCTATTGGTCGCACTATTTGCGTTAAAAGTTCAAGCACAAAAAAATAGCACATGAAGGTTGCAACTTTGACTAGCTATAGCTCAAGGACCTTTGGGACTATTAGACATTTTAAGCGGGCGGTTATGACGTTATTTAGCGATTCAGGTATAGGGCGACGACAGTAAGCATCATGAAACAAGTTTAGTAGGTTGGTGCTGTACAGCGATATTACACTCAAATTCTTTACTTTGCGAATGATCATTTAAATCGTTTGCTTTGTAGAAAAATTGGAATTAAGTGTTCTTCTAATTGTCTCTAAGGTTATCACAAAAATAAATGATGCCAAATTTATTTTGGTACCACTTCCTACATTTAATTAGCAGCTGCAGTACACATTCAAAAACACAAATATACTGTATTTTCGTACACAGCAATGCCATTTTAGTTACTGCGAGTTACTATTTTTTGTGAGCGTTCTTTATTTCTCACTAGTCCTTCTTCAGTCTCAAAAGCAAGCAAAGTGCTTGGACTACATGGAAAGCGTTTACTGAGGTGATTGATATTTCACTTCAGGTCGTGCAGTCGTTAGGTAAACCCGTGAAGTATGTGTTCGCACTCCTTAACGGGTTCGTCGTCGTGCTGTACGACAGCAAAGGCAATCACCAGTTGTCAAGGACCGAATGGACTTGTTTAGAAGCAGCGAATTGACAAAAATACTTTAATTTTCGATACATTATACAAACATCAGCTAAGAGCGTGCTACAAGAGAGCCACATCTGATTACAAGTGCTGCACGCTGCTGTCTAAACCGTGGCGTCCAATGTTAACAGGGATTCAGAAAGGAGGACCGAGTGGCGGCCTGTATGAACCTTGAGACTGCAATGTAAGTACAATATGTACCTTGTAAGTACCTTTTCTGAAAGGTAAACGACTATGGCAACACTATTCTCATGGTTTACTCTCTTGATCTACACAAATGCAGTTGCAAGACGGGATGTGAATTAATAGGCGTGCCAGAAAAGGGCGACTCTTTCATGCACCAAGAATTGCAGAAACAATTGTCTAAACAATAACTAAGACGTATCGAGATCTGGAAAACAAAAGACTCCATTTGCAGTTGCTTCTACAACTACCACATTTTTCTTGGCAATGACAGAACATGTCTAGCAAAGGTGTGAGATAGACGATCTTCAAGTATTTCAAAACACTTCGATGTGCAACTGAAAAGTTTTTGTTTCCAATCGTTACGTGTTCTGTAGTACTACAAGGCCAAAATCAGATACTATTTCTTGTCCCAAGTTATAAATTAAGTACTTGCTGCACTTGTTTTGGTACTTATTTTTTGACATCAGTTTTGCAATGTACACACTAGAAATAGGCAAAAGATATACTCAATACGCAATAGTGGGAAATAGTGAACACTCGCAAAAAATACATTACAAAAAATTTGTTTTCGAAATGTATTTTCGTAAATCTGCGTAATCTTCTACGACAAGGTTTGAATTTTAAAATTGATGACATTTTGGACCCTGTCGGTTGCATGGTCTAGCGCTACTGGTTAAACAGTATTTGTCATTAAGTTACGTTGGCCCGGGTCAGAAGTTGGGTGGGTGACCCCTATAGTGATACGGACATCGCAACCGGTCGTGCTTTCGGAGTGCACGTTGAGCGGTCCCGGTTACTAGTGTTATGTTGGTAGTCGTTAGGTTATGTCATGCAACCTGAAAACTCTGGCAATCAGGAGTGCTGGAATACTGCATTCTTCGGAATGTAGGCTCCTCAATTTATAAAACCGTTCATACATAATTCAGTAGTTTTCGCCCACACGTATGTACAAGTTCGTACGACTTGATAGACGTACGGCCAAGCAGTCAATGTAACCGTAGCCTAAGGTTCTTTGTGTTTGGGACGAAAAAAGAAACCTGACGGTTAACTAACCAACAAGTTAATACTCCTATCTTTATTTGAAAATCATTGAGTTACAAGGTAACTACGATCATTTACCATTACTCTAAAGTTTACAAATTTCCAATGGAAAACATCAGATAAAGTTTTTGTTTCCAATCGTTACGTGTTCTGTAGTACTACAAGGCCAAAATCAGATACTATTTCTTGTCCCAAGTTATAAATTAAGTACTTGCTGCACTTGTTTTGGTACTTATTTTTTGACATCAGTTTTGCAATGTACACACTAGAAATAGGCAAAAGATATACTCAATACGCAATAGTGGGAAACAGTGAACACTCGCAAAAAATACATTACAAAAAATTTGTTTTCGAAATGTATTTTCGTAAATCTGCGTAATCTTCTACGACAAGGTTTGAATTTTAAAATTGATGACATTTTGGACCCTGTGGACTAAAATTAATCGGAAATAACTATCTTCAAGTGTTCATAGGGTGCAATCATTTTACGCCAGAAAATGAGACATGACGGCCTATAGATTATGAATTGACGAGATTTATCAGTTATACTGTCATTACAGCTAAAAATAAGTATTTTTTCTGCAATGAGTAAATCAACACATTATACAAATCTTTTGAACACTTATTTCAATAATCGTCTCTATCTACTTCCATAGCATGCCTTCCTTGTATTTTATACACCTATTGTCCGGTAGGTTTCTTTACTTATAGCGCAACCACATTTTCAACAATTCTTTACAAATTGTCTATAGTGCAGCTGTTTTATTCATTTTCATTGGGGTGCCAGTCTTCCATGACGAGATTCCCAATCCCAGCTGAGTAAATCTATTTGAGTACTCAACCTCTGTCAAGCTAGAGGATATACTATTAAACAATGAGTGTTCTTTGGGGGGTAATACTTCAGGTTTCACTTGAACTATACAACCGAATCTCATTCGGTGCATTGGCGCAGGAAAAGTACGGCTTCATGACCAGCATCCTGGATTTCTTGTTTTTTGTTTTCCTAGTGTATGAAAGACGGCTACTTGTTCCTTGAACTTATCAATAATCGGTTTTTGTTTAATATCTTGTCTATGTCACTTATCCTCAATCCAAAGGACTTTGGCGTTGTGTAGTACTCTAACAGTGCATGAAAAAACAATATGACAAGGACAAACTTCTTTATCAAGGGTATTGTCTAATTTGTTTGATGTCCTAGATAGTCACATATTTCGGAGCTTGCTGTGGTCCTCAACGGAGAAAAATACCACAACTAAAATACATAGTATTTTAACAAAAACTATGATATGTATTCTACAAAAGTAACGCTTATCTCGTCATAAAATGGATAATTTTATATAACACAACTGGAATTACTGATACAATGAATACTGATACAAAACAAGAAACAAGACAAAATTTATGCGTCAAATTGGACTTGCGTACGTCCGTAGAATAATATACTTTCCACCAGTGTTTTTTCAGACAATTCTTAGTAGGGGATCATAGATCATTAAGACCAATTGTATTACTGTTACTTAGATTTAATCACGGTTTAATCAGAATCAGGAAAATGGTGTTAATGTATAACTAAGATTTTGCAATTTTACGTTGTGCGATTGGGTGGTAAGACGTGTATCATTGATACAGCTGCTAGAGCGATAACTACGCCCCAAGTCTTGGATTCAGAAACACTAATTCTAACACCATATGCTACTAAGGGAGTGATTTACAATTTATTCAAATTTGAATCGTCTTTGCAAGGTCAAAGTATTGAAGAGTGTTATACAGTACTATTTAAAACAACCATAACTCTTAACAGTAAACTGTGCTATTTATGATTAATACAAATTGTACCTTCAATAGATGCAGTACTAAGACTACTAATGTTTAAGAATTTAAGTAACATCTATGTAATTTTACATTACTGGTTATATAAACGACTTAGTACAGCGGATCTTTTAAAAAAACGCGAGAATTGAATTATTGTATACCAATACAAATAAAAATGATCATCAGCATTTATGATGTTTAAACAGTCTAATTTCTAGCTAACACCATCATAAATAATTAAATTAATAATAGCCCCCAGTTGTGCAAGTGATTGAAAGTCCTTATGATCAAGTAGTTCTAATAAGTTTAAAGATGTGGGTTAAAATTTTCAGCTGCTAACATAGTTGCGGTACATGCAGTGTCGGAGTGGACTTCCGGGAAAACGGTGGGCCCTGCTGGGCCCTGCCCTGTGGTAAAGAATCATTTGCAACAGGAGCAAATGTTCAAACGTTAATTTACACCATGTACCATAATTGCGAAATATTTTTAAATTCGACAAAAATATTATATCATCGGGAATAACCCATAAAACATGGAATAAAATAAAAAACACTTTCGGACTATGGAAACTTACAAAGCATTTATGTTGATTCGTTTATGTAATACGTATTGTGTAACATAACCTATACGTTAGAGTTATTAAAAGATTGTTTTAGTTTTCACGTAGTTCTTCTCTTTCGTTATATTATTCCTATTACTTAATTATAACAAATAATTAATTTATATCTTATAGAACAAAACACAAAACTGGTTCCATTTGTCATTTGCGCGGTGGGCCCTAATGCTGCCAGGACGACACTGAGCACAGAATTAAGCTACGTTTCCAATTTGGATGTTCAAAATAGTTCAAAAGCTTACATAATTTGTTACCCATACCATAGTAGACAGTAGTTATAGGGACCATAAACTTCCCAATTTGTCAAAAATTTGAAATTATTATTTACCATTCCCAATTGAACCATTTCAATTTGTACTGCACACACGTCTTTTCTCGGAGACAAAGCGTCACGAGTAACATTTAATATTTGGAGTTATACAGTGCGTACCAAGTGTATGGAACCGGCCTTGTTATTTTAAAACTATTCAAGCTAAATCGATAAAATTTGGTATGCATGCTGTTTACAAAGCCTCCTATTATTTCCACAGTTTTATTATTTTGTAATTGACAAGGTCGGGAGCTGCACAGCCAACTTGATTTTTTTTAAATAGTATTAAATCCATTTAATACTTACTCCCAATCTTTAATTTACAATAGCGAAGTTATCTTTAGAGATAACTATGGCAACATGTCGCTGAATTCTACTTGAAAATACCTTTCAAACGGTATGCGATTTAACCCCCCTTCCTATTTAAAAAAAATCAAGTTGCCTGTGCAGCTCCCGACCTTGTCAATTAGAAAAATAATAAAACTGTGGAAATAATAGGAGGCTTTGTAAACAGCATGCATACCAAATTTTATCGATTTAGCTTGAATAGTTTTGAAATAACAAGGCCGGTTCCATACATTTGGTACGCACTGTATATTTAGGTAGACTAAATGAAAGCAGAACGAAAGCAGTAGGAGATAATTAAATAATTACTCAATGCAGAAGCGTAAAATTATTGATTTTTATACTTTCGAATCTTGGAAAAGTCACTGAAATAAGATTATTAGCAAATCAATCAATTTATTTTTAAATAATTAACGGTTACAAAACCCTGATGGTCAAAAAAGCTTTTAAGATAAATAAAATAAAAAGTTGGAAATGAATTTGACATTCAAAATTATATCAATTAAGGATACACATTTTATTCTACAATTAGATTTGGTAAACAGGTAAACTCTTTTAGAGAAATGACTCGTGGCATCTCACAAAAGTATTTTTAGCATTCCTGCAGCTCTTTAAAGTATTTAAATCAAAACATGTTATTAATAAGTTATTTAAATTAAAACAAACTCAGTAAAAGAAAGAAACTCTGAATAAAGCTTTCAATATTGAGTAGAAAAAGAACAATTAAAAGAAGGTTTTATATTTGCTATGCTGAATAGATAAGTAACTGACGAAGAATGCACTAATTGTAGAAAGATTAACATTAATGCATTTGTTTGTCAAAGTGAATTCAATTTTAATGTTTAATACGTGTTAAATAAGAAATAAATTAAAATAAATTTTAAGATGTTGTAGCTATGGCCATCTATCGCAGAGTAGCAGCATTAATGAGATGGAGTGCAGATGTTAAACAACGTACCTCAATATCTGGATTTTTCAAATGTTTTCAGTGCTCGAATGTAGAGTATTGCAGATATCCATACATCATCACTGCAGTGCCCTCTTATGGTGATAGGCCTGAACAATAAAAATAAAAATTGCAGAAAGGATGAAATTTAATCCATGTTTGTAAACGAAACATAATTAGTAGCATAAAAAACTGTGATTAATGATAAAATGCAGTGAACCGTTTCGGTTCTTTTAAGTTGTTCGGATAAAAAATTATTGTGGATGCTGTAAATAATTAACTTCATGAAAATATTTTATTTCCCTAGCGGTGGAAGTGTAGCCATCAAATACTAGAGTGAGATATAAATAGGAGAAACGAACTCCAAATTATATTTAGATGTCACCAATAGATGGATTATCTGTTATTAATTACATGTATTTCGTCTTTAAAAAGGTGGAACTATTTGAAATAACTATTTAAAAACTGAGGGCTTAATCGCTTTGAAAAGTAAATTAATTACAAAATTATTGAAATAGAAAATTAAAAATATGGAGATACTGTACACGAAAAGTTTGTTACGTTGTTTCCGTTATTTTTAGCACTGTCTGTTCATTTCCTTTACTTTGATTTATAAATTTTATAGCCGTTAAAATAATAGTTCATTTTCACTTAAAAAAACATATACAGGGTGCCCATTATGTATGGAATATAGTATATATTTCGGTAAATATCGACTTTATAAAAAAATTTGTTATATAAAAGTTGTTTAACATTTTATTTTCCATAATAAGATAGCATTCAATTGTTTTTATTTCAGAAAACAAATGAGTAATGAATAACACTTTAATTTTTTTAAATAGCAATGTACCCTTTCATTAGGCTCATTTGATAGAGATTTTTTTTCTCTTTTCGATGACCTAAAATCTTAGTACCCTTATATCAGAAAATTTTTGAAAAAAAAACGTAAAAAATGTTTATTAAGTTAATTTCGCCAATAACATGAATCTAGATCTGAGATCGTAAAGTATCTCGAATTATTACCCTAAAATAAACAGATGTGCATCCACATAATGTACAAAACAGAACAAATGAACAAAAAACAAAATAAAACAAATGAACAGAAAATTATGTACGTCTCTTATAAAGCTTGAAGACAAAACGAAATTAGCAATAAAATGGTTTTCATGGCAATAAGTGTTCAAAACATTCACCATTAACTGCAAGGCAGTGGCCCAACCTATCACGAAAAGCTTGAAAAGAATTTCTAAGCGATCTGAGAGAAATTGCTGCAGCTTCATTTTGTATTCGTTGCTCTAATTCGGCCAGATTCTGGGGTCGGTTTGTATACACTTTTGATTTTAAATATCCCCAGAAGAAGAAATCGCAAGGTGTAAGATCCGGAGATCGAGGAGGCCACTCCACAGACCCTCTTCTGCCTATCCAACGGGAAATACCACATTTAGATATCGGCGTAAGCTGGAATAATTTGCTGTTGCAATAATTGCAAATAACGGTCACCAGTTAAAGTACAACGAATAAAGAAAGGTACAATTATGGGATCATCCAATGGGGATTTTCAGCGGCCCAATATCGACAATTATGCCTATTTACATTTCCATTTAAACAAAACGTAGCCTCGTCAGAAAAAACAATATTATTAAGAAAATTTGGATTGTTGTTGATTCGCTCCATCATAAATTCACAAAATTCAACACGTCGATAGTAGTCATCTTCGGATAATTCTTGCAATAAAGTCGGTTTGTACGGATGTAATTTTTCTGAATGTAATATTTTCTGCATTGAACCTTTACTTACGACATGGTTTAAACTTAACTGACGAGTTGAAATGTTTTCATTTTCTTCGATTTCTATTAAGACATCGAGCTTTTTATCTTCATTTGTCGCGGACCTCTACGGACCAGTCTTTACCAGATCTTTAACATTGCCAGTTTCCCTAAACCGTTTCAAGGTTTTGCTAACTACTGACTGGGTGATTGGTTCTCGATGTGGATAACGCTCATTAAAAATTTCACATACTTCTAATTGTGTTCGTTTGCGATCCCCATAACCGACCATAATTAAAATTTCTATACGTTCAGTTTTTGTTAAATGAACCATTTTTATTTTACCATGTACCAACAACTTAATTAAATAAACAAACTTCTGTCACAATAAAAGCCTACAATCAATTGTTAATACAAATGAAAGAGATCTCGGATATCTAGATTCATGTTATTGGTGAAATTAACTTAATAAACATTTTTTACGTTTTTTTCAAAAATTTTCTGATATAAGGGTACTAAGATTTTAGGTCATCGAAAAGAGAAAAAAAATCCCTATCAAATGAGCCTAATGAAAGGGTACATTGCTATTTAAGAAAATTAAAGTGTTATTCATTACTCATTTGTTTTCTGAAATAAAAACAATTGAATGCTATCTTATTATGGAAAATAAAATATTATACAACGTTTATATAAGAATTTTTTTATAAAGTCGATATATACCAAGATATATACTATATTCCATACATAATGGGCACCCTGTATATTATATACATTGGCACGTTATCTTATGTCATTCTAAATATTCCATATCACTTAAAGTAAAAAAAAATTAAAATTTCATTTTTTCCTTTGATATACCCTTATGTTTGAACTAATAAGGCTTACAGAAAAGCCATAACATTAAGGGTTACTGTTTACTTTCTATCAAATTTACATATTGCGGTGATTGTGAAATGCTATTAGTGTTATACAAACTGCGCGAAACGTATTAAGGCAGAAATCTCAGGCAGTAGCAGTCTCGTCAGGAAACCTAAATTCTTTTAATTTTATCCGTTTCAATTACATTTACATTTTACAGCACTGTAAAATACTTATTTAAAAAACTTCTGCGAATATTGTTTCCTATATTAGCCTTAAAGTTGTTTTAGTTGTTGCTTTGTTAAGAAAAACATTACTAGGACAATTACTTTTACTGTGTTGCATAGTTATTTGCTTATTTGTGTTAGTAAATAGTTCATTTTTGTATCCCAATTGTAGCAATCTTCAGCCTTAACTATTCCCATAAAGATCAATCTTTAAGTAGAATGGCTGTTAGCCGTGATTCTTGACTGAAGAATAAAGCTTGATATATGTACATACTGCTATAAAATATCCAGGTTTATGGTGTAAGGAGGCAACCAACCGAAGTTGATGATGATTGATATTGATGAATGTTAAATTGATTTCAATTGCAAGTACAAACATAACATATAGCAACAGACTTCGATAAAAGCACAGTGATGATATATACAAAATATAAACCACCTACCTTTATTTACTAAAAAATAACGCTCCGGCTAATTAACTGCTGGGAAACTTGAACTTGTTCACAGCCGAGACTCACAGGCGGGTCGCTTTCAATATTAGGGCACTAAATAAATACATATCTAGGAAACATAAGTAAAGTACACACAAAGAATAAACTCCAGAATTTTCTTCTAAATTGAAATGACAAAGATCTATTCAACACTGAACACAAATAACAACACAAAAAAATTAAATATTAAAAGAAACTTAAATTTTGATATCATAGAAAAAGAAAAATCAATTCTAAGAAAGTTAATGCCTTTTACCAGAGGAGTAATATTTCTGGCATCCTCATATTTTTAATTTATTAAAGTTACATAACCTTAAATTTTTTAAATTTAGTCTCAGCATAAGTGCACTGTGAGGATTTAAAATAACAGAGAGTTTATCACCAAATCCGTCGCTCCTTTTATTTCTTTTACAAAACAAACGAATGTTTTAGTGTGATTTGTGGTTAAAAACAAAAGATAATTTAGCACTAAACACTACATAACCACATAATTGTTTATAACTATTAATTATTGTTTAAACAAATTTAATAATAGATAGCCAAAAAAAGTTTTTTTTATAATGATATATTACACTTGTACTATTATAAAATAACAAGTTCACTAGAACATGTCAACGAAATCATCTTCCATATTATTATAACTATCAAATATTTGAAATTAATTAATTGCTCAAAACTGCCTAGTTACTTCTTTCTATGTTAATAAAATCCGGCCTTACGTCCAATTAAACATTATTCACATATTTCAGATTGCCATGTCAAAAAGCAGAATTTTGCATTTTATTTCTATGGTATCTTCTATAAAATTCTCATTTACTTCAAGATTGTGCCCTAGGAACTGCTTGAAAAAACAACAATCAAATATTTTAGCCACAAGCTATTCCATCCAACTAAAGAAGAAGATTTCAACGATTTCATTATCTCGTTAAATTGTTAAATTGAAACATAATTTCTTCACATTGATAATGCAGGTACAGCATCACTACCACCTTGCACCTTGTCTGTTTTAGGTCAAAATATGCCTTGAAATGGTTTCAAATTAATTTTTTATGTGTATAAAAAAGTAACGATACCACATCGTTTGCAGACAACGAAAATTTACCAAGATTGTAGGAGAATTAACTTTAAAATTTATCCTTTTACTGCCTAGTGTGTTCTAGAGTGCATATTTATTAAATTAAAATTTTTTTCCTTGACTTTATTAAAAAAACTTAAAAATATTTCTTCTAGAGGTTATGCATCTCAACTAACATCAGGGTGCATACTTCCAATCTTATGTCAAATATCATGACAATACGTATAGTCAGTGGTGCAGTGTATAGTCAAGCAGGTGGGGAGCTAACGAGTTGGAGTGCCCTCGAACTTTTTTAATAGTCCAAGTCATTTATGTCAAAACCTACTTATTTTGATTTGGCATTTTTATATGATTTCCCCCACCCCAAAAAAATTTCTAAATACGCCACTGCGTATATAATCCAGTCAAATTGTGTTTTTACCAGGAAAGTTGTGGGGGTAGTTTTGATTTCTTCCATTTTATATGTTTTTTGGGGTGCTGAATCCGAATCTGAAGTTTGCTAACAAAATTTCGCGACGCAACATTGAAGAAAATGCAAAAAAGGTAAAAATTTTCATTTTTTGGCGGTTTATTGCTTCTAACTCGGAAACTATCAACTTTTCGGAAATAACCTCTCAATTCAAAATGAAAGTGCATGAAATTTCCTACAAACTTCACGTTTTAGGTTTTTTTCTCCGACAAACCGTTCGGGCTCAAGCGATAGTTGAAAATTGGCGTATTTTATCTGTCTCCGCAAAAACCCACTTTTTCCACTCCAAAACTCTAATTTATTATTAAAGGCTGTCAATTAGTAAATTCGTTCCAGTTCTCTGCACATACCTTATTGAGATCGTAAATATGTTAAGGAACAGGTAATTTTTTTCAAAAATTACATAATGTTCAAGTTATTTAATAAAGTCCGAAATTTTACAAATTCAGTTACAAAAAAGTTGAAATTCCAACGAAAAATCTTGAAAAATTATTACGTCTTATTATATTATATTACAATACATATGATTATATATTACATTATTATATGAGCAAAAATTATATGAGCCGTTGTCGTTTAGAGGGTCCTGGCTGAGGTTTTTCGAAGGCGGCGAGTCCTGGCACAGATTCGGGTTGTTCTATCGTCAGCGTAATGAAACAGGTGGTGAGAAAACAACAACTTGTGATCATATCTTAAGGAGAGATGAGTGATTACGAAATAGATTCCGGATCGTGTAAGCGTCTTTCTTCAGTCTGTTCTTGGTCTCTTTCTTCGAATTCTTCTTCGTCATTGTCAATGCTGTCTTCCGGGGGCTCAACGTTTTCACACAGCCCTTTGCACGGTGTGCAAATCGGGGAGCAATGGACGCCAGCCTTCCTGCATCCACAAGTGCGTTGGCAGCCTTTTTTACATTTACAAGAAATGTGCCGGAGTATCGAGTCCGGTGCAGGGTTCAAAGTGGTTGGCACTGGCACGAAACCATTCCTTGTTTTTTCACCCCTACTCGTTTGGGTCTCTTTGTTGCTCGTCGAGTGTGGTTTGACCGGATAACCATTGTTGCTCCTGAAAGTAAACTCTCAGTGAATGTTGTCGTGCAGCAGCTTCGGTGTGGGGTAGTGAGGCAATGTTGGTTTTACTACCACTACTTACTACTACTACTACTTTACTAATACTGGAAGTATTTTCAGTTGGGGGTGGGGCGAAGTTTGATTTTACAAGTAAGATAACTAATAAATGGGAACTGGACATATTGCCGAAAGTGGATAAATCGCCGAAAGCATAAAACGACACCAAATAGATCGGAAACGTCAATGTCGAACTCTCAACATTGTCGAACTTACAGACAGGCTGTTCTTACCAAACTGCCGAAAGAGGATAAGTCGCCGAAAGTCATCTGCGGACAAACCGCCGAACGTGATCAAAACGCCGAGACACATCTGTGACAAAATCTCCAAAAGTGGTTAAAATGCCGAAACTCGTCTGTGGACAATCTTGAAAAAAACATTTTGCTCCAAGCTTTCTGAATAATTTTATAACAAAACATTAAAAAATGTTATAAATAAAATGTAGTATATGTAAGATTATTGTTTAAAATGATTTTTTAAGAAAGGTTTATATTAACACATCTTAAAATTATTGGTAAACGAACAAAAGTAAGTAAGTCTCGAAAGTAAAAGACTAGTTAGAACAATATTTTATTTAACGTTATAGTAACATTTATCGCTAAACTTTTTACTGATCGATAGACACCTGCATCTTCCAGCAGCATTTTGCGGAGGTCATTTATTAAGCAAACGCAAAGGTGTTCCAAATAGCGATGCAACAATAGTGTTTTTTTCGGTTTTAATTTAGGTACATCCTTCGGATTTTGATATTAGTGCAAATTTTACTTTTGCAAATTATTAAATCAAATAAATAATTTGAATGTAAAATAAGTTACATATTTGCCGTGGATCTCAGAAATACACACGATCACCAGAAAGCTTTAGAAAGATTTAGAAAAAATTAGTTGGACAAAACACAAATCCTTAATGCCTAGCATACATACATACATAATCCATTCCCCTTATACCGCATTTCGCAGTATCGGGGTTCCACACAAACTCTTATGGGAGTGCAACGGAGGTAATGGAGCTATTGTAGCAAGTACATTACGCTCCCCCATACTTTATCACTTATACAACTTTCATACCTTAAGCTAAGGAGCTCAAACACGATCATACTAAATTTTTAAAATTCAGTCGCTACCGAGGTTTGAACCCCTGTCCCTCTGAACGAGAGGTAGGATCTCTACCACTCGACCACGGAGGGCCATTAATGCCCAGCATTTATAATTTAATTAAAGCTGGGAGCAGGCGTCGCTTGGGACTACAGCGTTAAATGCATCGAAGTTCGCTAGTTGTTGGCAAGCCAGTCTCTCTATTGGTTTATAAAAATCTAAAAATACAAAATAATTATACAATTAAACAATTTAAATACAAAATATGACAGATAATTTTAATTTAGGGAAGTTTGGGTAATATGTGTAATATGATTCAGAAATAACTAAACGATAATAATTATTGTCTTTGATCAGACAAGTTTCACAAACATCCTCTTAAGAGATTTATTTTCTAAGAAACTTTTAAGAACTTTGGCTTCTCTGGCAGATACCCTCGAGCAAACTCTAGATAAAGGTCTAACAAACCTAAACACGTATGGAGCATTCTACATAATATATGGAAACAACCAACAGTTATTCTTAAAATAAAAGTCATGAAATAATGTCGAAAAGTTCCAATATTGGTATGTAACATATAGTTTCAATAACGAGTTCTGACATTTTCTATTGTTTTATACTTTTCAGTGTTTCGTCCACGTTCGGCCATTTGCGCACAAATACGTTTTGGAGTTTTTACCACGTTCGGCGATTCGACCGATTTGTTTCCGATCCATTTAGCGTCGTTTTATACTTTCGGAGATTTGTCTACTTTCGGCGATATGTCCACAACCTCTTTTCCGCGTTTGAACAACCTTCGACAATATGTTCACAGACTCTTTTCGGCGTCTTCACCAAGATTCAGCATTTTGTTTGTTCGGCGATATGTCATAGACTCCAATAAATAACCTTGAGTATTGGCCGGAGCGCTATATTATATGGAAAAGGTAAAAACAATTTTCGAAGAGAGTTGGCATTCCTGCTTTTATGAGTCAAATTACTGAGCGTGGAATTAAAATAATAATTTTTAAATTATTAAGAATCCGTAACTAATAGAACATAAATAAGCAATAATTAAACTCAATTTAATATAATGCTGAACAATAAATTTGGGGTCAGTAAATTTTTTTGAAAAGAAATGTAGTGTACGTTATATATTCTAATATCGAGCACTTAAATCTGGAATTAGATTTTGTCTAGCACCTTTGGTTAAAAAAGGTATGATGATGCAGAGCATTTTAATCGAATTTTATACAAAATAAATAATTAACGATATTCAGAAAAAGTTACAGGATTGCATTACTTTATCTTTCATAGTCGCTAGAGGTCTCTGTAATCCATGTCCAACAATTGCCAACAATAGTCTGCTAGATGTTGTAAGTTTTTAAAGCTGCTTCTATAGTTTATATTTTTGCGAACAACAAGTTTGGGGTAAAGGGACATCAAAGACTTTTAAATCGTTATATCAGTGGCGTATTTAGGGGGGTGCTAACGGGTTGGAACCCCCGAAACTTTTTTAACAGTTCCGGTTATTTATGTCAAAATCTAAGTATTTTAATTCGGAAGCTTTATAGTAGAGTAGTCCCCCCTAAGAAAATTCATAAATACGTCACTGCGTCATATGTATCTTCAAAATAAATGAAAATGGGATTAATAAAAGAGAACCAAATAAATATTTTAAGAGTACCGACAACAGTGATTTAATATATAAAGTATCAAAAATGAAATATTTTAAAAACAGGGGGTGCTACAACAAAACGAATTGCACTTCTAAAGATAGCCTTGAAAAATACAATATATGCACCCACCTTTAACTGAAGAAATTTTTCACTGTTGTACAGTGATCAGGGTGAACGGACAAGCAGTCGTTGGAGATGTCGGACTTCACTAGTATCCGAGACTAGCCCGAAGATAGAGGGAGGGCAGTCGTTAGAGGTGTCGGGAAGCACTAGAATTCGAGACTAGCTTGTGGGCAGACCACACGGCGTTCACCCTTAGAACTGGTCGTTGTCTACCCAATCCCAGGTTTGTCTGGGTAACGGATGGCGCGATCAGAATGAAATGTGTGGAAGAGTTATGCCGAGGTGTTTCGTTTACGTTTCACCGGAGTGTATCTCGACGATGACTCTAAAACGCTGCGGAAAAAGCTTTGCTAACAAGAGGGTCCGGTGTGGGTGGATTAAATCTTACCTGACGTAGGGTCTTTTATGGAACTAAGTATCCCGCTGTCTGGCCTAGACGAATGGAGGAGATTTAAGTGAGGTTTCTCTCGGTTAGAGAGTTCGCTCGCTAACACATGAGAAACTGCAAGCCACCAGGTAGTGTTTCGGAGGTGATAGTACGGGGGTCTGGCATATGCTGTCCGTTCCAGCGTGGGATTCCCAGGAATCGTCTAGAGATCTACACTTAAATGACGTTGATGCGAAGATACATAGCCTCTCACGTTCAAGACAACTTCACCTTAACGGATACACACCGGGACGCTGCTTTAAAAGGGCCCTTAAAGTAGCTTCGAGGTTGGATTTCATCGGGCAGTGCCCGGTCAACCCTGGTTCGGCGAAGGAACTTATGAAGGTATGAAAGAGGATTGGAGGGTTCCGATGTACTGATTTGGTTGGGGTAATAGTCCTAATGCTGGACAAGGTACTTAGCCCCGTATGAAAGAGGACGGGAGGGTGCCGGCGGGTGAGCACGTATATGTTGATCGCTCCGGTACTAGCCTGGTTAGCTAGTAGAGGGTGGATAGGCAACCTCGCTCCGACCAGTGAGCAACTAGGAGCAATTGCGCGCTGATTGAGCGTATCTCAATTACTTCCTCATTTGGAAGGAACGTGGGGGTATGTTGATATAGGAACCCCACGTAAAACACACATGTAAATCATGTCTTACCTAGACGAATGGAGGAGATTCATGTGAGGTTTATCTCGGTCAGGGAGTTCGCTCGCTGACCTATGAGAAACTGCAAGCCGCCAGGTAGCGTTTCCGAGGTGACAGTATGGGGTCCGGCAATTGCTGTCAGTTTCAGTCGTCGGATTACCAGAAATCCTCTAGAGACCTACACTTAAGGGACGTTGTTGCGAATATACATAGCCTCTCACGTTCAAGACAACTTCACCTAGACGGGTACACACCGGGCCGCTACGTTGATGGGCCCTATAAGTAGTCGAAACGAAGCTCTGTCAGGGGCACACCAGGCCTATAACTGGGAGATCGGGGTGGCAAAATCATTTAAAACTAAGTCCCGTCACACTTGAGGCTGAATTGGATCGGGCAGTGACCCCAACCCTGGCTCGGTGAAAGGACTTTAGGGTTCCGATGTACTTACCTAGATTGGGGGAATAGCCCTAATGCTGGACGAGGCACTTGGGCCTGTATGAAAGAGGACGGGAGGGTGCCGGTGGGTGCGCACGTATTAAGTTAATCGCTCCGGTATTAACCTGGTTAGCTAGTAGAGAGTGGATAGGCAACCTCGCTCCGACCAGTGAGTAACTGAAAGCAATTGCGCGCCGATTGAGCGTATCTCAATTACTTCCTCTCCAGGGAAGGAATGTGGGGGTATGTTAACACGGGAACCCCACGTAAAACATTCATGTAAATCATGTTGTGCAGTGATAATTTATTAGTAAAAACAAATTATTCGCATAATATTTAATTAAAATAAATACATATGTATTTTATACTTTTGTCCTTGTTTCTAAGGAAGGTAACGCCCCCTTCTGTTCTAAGATAGAGGGGGCTGTCTGCCCCTCTAACCCGTACTCTCGACGCCCCTGACTACAGCCAACACAAAGTTAGCTAAAAGGTAAGCAAACACTCTCTCTTTCTTTTATACTCTCTTTTATTTAAACATGTGTTCAAAGTTGTAATTTATTCCATACACAACTCACTTATCAAACTATGCTCTTCCAAATAACTTATAATTCCCACAATTTCACATATTTTAGTATCATTGGATGGCCCTTTAAATTCTTTTTGTACATCACACTATCTGAAGTTTGAGTATTTTTGTAAAAACAGAAATGTCATGAGGCAATTCTGACCTTACAGCTGCTGATTTTTTTAAACATTTTTTATCTTTGTTTTAGTAGCTACACTGTTTATACGATCAACTAATGGATAAACTCGCTATAAAAGGTAATGTGGCTTCTGTAGGTTGAAACTTACCTGAATCTATGGCCATTATTTGCTTACCATTAGTAGCGCTAAAAACAAACAAATGAGAACTTTACCCAATTTAGAATATTGATGAATAATACAGATTTCCTGGAAATAATACAGGCACTTTTTTACTTAAATGTTCTTCAATCCAGAATTTGACTAATAAATCAAGACAACATGATTTTAGAGAGACTAATACCCAATTTGTTATAAACTGCTAATATTACCTGCAATTTCGTTGAAAACCATAACATAATTAAATTTGCAATATGAGACAAGACTGTTGTATCTTAACGTGATAATACGTTAATAAATATTATTTAAGGTAACAAACACACAATAAGACGATTGGAGTTGAACTAATTTATTTCAAATGTATTTACAATGCATACTTGCGATAGCGGTATCGCTCAAAACCAAACCTGACAAATAAACATATTTTCAGGGATAATATAATAAGTGGTACGCTTATTATCGATAATTTTTTTTAATGTTACGAATGCCAATCCCAACGACGAAAATACAACGAGTGCGAAGCACGAGTTGTATTTTCCAAAGAATGGGGCTGGCATGAGTTGACATTTGTAAAAAAATTATCGATTCTTAAGCGTACCACGAATTATATTTAGAAAGAGAATATAATAAATTAAAATGAGGACACAAATGCACATTTAAGAGAAAAAGCTTTATTTAATTAAGTACATAATATTCCTCTTTTAAATCAACGCAACTCATCACAAAATTAGTCATTGCGCGTAACACACTTAAAAAATGTATCTGACGTTTCTAAATTATTTTATTTGACAAGTGAAACAAACGCAAGTTAACTAATACCTAATCGATAATAATTGTTAGTCGCTTATTGTCACTACGGTACAAGGTCCTATTGGTCAATATTTTAAATTTAAGGAGCAACGATTGGCTCATTATTCAATGTATTATATTCTCAATATATTACAAAGACTACATAATATACAGTTAATAAAACATTAATACGGGAAAACCTAATTTCTCTTAAGTGTCGATGGAAATTTTTTGTAAATTGTCATAACTGTTAGTTTTTATTCTTAATATCTGACAAATTTCTTATTTATATGTATTTATCTATTATTTTCCCTTTTTAATAGAAGTAACTAAAATATTTAATTTAAAAAATTCATATAAAATTGACCAAGCAGTCGAACTGGTTTAGAAAAAATCACACGATTACTATATAAAAAATTAAGAGAAAAATTATTCATCTGGTATAAATTAATATTTTTTTATTGATATTTTAGATTTTTGTACTATTTGATGTAAAAAATTATATGAAATACAACAGAAGAAAATCAACCATTTGTATGTAGAAATCTTGTTTTATAAAGTGTCCAAAGTCAGGAGGTAAGTGTTATATGAGCGCACAAAACGACAAGTGATTAGTACCGAATTTGATTGTCCATCTGGTTTACGCACGAAACGAGAACGTTTTACAGCTTAGCACGAAACGCTCACAAATCCTGAAAAATATACATTTCTAGAAAATAGTTATTTTGTTTAATTAGTACAAAAAATGTCGTTTTTAGGACAAATGTTAACACCTAACCGCCTAAATGTTGATGCAAGATGTACGAACCGAAGCTATGTTTAGAAATGTTCATGGAATGATGAAATCTCACTGTGACAGTCATTACTAAAAAATAGATATTTTATTAGACATAAGAGCTGATGAAATCTTCAGTAAAAGAAATATAAAACTGACAAAATTTGTCTCATAAGGCATTACCTTTATATAGAACTTGGTTTATATGATATAAATCAAAATCGATATTAGAGAAAGTATTTAAAAATTTTGAAGAGTGCTTAAGAATCTAGGATAACAATAATTAAATAACGATTTTTGTATCCTGTTTTAAAAGGTTTTGTACTAAGAAGGTAGAAGAAGTGTTCCAGGAAGAAGAGGGAATCGGGAGTTCGGAACATTTCTGAACTAACTGAATGCATGATCTATATATCGGTATAGAATCAAGTCAATACTATCAAACTTTTGCGCACATTCGTATGCAGTGTCGCGCTATATGGGCCTGAGACTTGGACAATAGCAGAGTAAGAAGAGATGTATACAGGCTTTTGAGTTTTGTTGCTATAGAAAGAAGCTAAAGGTGAAATAAATTGGCCGAATATCGAACAATGAGGTACTAGAAAAAGTATGAGAAGAAAGAAGGTTAATAAAGAATCCGAGAAGTAGAGATAGATTTATAGTGTGTGTGTGTGTGTAACATACTGTAACGGGAGAGAAAAGGAACGAACCTCTTTTCGAGCGACAGGTGGTGTGTTCTGTCGCCTTCGAGAAAATGACGCATCGCACAAGCATGTAAATCAGACGTGGTTTATTCTAGCATTTTCTAAGAATACATAGAAGGTTCCAGCGATTTCTGGTGCGTTTATATGAGGATATAAAAGCGACTCGCGGATAAAAGGGAGGCAGTCAACAGCAAGTCATTAACTGTGTATTACAAAATAAATAGTGAATATAAATGTTGTATTAGAAATTCATAGTCTGTAAATAATAGTTTTTAATGTTTTATAATCATAGCGTTAATTTATAGTGTATTCATTAGTGTATAGAAATAAATATTTGTTTGTGAATAGACGATTTAAACAGCACTTGTATTATTATTTTTAAAAAGAACGTTACAGTGGTGTTACAGGTGTGAGGTGTTGTAAAATAAATAAAATCGCGTAATAATTAATTAAAGTGCTGTGAGAATAAAATTTTTGGTGTTAAAACATAATTTCAACAAACAATTAAAATGGTGATGAAACTATTAAAGGATCTCTTAGTAATAGATTTGAAGCGGGAGTTGGACGAGAGGGACTTGGATAGTAATGGAAAGAAAGAAGTTTTGATAAATCGGCTAAGAGAATGGCTTTTAGAACAGAAGGAAGATCCTGAAAATTACCGCTTCGAAATACCTGGACCCGCAATTGATACTAGTTTGTTGTTAAGTAAAATGGAAGAAAGTTCTAGAAAAGCCGAAGAAAATTCTAGAAAGTCCGAAGAGAATTCTAGAATTTTAAAAGAAGAATTACTGCAAAAGTCCGAAGAGAATTTTAGAAAGTCTGAAGAGAATTCCAGAATGTTAAAAGAAGAATTACTGCAAAAGTCCGAAGAGAATTCTAGAAAGTCCGAAGAAAATGTTAGAATGCTTAAACAAGAATTACTTGAAAATACTAAAGCACTGGAAGAAAATGTTAAAATGATGAAAGGAGAATTGTTGGAAAATGTCAAAGCGTTGGAAGATAAAGTTTTCGAAGAATTTTTGGAGAATGCCAGTGCGTTAGGACTATTGGAAGGTAGATTGGCGGAACAAGATAGGGTAATAAAGATGGTAGAAGAGAAAATAGCCCAAATGCAATTACCACCAACAACTAAGAAAGACGATATGATCGAAATGCTGGAAGATAGAATGAGGCAACTACGGTTTCCCTCAACTTCTGAGTGGCCGTTTAATGAAGTAAAGAAACAATTTAAAGAAGAAAAGGTTCCTGCCGTAGGGATAAAAGTAAAACCACCCACGTTCGATGGAAAGATACCTTGGTCCACCTACTACAAACAATTTGAGGCGGCCGCTGGGGCCAACGGATGGACAGGCAAGGAAAAGGCCGTTTCTTTAACTGTGGCTTTGCGTGGAGACGCGTTGAACGTCCTGCAAACAATCCCAGTAGGACAGGAAAATGATTATCAATTGTTAGTGTCTAGATTGGAGATGAGATATGGAGACGCGCATCTTCAACAAGTGTATCACGCGCAAGTGAAGAATCGTATCCAGAAGAATGGAGAAAGCCTGCAGGAGTTTGAAGCCGATGTTGCGCGGCTTGTCCGATTGGCGTACCCTACGGCACCCGATTCATTTTTGGGACAGCTCGCTGTGCAGACCTTCATTGATGGGTTAAGAGACGGGGAAACACAACAATCATTGAGGCTAGCACGACCAAGAACAACTGATGATGCGCTTGCTCACGCTTTAGAATTTGAAGCTGCAAAACAAGCGTCCCGAGGTCACGGGCGTGTTCGGGCCGTTGTGGAGGAAGAAGAAGGTTCTAAAGATCACCTAGAAGAATTAGTACTGAGAGTTCTTCGGAAGGAAGAAAGTCGTAAGAAGAATCATCAAGAAGTTCGAGGGCCTCGTTGTTGGAACTGCGGCGAACAAGGACATGTAGAACGCCGTTGTCCCAAAATAAGAAAAGTACAACCGTCGGAAAAGTTAAAAAGGGTTGGTAAGAGGGGGCGAACGTTGACTGCGAGTGAAGATGCCCCGGAGATCACGATCCATGCCGTAACATCGAAGAACAGTACCAGCAGTTTGTTCGTAGATGGGAGGATTGCTAACCGAACTGTTCCACTACTTATTGATACGGGGGCGACAAAATCCATCGTACGCCCTGATGTTCTACAATCAAGTATGAAGCTGTTATCAACAACTACTCAACTCCGTACAGCAACAGGTGAAGTGATACCAACACGCGGAGTGGTGAAGATGAAGATTGGCATTGGAAGTGAAGAACGTGATCATGAGGTGCTGGTAGCTGATATCACTGATGACTTCATCTTTGGAATGGACCTCCTGAGAAAATTTGGTTTTACGTTGAATTTGAAAGAGGGTGTTTTGAAGGTCGGTAACGAAGAACTTCCGTTGCACCCACGAGAAGATCCGGTTGTAAGGGTTTTGCTGACTGAAGATGTGATATTGCCGGGTCAAAGCGAGATGGTTGTCGAGGCAGGTTTGGATGGAGATCTTCGGGTTGGATGTGTGCGAATGATGGAGCCTGTTTGTGATAAGAAGATCCATAGTGGAATACTGGTGGGAAAAGCGCTGATCAAGGTTGGAAAGACAGTACCGGTGAGGCTTATGAACCTTAATGTGGATCCGGTGACATTGAAGAAGAGTACCCTTGTGGGACAGTGTGTGGCAGTATTCCGAGTAGCCAGGTGTATGGCTGATGTTCCAAAACCAGCGCCCAAAGACCATGGTGGAAAATTAGTGGGCATGGTTACTAGTTCGTGCGAAGACCTTAACAGAACAGAAGTGAAAGAGGTACAGGGTTTGGTTCACCGATACCAAGATATCTTCGCTCTTGACGATAGCCAGAAGGGACGAACAAATATAGTAAAACATAAAATCAATACAGGCAACTCTATGCCTGTCCGTCAGCAGCCGAGGCGTCTACCTCTAGCAAGGCGAGCAGAAGCCGAAAAGATTATTACTGATATGGAAGAACAAGGGGTCATCGAGCCATCCAGCAGTCCATGGGCATCACCGGTGGTCCTGGTCAGTAAGAAGGACGGGTCAACGAGATTTTGTGTGGACTATCGGCAGCTTAATGACGTGACCAAGAAAGACAGCTATCCCTTACCACGCATCGACGACACGTTAGATACCCTGTCTGGTTCACGATGGTTTTCGACTTTGGACTTGAAGAGCGGTTACTGGCAAGTTGAAATGGAACCTGAAGACCGGGAGAAGACCGCGTTCACTATTGGTTCCGGACTATGGCAGTTTACAGTTATGCCTTTCGGTCTATGTAACGCTCCGGCCACCTTTGAGCGTCTAATGGAGACCATCCTGAGAGGGTTGTCGTGGAAGACCTGCCTGGTATACCTAGATGATGTGATTGTAGTCGGAAAATCATTCAACGAACATTTGAAAAATCTAGAGGAAGTGTTCCGAAGACTACGTGGAGCCAATCTGAAACTGAGTCCGAAAAAGTGCCACATATTCAGAAAGGAAGTGAAATATCTCGGGCACGTCGTATCACAAAATGGAGTGGCAGCCGACCCCGATAAGATTCGTGCAGTTCAAGAGTGGCCAACACCGAAAGATAAACACCAAGTTCGTAGTTTTCTTGGGTTATGTACCTACTACAGGCGTTTCGTTCCTGGGTTTGCCAATATAGCGAAACCTCTGACAAGGTTAACTGAAGATGGGCGCGAGTATGTTTGGAGCGGAGAGTGTGAAACAGCTTTCCAACAGCTGAAGCGTGCCCTGACAACCGCACCAATATTGAGCTATCCACGGACAGAAGGGAAATTCATACTTGACACAGATGCAAGTAATCTGGCCATTGGGGGTGTACTTTCTCAGATACAGGATGGACAAGAAAAGGTCATCGGCTATTTTAGTAAGGTTTTGTCTAAAGCCGAAAAGAATTATTGTGTGACCAGAAAAGAACTATTGGCCGTCGTGAAGTCCGTTGAGCACTTTTACAAATACTTGTACGGACGGAAGTTTTTATTGAGGACGGACCATGCAGCGTTGAAATGGCTTCTACAATTCCGTAATCCTGAAGGCCAGGTCGCAAGGTGGATCGAACGATTACAAGGATACGACTTTGACACCGAACATCGAGCGGGCACTAGTCATCGAAATGCCGATGCTCTTTCAAGAAGACCCTGTCCAACGGATTGCCGTCATTGCTCTCGTTTGGAAGAAAGGGTTTGCCAAGTATTAAGGACTACCATCGTCAACGACAATTGGTTGCCGGAAGAATTGCAACGACAGCAGGAGGCTGATCCCGAACTAAAAATGGTACTGGAATGGAAGCGCGTGGGAGAAAGGCCTGCCTGGGAGGCCGTCAGCCCTTTTAACAGAACGCTCAAAGCATATTGGGCCCAATGGGAGTCCTTGAAGGTGGAAGACGATCTCCTGAAGCGAGTACTGGAGAGTGAAGATGGCACCACCATTAGGTCTCAGTTCGTGGTTCCAAGAAGCCGAGTGGCTACAGTATTGCGACATCTCCATGACGGTGCCTCCGGAGGACACTTCGGTGTGAAAAAGACCTTGGAGAAAGTTAGGGAGCGTTTTTATTGGGTCAACTGTAAAGAAGACGTGAAGGAGTGGTGCCGGAAATGTGAACTATGTGCCACTGGCAACGGACCCTTGGGGAAACGAAGAGCACCCATGAGGCAGTACAATGTGGGTAGTCCTCTGGAGAGAATAGCTATAGACATTGCCGGACCATTTCCCGAAACTGACGATGGGAATAAATACATCTTAGTGGCAATGGACTATTTTACCAAATGGCCAGAAGCATATGCCCTACCAAACCAGGAAGCTGCGACTGTTGCTGACGTACTAGTCAAAGAGTTCTTCAGTCGTTTCGGAGTGCCCATGGAGCTGCATTCGGATCAAGGCCGCAATTTCGAGTCTGTACTCTTTGGAGAAGTCTGTCGATTGTTGGGCATTCGCAAGACTCGGACCACACCGTTACATCCGCAGTCCGATGGAATGGTAGAACGCATGAATCGGACAATGGGCAAATATTTGGCCAAGGTCGTCTCCGATCATCAACGAGACTGGGACCAATACCTGCATCTGTTCCTGATGGCTTATCGTGCATCGGTCCACGAAACAACCGGTCAGTCACCAGCGTCGGTAATGTTTGGACGCGAGTTACGGTTACCGTGTGATCTGGAATTTGGGTCTCCACCTATAGAGCAGGAGGTAGCTGGAAATGATTATGTCATCAACTTAAAGAAGAAGTTGGAGGATATTCACGACCGAACCCGAAATAATAGTCGAATCGCGAGTGACCGGATGAAGGCTACGTACGATGTGAGAGCCCAAGAAGGAGGGTTTCAACCTGGAGAGCTTGTCTGGTTATACAACCCGCAAAGGCGTCGTGGCTATTCTCCAAAGTTACAGCGAAATTGGGAGGGTCCATACCAGGTGAAGAAACGAATAAATGACTTGATTTATCGCATCCAGAAATTGCCAAGGGGGAAACCAAAAGTGGTACACTCCAATCGTCTGGCGCACTATGAGGGAAATAATGACGCAGTCCCGGATCGGAAAGATGAGGCTGAGGTGGCTATCAATACCGTAAGGCCTGAAGATGATCAGCCAACCTTTAGAGAATTTATGGCTGCGTTCTCTGGAACTAGAAAAGCGCGATTCGGAGTCACGACTGAGATGCAACAAGATCTCTTCCGGGTCCCTGGTGATTATTCCATTGCCCACTGTGTCTCCGAGGATCTCCGTATGTCGAGGGGGATCGCAGTAGTGTTTAGAAATAAATTTGGACGGCTGAATGAACTTCGAGAACAAAATCCCTCTGTTGGTAAATCCTTACGCTTGCCTGATCATGACCGATCCATTTACTACTTGGTAACCAAGCAGTTTTACTACCAGAAACCGAGTTACGCCGACTTGTGGAGGGCACTATGGAATTTGAGAATCGAGTTGCTTACCAGGGGAATTAACAAATTGGCAGTTCCCAAACTCGGCTGTGGGCGGGACCAGCTGGATTGGAGAATCGTTAGAAACATGCTGGAAGTTGTCTTTAGAGGTACGGACGTCAAGATCTTCGTCTGCAGTTTTGACCCACAGCCCGCATTAAGGCCAACGAAGAGTGTAGACTGTTATTTCTACCGTAATGGAACGTGTAGTCGAGGTGAAGACTGTCGATATCGTCATGACCCGTTCTACAGGAACCAGAGCATAAAACCTGTTCTGGGACAGAACAGACTTGAAGAGGGGGGCAGTGTAACGGGAGAGAAAAGGAACGAACCTCTTTTCGAGCGACAGGTGGTGTGTTCTGTCGCCTTCGAGAAAATGACGCATCGCACAAGCATGTAAATCAGACGTGGTTTATTCTAGCATTTTCTAAGAATACATAGAAGGTTCCAGCGATTTCTGGTGCGTTTATATGAGGATATAAAAGCGACTCGCGGATAAAAGGGAGGCAGTCAACAGCAAGTCATTAACTGTGTATTACAAAATAAATAGTGAATATAAATGTTGTATTAGAAATTCATAGTCTGTAAATAATAGTTTTTAATGTTTTATAATCATAGCGTTAATTTATAGTGTATTCATTAGTGTATAGAAATAAATATTTGTTTGTGAATAGACGATTTAAACAGCACTTGTATTATTATTTTTAAAAAGAACGTTACAATACTTTGCGGCATTCGGGTATTATCTAGAACTGATAATATAAAGCATGATCCAAAGAAAGAACACCCTAGCTAGACCTAGACTGAAAATGCTAGACTGCTAGAAAAGACTTGCAGAATACCGGAAAGAATGGAGAGCTACAGTGCTGAGATAAACAAATCCACAAGATTGATTACTTAGAAAGGAGTCAGAGAGTATAAAAATAGGTGTGTTTGTAAAGTGGTTATTAAAGTATGTTTTTTAGTTTTAATGTAAATAATGGGTCATGTGAATAAAATATAGCAAAACTTTTACTAACTATATATCTATCATATTCTAATTAATTAAAAATCATATCTGTTATCTTTTATTAATAGTAGTAGCTTTTGCTACATTTTATTCACATGGCCCAATGTCTTAATGTAACGTTTTGTAATTGAATATAATGTACCTATTGTTTTTTTAATGCATAATATAATAATATTGGATGCTTGTTAAGAAATCTTATTATTAATTACTGGTAATATTCGAGTAAATAAATAAATTTATTAAGGAGGCAGTTTGACACAATTAGCATAAATAAGTATAATCTACAAATTAAACGACTGAGCCACGACTTCGAATATCTTTGTTGTAAAATTACCGCCAAAGGATGCTGCTTAAGGTACGAATCTGTAATAATTTTCAACAATGAAATAGCTGAATATGAGTCGTCCGTAGATACATAGATACATATAAGCGAAGCTTATATGTATCTATGTAGTATCTTCTTCTTACACGATTCTTTTTCACACGATAATTGTTTACATAATGCTTTTAATATTGAAGACATCTTTAGGTGTGAACCTTGATTTGTATATCGCGAATACCATCAAGATCAACCATAAAAACTAGTCTGGTATCCATAGATTCTCCCTCTCAAGCTATCGATGTTACAGTAATTATCGCAGTATTTATTTCCTAATTACTGTTGCCTGAAAATTATCATTTTTACTCTGGAATTAATAGTTCAATCGTTACCAAATTAACAGAATCTTGTTTCTGATCAGTAAGTCTTTCTTTGCTATAGTGCTTTATTTTTTACAGTGTTTAAACTATATTGCAAAGATAAAAACATGTCTATCGACTAAGCTATAACCAGTTAGTTTTATAGTACATATAAGTTTATAGAAGAAAATGAAAATTTGTAAGATGTTTTCATATATAATATAACAAGTCATTTCAGATATGAGTAGCTTTCGCAACGAAAACGACACCAGTCGACGCAGGAGACGAGTGTAATTTTCCAAAAGCAAAAGCTACGAATGTCTTAAATGATAAATTTTGTTAGACCACGAGTTGTATTCGGCTTGACAATCCATCGAGCAATTTTTATTTAGCGTGTGTAGTTAATATTAATTTAATTAAATTTGACATTTCATTTTGATATAAATTATTATCACCTGTATTATCGCTGTAATCATCTGCTCCTTAGTATGGAAAGATTGCCAGTGTAATCAGATCCTAATTGGCTCAAGTTCAAAAAATAGACTGTTTTTATTGATTGTTAGATTTTGAGTTGGATTGTCATTGAGATAAAACAAGAAATACAAGAAGAAAACTTCTTTATCAAACTGTCAAAGTTGTAAAGTACTATTTGCCATAAATGCAGGATGTGGATAGCAATAAATCATTCTACGTTATGTACCTTGATGATAACTTTAACAGTAATTAGAAGAATAATAACTTTCGCCAATTATTTACTTGCTTTAATATTGCTACACAGACACAGCATTGATGTGTCTTTGCTATTCAAAACTATTTGAGGTTCAACATTATTCGAACTCAACTTACACTTTTTTTTTTCGTACAGTAATTGCCAGTAGTTGAGCTGCCTGACAATGAATTACCGTTTTATCAAAGCTTTGACTCATATTCCTAAAAGGTAAAAGCTAAAAGGTAGCTCTGGTTCTATTCAAGTAAAGATTTCTCATACTTCACATTTATTCACAAAAGTCATTTTTAACTAAATCCCGATTTTTTCAGTGGAGAGATTCCGCAACCTCAAAATGTAGATTCCCAGTTTAAATTATAGTTTCGTTGCATAAAACGAGGTTAAGGTATTTCTTAAAAGGAAATTTGGTTTAAAACACCTGCTTTGTATTTTGTTCGTAGCTCGCTACGTTGTTATTTCTTTTGTACTAAAGAAAGGTTAACCTCTACTGAATAAGCGTTTTCGTGGCTTTCAGATACACTCCGTTACAAGAAGTGAATATAAATGGTGCACTTGAAATACATCAGGAAAATTCAACAATAGAAATATTAAAATGGGAACATTAAAGAAAATGTTCTGTGAAATCTTGACGTTTGCTGATTCACTAATGTTGGAAGACAAGCTATTTCAGCTTTACAATATTTCATGCAAAATTTGAATTTTTTATGTAAACCTTTCCTAGTTTTTATATTTTTATTTAGATTTACAAGAAAACTATGATATAGCAAAATACTAATTAAACTTGGTTGAAACTGTCACTAAATATATATATAACTAACTTTCTTAAATATATATAACTTTCTTAGAAAATTTCTGTAAATCCCCACTAGAGGAATCGGAGTTAGTTGCAACTTGTAAAGAATGACGGTTAAAGCAGCACGTAAACGCCAACAAACCATTTTACAGTTTGAATTCAAATTTTCTTATGTGGGAACACTGTTTGAAGTTTGAGAAACTTCAGGTGTAGAATATAGGAGAGAAGGAAACATGTTGTGCACTAGGGACAGGACGAAGATGTAACTTTCTGAGATAAATTTTATTGTTCCTTAAGGATACAAGTTCCGGACCTTTTTCGGTAACTAACAAATTTAAATTTGACCTGTTAAAAGTTAAAGAAGTAAGGGGCTCTTTAAAAAGAACAATAAATCTAAAACAACATCTAAGTTACGAATTTTGTTACAAATCCATTTATGTTATTTAGAGTTTTTTTTTTGGGCAAAATCCGTTTTCTAGATTCAAACTCTTTTCACCACATAAATTTCTTTTCAAAAGATTGGCTTTGAGCAAGAATAATGAAATCTTTTTGTAAATCAGGAAGTTCTGTAACTTGACAGCTTCTTTCAGCATACGTGTATGAATAAATAGTTCTGCAACACAGCTATAGAATTTATGTACCTATAAAAGCGTGTAAAAGCATTTCTTATCCGAGAAGAAGGAAAATGTTAATTTTTGTCTTCCGCTATGAAAAATTAGCAGCTCAAACCAGGAATCGAACTTGTGACCTACGAGAACCACGCGGAAGACATACTAATTACTGATTCACCAGAATTGTATGAAAGGTACATCTTCTTATTTGCTAAGAAATAATTGCTTATTTTGTGTGCTTTATAAGAATCGTAGTTAAACCAAAATTATATCTTTCTCAACAATTAAGTATTATATACATAACGTCACAATTTATTTGAACTCTAAAAATGGATAATAACGAAAGCATTTGAAAGTGTTAAAAAGAAAACTGCCAAGTCTCGCATTTTCTAGTACCGCTCATTTATATTAAATAAAGCACCATGCACATTTTCACATCGAACAACTCCTTTTTGCACTCTCTAAACCGACTTGAACCCAACACTATAGATATTATTCAATTGTTTATGTTAAAATTTTAGTAAGTTTTGATATGGTGTAGCTAACAAAATTCAACATAGGTAGAGGAACTGTTGCGAATAGAGTCACTGCATCTAGTCACCTGGGCCAGCTGGTCGACCAGAGTACCGCAAACCGCCTCCATGTTGGGGCAAATGAAGCACGAAATTGTTCATTATTTGTTCTGTATTGAATTTAATCAAATCCACGTTTACTTTAAAAGGTTTTTCTTATTCTGAAAGATCAAACCTCTAATATGTCAAACACGTAAAACGTGGTTTTAATTTGTCCATTATTAAAAACCACCCTTCTCTGCCCCAATATGGCGGCGGTTTGCGTTACTCTGATCGACCAGCTGGTCTAGGTGACTAGATGCCGTGACTCTAGTTGCGAATATGACTCAGCGCCATCTCTGTTGTTATAAGTTGTCATACACTCTGTTTATCTCTATAAAACCTTTTCAAGATAAGCCGATCAACTTGATTTTTAGGAGTATTTTTTATTTTAAGGCCCATTCCAACAAGTTAGTGTTCAAGAGTAACTGGTCCGAATATGAGTCCCTCTGTTTCTGTGTGGATACCCTTCAATGAGAGTCTGTCCAATGCGTTGCCACATTTGGATTGGTACTTCCATTTTATATGACACTGTTTCTTATTTCCATACTTAGCTATGAACATTACATTTTACTGCTAAATAATGTTTTATATACATACAGCATCCACTATTTCGTGTTTTTTTTTTTATTTGAGTCAAATATTGTTCACACTTGTACAAATATTTGGTCGTGCAACCATTTCTGCACTTTTCAAATTTGGCGCCAAATGTTGTGATATAAAATGGCTACCTTGTCCAGAATCTCATTAAAGGGTCTATATATCTATGAATCAATTAGCGCCATCGCTGTTGTTATAGGTTATCATACTTGGAAGTTCACTCCATCAAGTTTATATTGACAAGAGGTTAAGAAACACAATGCCGATTAGTTTTTTCACCTCTTTTGTTAAATTTTAACCTAGCTAAATAATAAAGTGAGAAATGCTATTCCAATATTGACACCACAAAAAATGTTTACGAGTGGGGTATCAGGTCACGAAGCACTGCTCGCAAGGTGGTCTGTAAAACTGTCTCTTTATTGCAGTAGCAATTGAGATTGAAGCTGTAAAAAGGTGGTCTCTTTCGGCAAAAAGAATGTGTAGATGTACACTCGTTCGGAAAAGATCGGCACACCAGTAGTAGAGAATTTTAAAAAATTTCGGTTGTGATTGGGATTTTAGATAAAATGTTTATACTTGTCAAAATGACTACTTCAAGCCATAATTTACTACCAACATTTTTTTCCGTGACGAGTGTACTACAATTCAGCTTTAGTAAAAGAGTATAATCTGTATATCTGTATACATAAGCAAATTAGGTATTAAAAGGTATTAGTTAGTAGTACACAACTGTGCACTGTGGTAAAAATAAAATAAAATCAAATAAAATTCAAAAGACTTCTGGTGTTCAGATCAAAAGTAGGACACGCTTTGATTCAATTGAAACGTATTTTAAGGCCTTCTTCACGCGATTCTTCTTGTTGTATCTCATCCGCTTCCCGCATACAAAATCTCGAATGACCAAAACGGGGATCGGTCCGAAAACGGTGGGTATCACCAGAGAGGACGGAGTTTTTCTATTTTCACCAAATGAAAGACGAGAAACGATCGTAGGGACTGGGGTTGAAGGAGGGATAGCATCGAAGACCATAACCGGGCCCCAGACACATAGGGCGGTCCATGGTTTAAAACTAGAACGAGATATCTGGACAGGGAGCAGAGATATAACCAAAAACGTTGGCAAGTGGTCAAAAACGCGGGTGGTGGCCAAGAGTCGAGAACGGGCTTAGCAATGCGAGAGATAATCATACAACACTTCTAAAAGTGGTTTCCACTTTGGAGACAGTTTGGGCTGGCGACGGCGATATTACTTCAACACGATTTTCTGGTGAAAAACAAATAAAGAAATTTTCGACTGTAACTTTTTCTTATGATTTTGCACGGCCTCTGAAGAGGAAAGTTTTAAAACATTTTGAGATTTACCCTCAGTTGAAGCCAAGATAACCGTTTTGGCTTCTATAGTTTCCGAGATACCGCTTCTCGAAAAAATCAACATTTCGACACTCGCCGCCCCCTATATCGAAAGAGCAATAGTCTCGTACAAGGCCGCGTGACATCAAATGTCGCCAACACATGTTTGATCGCCCTCAAAAACTCTATACCACACTGGCCTCCACCAAAAACTTTTCCGGTAGAAACGATCGGGGAACGGCGCTGGCAAAGATTCTGCGGTCGGATTTTCGCTTCAACCTTCCGTAAGGCTGTGGCAGTTTTTCGTCGATACAGGGGACGGTCGAAACTTCAAATCCAAGACGGGAACTTCCCAACGCATTGACACAAAAAATGGTACGTTTGTGGTCCCGAAAAATCGGGGACGCAAGGCGAAAATGCTTCCGGTTCCAGTATAAATTTACTCGGGTTTACTCTTGGTAAAATCCGATAAATCATTTGACCCGTTAGCTCCAGGATTACACGAATTAAAAAAATACTGTTATTTCTTTGCGGACCGGTACCGGTCCGGGGGACCGGCAGCGGTCCGGGGACCGGCGGTTGGGAAACGCTTTAGAGCACCTGAATCAACAGGTGTCCGTGTTTAACCAATATTGCCTCTCTGTATAATAATCTATAAACAGAATACCAAAAAAATTAACATAGTGTACCTTGGATCACTGATCCATGGTACAGAATATGTTTGTAATCTGAGGTACAAGAAGGTACAGTTTAAATAAAAAGTTATGCTACTGCCTTGAGGTTAGGTTTAAATCCGCAAACAACAAGTAATTTTACACACCCGATAATGCAGAATAAACAGGACAGTAGTGAGAAGTCGTTAACTTTAACATAATGATCCAACAAATAAACAGAAACTGAATATAAAAAAACTTTAGAATTTGCACTTAGAAATATTTTGTAAACTCAGGTACCCATTAAGTGTGATATTGCTACAGAAATAGGTTTACGTTGAATTCTGGATAGTAGATGCTTCAGCAATTGAGAGGTGATCCATTTACCATTTCATATATTTAAAAAATAGTGTAGTATAATTAAATAATAGGTTTGTACAGTAGTTGTACTGGTATTGTACTGATGGAATAGTACAATGTGATTGTCACAAAATAAACAATTGATTCGTGGGTGTACAAATTGACTACAACTGACATTGATAATTGTTCTTTGTTTGTGTGCTGGGACACGTTGAAGATTATTATTTGCTGTGTCACATCTCTCTTTTGCTAGCTGAGTATTATTTGTGTGCTGAGACACATTGAAGATTGTTTGCGAATCCGTTGAAGATCCGTACATTGTCCTCTTGATCTTTTCACAAGTTGGGAGCTTCTCGGTTTTTCGTTTGAAGGTCACTTTGCCTGTTTACTTGTTGCGTGTTTTTGTTTTGTAGGATTTTTTGTAAACCTGTGAAGATCCGTATATTGTATTTTGGTTTCGCTCAAAAGACAGTATACTTTTTGCTATTTACTTGTTGCATATTTTGTGTTGTAGGATTGTTGAAAATCCGCAGATTATCCTCTTGTTTTTCACAATATGCTGTTTTTTTCTTTTGTTGGAACATGTTGAAGATACGTGATATTCTCCGGTTCTTCACAACTAACGTACTTAAAGTATTTGTGATGTTATTTGTTAGTTCGAAGGACCGTGTATAGTTTTTTTGAAATGCTGAATGGAATTGGTCTTATTTCATCTTGTTGCGTATCTTGGTGTTGGTAAACTGATTCGAAGAATCATGTACACATTTTGATATAAATCTGTCGTGTTTTTAGTTCCTAACCACACAATTAATTAATTAAGATATATTTTGCATGGAATAATTTTTTGATAATTTTGCTGTGGTATAAAATAGTTACAATGCCGTTGACCAAATGAATCAGTATCAGTTCAGATAATGCATAGTTTCATCATTAATAACATCATTAATCAAATAAATGATTATTTTCTATTTTCCTTCCTTTTATTACATTAAGAAATAATTTCTATTAATTATACTAACTAGTCTTTTTGTTTAGCTTTAAATTAAACAAACATAAAAATTTATTGTTTGTTTCGTTATCTTACCTGTTACTTTTAGGAGTCCATCCTTCTTTACAATACTCGAACAGTCAAAACTTAATGTTATTACTATTATTTGCAAAAAATATTTCTGACTGTAATTATTCAGAACTCATCATGCCCACGTTTCATAATTTTACAAGAAACGAAGTTAACTAAATTTATGATTACGTGAAATAATTTCTCCTGATTGCATATCGATATCGATAATCGATGTAGATCTCATTTTTTAATTTCATCTTTTTATAGTTAATAGTCTGAATACTTGAAAATGATTATTCCTCATTTTATATGCATACATTATAAGAAAGTGTTGTTTGTGTTGCCTATCTTATAGTTTAGTAGTTGAAAGATTTATCAATTTTAAATTAAAATGTGAAATAATACGAAATTATGGCTCACAGTAAGTTTAGGAACAATCAGCGGTTTCATTTTAATCTGAACGACAAAACTTCTTTTTAAATTCATTCGAACTATTACGGTGAAAAGGTTTCAAATTGAAGTTGGTATAATTAAATCTTACTACTGAGACGGGTGAATTTGCAGATTCTGTTCCTTTGTTAAACTTTACAATTAGGTAAAACTAGTGTCTAAAGTTTGGAAAGTTTTCGTCGTATTGACACATTCTCTATTATGTTTCCTTTGTTTTATTTCGTTACCTTTAAATTAAACGTAATGGGCCCATTTAGTGTTATAGTCTTTTATATGGGAACGTTAAAACAATTATAGCATAATTAATTATGAAAATAATTATCCCTTTAATAATAGCTATACTTATTCGTATGCATTTAATTATAAGGATCTCGCATTACGTATGTGTTAATCAATAGAAGCAATTGATATTTTAACACAGTGTATAATAATAATTTTGTTTGTACGTGAAAGTTTCCGGTATGATTCGAAAAGCAATTATTGGTTAATGCTACTAAAATAAACTATTTATTACACAATACTTATTAAAAATTAGTAATAAATTAAAATTTTTGATTGGTCATTTTGAATTTTTGGTCTATGAAGAAGAAGTAATTGATACATTTTAATGCCATGTACTTTCAGAAGTTGTGTACCTGGTAACTTTAATGATGTCAGTAGGTTGTACTATATTGTGCAGTGTTGCTTGAGTTAATTGAGTTATCACTTTCAAGTTACCTTCAAATATGCAAAATAATAGTACCGCCACCTTTAATTTTTATAACTAATGAAACAGAACCCAAGTACAAAACCCTCTGACTTATTTGCAGTATTTTCATTATCAACTAGATATTAATTTAGGGTATTATTTTCACTGTCGTTTATTTTATATTATATCTCAATGGAGCCAAATGACTCATTTGTGCATTTATAACCGTAATTAACCCTCAGCCCAAATAACCCTATTCAATAACCAATGTAATTATTTCTAGTCTGGCCAAGCAATCGGATTACTTTTTTGCGTCTACACTAGTGTATACAAAGAAAATGAGCTAGTTTATTGTTTCCAGCCTTATTTTGTGGAACTCCATAATCATGAAATAAATAAAGATTATTAAAAGTTTCACAGTTTTATTAAAATACAACCTGACAATATTGTTTCGACAGCTATGCTGTCATTATCAAAGGTAATATAATTATAAACAAACACGTCGCTAAGGTAGATACAAAATAGGTAACTAGATAAAATAATAATAATAATCAGAATTAAATATCTAATACTTCCAGTAACGGAGAATTACTGAGCTCAAGTTGTTCATTCATTAAAGGTACCCTGAGTTTGTGTTTGTATATCTCAAAGACTTCTAAAATGTCTAATTTGCGTTTGTTATTACAAAAATCTAGGAATTTAATATTATTTTGAGGAGTCATTGTGTGATTTTGTTCTAAAAGGTGTTTGGCGTAATTCGATTTTTCAGGATGTTTATTTTTGTAATGACGTACGTGTTCTTTATATCTTATGTCAAAATTTCGAAGTGTTTGTCCAATATATACCGAACTACAAAAAGAACAATTTAAACGGTAAATGCCCGATTTCATGATATCATGTGTTCTGTCTTTAGCATTAAATAAAAATGAAAAAGTGTTAGTGTTGGCTTTAAATGTTACTCCATAATTGTTGGTTTTTCTTAGTATATGTGCAATTTTTTCTGATATTTTGCCAAAATATGGTATAGATATGTAATTTGAGTCTTCTGTTTGATTTTCAATGGAATATATTCTTTTGATAGCTAACCTATAATCTTTTTGTTTAATTAAAGTGTCAATCATGTTCGGATTATAATGATTTGCATGACTCCTCAAAATAATATTAAATTCCTACATTTTTGTAATAACAAACGCAAATTAGACATTTTAGAAGCCTTTGAGATATACAAACACAAACTCAGGGTACCTTTAATGAATGAACAACTTGAGCTCAGTAATTCTCCGTTACTGGAAGTATTAGATATTTAATTATGATTATTATTATTATTTTATCTAGTTACCTATTTTGTATCTACCTTAGCGACCTTTTTGTTTATAATTATATTACCTTTGATAATGACAGCATAGCTGTCGAAACAATATTGTCAGGTTGTATTGTAATAAAACTGTGAAACTTTTAATAATCTTTATTTAAAATGAGCTAGCTTAATATAAAAATACACTTACTTGTTTCTCGCTTGAGCTTCGAGTCACACCACTTCCGTCTGATCTTCAAGTAATGGAGGGTCGATATTATTGAATTCTCGTTCTAGATTAAATAATTAAAAAGACAGTTCAGTTAAAGTTTTTGTGAATTTTGTGCCCTGACCTCGGCAGGGTGCAGCTTTTTAATGAATTTTGTTGTGTGAGTTAAGCTTCAAAAAGAAAATGTGTTTAAAAACTCTTCCGTTAACACTTATGAAAAATCAGTCGACTTGGGTCGATGTTATTGATTTTCAGTTTGTTAGTGCGTGTTTAGAATTAATGGAAATTCTATATACAGTTCCGTACCGTTCAGTTCACTTTCGTAATGAGTGAAATTTTTGGAAGCAATTTATGTTTGATAAATCTCGTTTGAAAGGTTTGTCATTACCGTTTCGTTAATAAACAACTGGGGTTGTTTTATATTGCTGAACTATTAGAGACAATTTATTACCTTTCTCTGTTTGCGATCCGAGTTAGTGCAGTTTTGGTTAATGAAAATTTTATAGATAGATCTATAATTTTAAAGACAGTTTCCAGTTCTCCTGTATTTAAAATAATAATTACGTGTTTTACGGGAAGAATCTAATAATAGCAAGCGCTATTTGTGATTAAAATCACTTTATGTTTTTGAAAGACTTCATCTTTATGCTACGATTGTTTAATTTGTGCATTAATGAAGATGGTTTGTGGAGTTATTTGGGCAACTGGCCGTATTTGAAATGAATCTCATCCTTGGGACCTGCTACTGTTATGTAATAATTTGAATGCAGTTAGAGTCAATTATGGTTTTCAAGAATAAAGGCAACTTTCCAATTTCTAATGGTTTAGATCCAGTATGTTTTTCGTCAGGTTAATGCGGATAGAAAATTAAGGTATTGTACTTTATAGAAAATAGATTTTCATTGCAATTTTGTGATTTTTTTAGGAAGAGAGCTCTCATTAGCATTTAAAATTCAATTTATTATTATTGCTAGTGAATTTCAGAATAATTAATTTTGATAATATTTGATAATGATAATGAGGCCAAATCATACAGGCCCATATCCTTGCTGCCAATTATCTCAAAATTATTTGAAAAACTACTACTCAAAAGAATGAAACCACTAATTGAAAATAATAAACTAATTCCGGATTTTCAATTTGGCTTCAGACAAAAACACTCAACTATAGATCAGGTGCATCGCACTGACGTAATAGAGCGCGCTCTTGAAGAAAAGCAAATTTGCTCAGTTGTTTTTCTAGATGTAGCTCAGCCCTTCGACAAAGTATGGCACGAAGGCCTGATATACAAGCTAAACAAAATGCTACCAAAGCAATATGTAGAGATTATAACATCTTATATCTCAAACCGACTTTTCAGAATTAAACAGGAAGATGATTATTCTGACCTGAAAGAAATAAAAGCGGGTGTGCCACAGGGTAGTGTCCTAGGTCCTATCCTATTTCTGTTATACACGAGTGATATACCAAAATGGGATGGAATCACAGTAGCAACATTCGCAGACGACACTGCAATCCTTGCAGTAGAGAAGGAGCAAGATATATCCATTGAGAAATTACAAGCAGCTAGCAACACAATACTTGATTGGACCAAACAATGGATGATTAAGCTAAACGAAGTCAAATCTACCCATGTTAGCTTCACAAACAAAAGGTTGGTAAATCCTCTGCCCTTAGAGATTAATGGTACTATTGTGCCCTATGAGAACAACGCCAAATACCTAGGCATGACTCTAGACACCAAACTCCGGTGGAAAGAGCATGTAAAAAAGAAAAGAAAAGAACTGGGACTCAAATACAAACAGCTTTATTGGCTTCTTGGAAGAAACTCCAAACTGTCAGTACATAATAAGATCTTACTCTACAATCAGATCCTAAAACCGGTATGGTTATATGGCATCCAGCTCTGGGGCTGTACCAAAGATAGTAACATAAAAACCATACAAACATTCCAGAACAAGGTGTTACGCAACATGGTAGACGCTCCATGGTACATACGTAACTCTGATTTGCACCGAGACCTCAACATCCCAATGGTCAAGGAAGAGATCAAAAGGTTTGCTGGCAAACACGAAGCCAGGCTCCACCTACACGAAAACGCAGAAGCTCTTCAGCTATTGGACAACCAACATATTGTTCGAAGACTGAAGAGGCCCAAACCATTCGAGCTTGTGTAGTGCAGTGAAAAGCAGAGCATAGTGCGAGTTTAATAGTGGCTAAAAAAACTAAAGGACATCGTCGGATGAACTCTAGTTTAGGTATTTAATTAGTTTAGTTTTAAGAAATATCAGAAAAAAATTAATGGTTGGTCTTATAGACCAGTTTTAATAGACAGACACCATAAGTGTGTATGAGGGAAAAAATTGCAATTTAGCTTATGAATCCTTCATGCAAGGAATTTTGTGATCTTTTTAGGAAGAGAGCTCTCATTAGCATTTAAAATTCAATTTATTATTATTGCTAGTGAATTTCAGAATAATTAATTTTGATAATATTTAGAGTAATCGAATTTGCATAATATCCTTCAGATATTTGTTTATTGAAATTGCAATTTAGTTAAGTTAATATAATTTCAACAATCAATTATATTTTTTTTTGAATAATTTTGGTTTGTCAATATTAAGTAAATTTGTTCTTTTTGGTTAATTAACGTCTTATGTAAATCTTTTTGAGTTGTCTTGGTTTGAATCATTTTAGAGCAGTTAAATCATTATTTAATGAATATTGATTTTATGTGTAATAAATCTACGTTGTGTGTGTTTTTTTATTTCGGTGTATTGTTACTCTGTTTTATTTTCTTATTGTTTAATAAATGTTTTCAGTTCATATTGAGGATCTAGAAACGGAACCATGTAATTATGAACATTTTATTTCATTCTTATTACAAAATTTTTAAACTTAAACAAAAATTTTTTGTTTCCATTCTAATATTTAATTCATTTTCTGGTTAGTAAATTTAATATCTTTTAATAGCTTATTCAATTAACATCTTTGATCGTTTATTTTTAATAAACATTTTTAAGCTTCTTAATCAGATGGCGCCCTTTTTGAGTTATTACTTGTGTTCTGAAACCCTTATCTATTCCTTTTCATAATTTATACAACTGTGGAACCAATACCTACGACCTGAATACTAAATTTGTAAGATAGAGCTAAATCTCAAGCTGTGGCAGCTATCTTGAGCATATATGATAACGTAAGTATGATAAATTTTATTGTTATTTTATCGTGGCTGAAAAGTATTGTTTCATTGGCGCCCAATCGCGGGGCATTTTTATAGTTGTGTTCTCGTGTGAAAAAATCATTGTTTTACTTTAGAACGTGTTCAAATATTGGCTTCTGTAAATATTTCAACGAAAAATATTACGTAGTTTTTTTGAAGATTATTCAAAGAGGAGTCCGTGTGTCTTATTCCACTAAACCCCGTTTAAAAACTACTCTTAAACATCCTCCAACTTTTTTGTCCTTAGTTATATTGCACAATTAATACCTTAACTATTAGCTTATAAATTTTCGTTAAAAGGCTTTTCTCCATTTTGTTACATTTGTATAGTGTCGAATCTTATTTTTTACCTTATTTGGTTGTGTTGTATTTTAGACTACTTTGATGGCTAATCTATATAATATGACAACGCCATCACCCTTACTAACACTCCAAGCTAGCCAGTTAGGAAGTTTCCCTTATAATTTGTATTTACTAATTTGTGCTGACTATTTGAACATCAGTGAGTAGATTTTTATGAATAGTTTTTAAACGGAGATTTAGAAACAAGCGAAATTAGACATACATACAAACCCTTAGTAACATTTTTCGTTAAAATATTCAGGTAAGCCAATATTTGAATGTGTTTTATACACCATGCCATTTCCAATGTTATGCGCAACACTGCAGCACTGGTAGAGATGACTTACAATTTCATAATTTTCATAAAGTAATTCTAGTCCAGTCCATATGCACCAAAAAAAAAAGGGTTTTCTTGCAAACGGTCTAGTATCTACAATTTTTGGATATGTTAAAGGGACCAAAGCTACTAGTAAAAATCAAGTTTGCGAAAACGTAGGCAATGTGCAAGCAGAGTTATATCGAAAAAACGTCGAAATTTTTGCACTTTTTTCGGTTTCTGCTCAATATTTCTTTTGCTATTCAATGGAGAGCAAAAGTGTTGTTATCAATAATGTTTAGTGCAAAATTTGCTACAACTTTTGCATTTAGGGTTCTTTTCTACGGGCAATAGTTATCCAACTACAGAGCAGTGAGAATGTCATAATTTTTGCAAAATCTGGAAAAAGCTCCTATAACATCCGGTTCCGCTAATTTACGAAGTCCTACTTCTCATCGGTCAATTTACATCGAAAGTAATATATCCTTTACATTTACATTTTCTCCTACAGTTTTTAACAACTTTTAAAAGATATTTTGCTAAAAAAAGGTCAATAGTCGGGCCTCCAAACAAACCGTGAACAAGCTGGATCGAAATTGACTGGATGGTCCTTCCTAACCGAGAGGCCTATACAACATCTCAAGGTCTAGTGTGCACAATGACATTTTAAATTACTTCAAGTGAGCATTTTTGGTTTGAAGTTCTCTAGCGAGTTGTTTTTTCCAGTTTACAAAGTGTAACGGGTACATTTTCCACCGGTATTTAGTATGCAGAATTTTGTATTTATTCTCATTAAAAATCTTAAGTTCGGTCCTGTAGGGCTGCGTTTTATTTAAACAAGCATTTTATCAAGTAAATATTTCCTAGAACTGTGTGAAGTGATTAGTCAACTCATTTATCGAGATATTTTTGTTAACATTCGGAGAATACAGGACTCGAACATGAAGTTTTCTTTGTTAGCAAATTGCGTTTTAAAAATTTTTAAGTCAGTATAGCGTAGGAATATCGTTTACAAGCCACATGCCGTACCAACGCATAAGTTTGGCGCGCGAATTCCAGTGGTCCTACTTTTTTGTATTTGAGTCTAGAATCCTATAGAAGGCCAAATAAAAGCGTCCTTGCCGCATAAAAACAGATGTATTCTTGCGGAGCTAGGGGTTGAGAGTTAATAAAAGTGCTTGGCTGGGTTGAGACGGGGCCTTTTTACTATAGCCCGCTGACAGCGTACGGTCAAGAGCGGTCGAAATTAAAACACTTTAACCGGGGTCGAAGTTTTGATCGTTTGAGTTTAGATCAATAATGATTGATCGACTTTGAATTAGTGCTAACGGATTACAGTTCATTAATCCTTTAGAATTGAAAGATATTCTGTATACCGTGTGTTAAAGTTTTATTGTTGTGTGTTGCAACGTGAAAATTTTATTGAAAAGGTTTTACGTTCCATTAGTTGTGTTTGAAGGACTTGTAATCTCGTATTGCGTATAAACAATAGTGGTTTATTCCTTGCTGAAAAACTTGTAATAACAATTACTTTGTCTCGTCTGATATTCAGATAAGTGCAGTTTATTATTAAATGAAAAAAAAACTAAAGGAATTATTTAAAGCGATCCTGAATTTAGTGACCGACTCCCGTGTTTCTATAACTTTAAAAATTTCGCTGAAACTAAGTTAAAAGCATTTAGTGCCATGAGTGATTAAAAACAATTTGAAGCTCCAGAAACATTTTCGTCATTTTTCCAAATGAAAATAAATACGTCAGCACGTATAAGCAGTTTAAAATCTTGATTTTATTTGGTGAGCTCGACTTAGTTTGTTCATGAAATCATATCATTTTTTGTACGGAGAATCAACACTTCAATACAACGCCGAGTTCAACGACAATTTCCCCAAATGAAAGGCCGAATTTCCAATTTCTACTGGACTATATGTATAGTATTCCATGAATTTGATGGATAATATTCAAGGTACTGTAGTTTTAAGGATTTGTTTATAATTCAGTTAATTAAGAATCTCACAGTTAAGAATTTTTTCTTAGGGAGAGCTCTCTTCGTTATTTAAAAATCTTTAAACTTTAATTTAATTACAAATCATTTATATTGATACTGTCGAATTGATTTAATTTGTCTAATCTCATTTAGATATTTGTTTATAAATTTTGTCCAGAAAAAGACCAGTCAATACAAATTTTAATATTTGAATTAATGTGTTTGAACAATTTTTGTGTTCGATCCAATAAACTTTTTGGTTATTTCCGTTATCTAATTAAAAGTTCTAGATGAATTTTTATTGATTTATTCTGGTTTAGTTATAATTTAATGAACTTAGACTGGAATTGTAATAAATGTATGAGGTGTGTTTTATTTCTTATATATATGCAAAGTTATGTCTTTACCATTTTTCTGATTAAATAAATGTTATTAATTCAAAACTAAGGATCTAGAAAACGGAACCATATTAGTTATGAATGCTCTGCTTCATTTTACTTCAAAATTTTAAATTAACAAAATTTTTGATTCAACTAAATATTTTATTCATTTTCTGGTTAATGAATTTAATCATTTTTAATGCTTATTCAATTTACATCTTTGATTGGTTATTTATAATTAATAACTTAAGCTTCATAACCAGATGGCGCCCTTTTAAGTTTTTATTTGTGTTTGAACCTTTATCTATTCCTTTTTCACAATTTATACAGCTGTGGAACCAATACCTACGACTTGACTAATTAATTTGTAAGAGAGAGTTTAAATCTCAAGCTGTGGCAGACATTTGAGTTTTTAGTTACAGTAAGTATAAAGCATTTTTATAGTTTCGTTTGTGAGTATTTTAGCTTCGTTTCACTGACGGTCCAACGTGGGCCAGAATTTAGTTCGTTTAACTGGCTTCAACACCTGCCTTTTATTGTTATTTTACCGTGCAGAAAAACACGTTTGTTTCAAAAGTAAGTACAGGTTGTATAAGTACAAATAAGTACCACGTGGAGTTGTGAGTGGTAGAGGTTTCGTTTTATAACCTAGTTCTGCTTCATTCAATGTTTTATTACCTTGTAGAAACATAATTAGGGTGTGCTTTATTTGTTTTATTCAATTGCAATATAAAACACACTACTTTTTAAATTTAATCAGTTTCTCCTTTTACATACAATCCGCGATCTCCTTGTTCAGATCAGACAAAAGGCACCTCCGACTAGTTGTGCTATAGTTTCTTCTAATAAAATCAATGTAGTTTGTGAAGATTCAAGGTGTACATTGGGGTGGCCGTTATTTTGCAAAAGTGAAAATTTGTTAGGTCCTCTCCCCATAGATCTCTTTAAAATGTCAATAAAATGAGCTGTGCAAAATTTCAGTCTATTTGGTCAATATTAACCCGTGCCACCGTGAGGTTAAAGTTTAAATGGGATTTAACATGGGTTTGGTGCACTGCTATAGAGACTTTCTGGCATAACTTTTTTACCTTTCTATGTTTGTTGAAATTTGAATTATAACATAACCAAATTACTGTTTATAAATTTTAACTAATCCTAAAACTAGTTAGATAAACTGATAGATTACTAAATTCTGTATCAGATGACATATAACATTCATGTTTTCATTTCACAATGATGAAATGTAATCTTTTTAATAGTTTACACAACTATTTATTAACTTATTTACATAAAAATACCTTTTCACGCCTTTCCATTTTCACAGATTTAAACTTTATATGCTAACAAACATTATCTACATAATTTCAGATATCAACAAAACGAAAATTCAAGCCAATTACATTTTTTTAGTGCACGATGCATAACCGAACACACTTGTATGTTGTTTTACTGATATTATTTGTAAAAAGCAACCCCTACATTCAGGATAAGGTAATTATATGGTAAAGAAACTATTTCACAATCATTCGCCAAAATCATTAACCCATGAACTGTAAAATTTTGAAATAGAAGAAATTTAATGAAATCAATAATCTCGTTAACTTGGAAACATATTTCTTTCTAATAAACTGCTCAGGTAAGGTAGTAAATACTTGTATACCTCCCCATTACAATATACTTAGTCTGTTTTAGGTTAAATATTGCATTAATTGTTACCTCAACTTAATTTAAATGCCATATCAGATCATCGTCTCTCACATTGTTAGTTGGATAAAGAGAATTACCTAAATTCTATGAAAAATCAGTTTTACAAATATCATTTTTCTGATTATAGTGTACTAGTGTGCATGTTACTTATAATCAACCATTTTTTAGCTTCATAAAAGATAAAATTTTCAAAATACTAATTTAAAAAGTGAGGTTAGGCAGCCCACCTAACGTGTCGCTTTAAATCTCATATCTAAGTTTGCTTAAAACTATTGAGTGGGTGAATTCCTTATTCTGTAGGTTGGGTTCGAAGTCATTCATGATCGTCATGTCTTAAAGATCACATTATAATTAGGTATTAAACCCAGATCTTATTTCTAATTACTAGTGTGTTACTGTTCAATGTTTATTTCAATCCTGTATTCTCTTCTGATTTCGTTGTGAATTCTAAATTAAAATTTAGAAAATCAAATTTATTTATTTAAATATGATGTACTAAGTAGCTTTAATAAATGGTCGTTTCATAATAATTGATCTTTGGTAAACTTCATCAAAGCTATTGGTTATCGTAATTAGCTTAAATCAAAGATATGTATGCATTGCTAAACATGGTTAATTCTGTAATGTGAACTATCAATGTATGTAATAATGTCGACTCAAATAGTATATTAGCCGAGAATACTGCTTATACAACAGAACTACGAGTATTAATCTCAACATCACACACAATATCATTTTGTAATATTACTCATTTTCAAAAATAATGAATACTGTGTGACAAAAGAGGATTGGAATCGAAAGCCAATTAATTATGAATTAGATAAGTTTAAAATAAAAAAAAATTACAAAATGAACAAACAATTTTCTAGAAGTTATTGGGAAAATCTAATGAGTAGTGTCTAATCTATAATCTAAGAGGTGGTTTTATCTTTGATTTTACATAAAAAAATAATATGTAACAGAAATAAATCTAAAGCACTCGTAAAGCACATGGTAAATACGAGCATAAATTGAAATGTTTCCATAATGACAATGAAATCAAAATGAATGTGATTGAAGGTGTATTTTATTTTTCAACGTAACCCCTCGAACTTCAACACACTTGTTGTAAAGCAACGTTGGTCCAGTTTCTCGATTCTTTCCGGAAGTGACTCTATTTAAGATCGTCAAAATAATTTACGGCCTTATTTGACCGAAAGCTCTTTCCAGCCTGGAGTATTTTGAGATTTTGGATAGGTGCGAGGGCAGTAGCTGCGTAGCTGGGGTTTGTGGCGCCCCTGTGCAAGGCAGCACAATGTCGTCCCTTATGTGAAAAGAATGAACGATTAAAGATATAAGCGCTACATTATATTAGTAAATTTCATTCCGACTTTGCGCTGATAGTAGTTAAGTTATATTATATTTACCTCTGTCAGGCGGCTGACGTCACCTGACTGCGGCGCTCTTGTGCGCGCACAGGCTGCACAGGTGCTAGCTACGCCTCTGTGCGAGGGAGCCAAATCAGGCGAATAAGCTGGATTTTGAACATAAGAAGGCAGATAACATTGATCTTGTTATGATTATTCGATAGGTATACACAGCTCTTGGACTGCAGTAATATTCATACTCATGTCTTCATTCATTGTAGAGTTTGACGCTTCATAACTCATAAACTGTCCATTATCACACTTTGTGCTCCTGAGGACTTCATGAACAGGATGTCAGGATGTCATGAACTACAACAGTTTCAGAGCAATTTGACTCTACCCTGTTTCCCATTTCTTATGTGCGAGGTCCTTAACTTAACCGTGAAGTCAAAGATACCTACGGAATTTGGTTTACTGTTTTATTGCATGAAATTATCAAAGACGACAGATTCAGAATCCATGGTTACCTTTGACTTGGATTCTTGTTTTGCTCTCACAGTATTTATATCAAAATAACCCTTTATAATTTCCATAGCTCCGTTTTATTTAAAATGGAAATTAATTACATTTTTCATAAAGATAATAGAACGTTTCTGAATTTACAGATTCTTAATTTAAACATTTTAATAATCTTTTTAAAGCTTACGAGCTATTAGTGTTAACCATAACAAACAAAATAACGGTAAACAAGAAGCACTATAAAATACAAATTCCTTCCATAACTGAAAATATACATTTTTCGGCGTATACTGCCAAAGTATATAAAAAGTAAAGTAAGAGTACACGGTAATAATTTGAACCAGATACAATGTAATATTCTAGAAACTGACTGGAGCTTCCTAGATAATTATAATAATGTAGATTCGGCATGCGAAGGGTTTTACAAAACGCTAAATCTTATATTTCAAGAAAGTGTCCCCACAACTGTTTTCAAAGGTTCCTCTTATCCAGCTTGGTTTAATGGGAGTATTATTAGGCAGTTAAAACAAAAAGAAAAACTACGCCGAGCTTATCGATCAACTGGTAACGCTGAATACTTTGAAAGATATAGAGATCTGCGTATTCAAATTAAAAAAGATATAGCTATATCACATTCCAACTTTGTGCAAAAAACAGAACTTGATTTACAGAGTAACCCATTACAGTTTTGGTCATATGTAAATAATATGCGTAACATCTCTTCTATACCAAGTTCTATGAGTTATCTGGGAACTCAGATATGACCCTCAACAATGTGTTAATGCATCATTTTTCAACTCGGCGTTTATTAAATCAACTGATTTTAATCTTGATGATGACTTGAGGGAAATTGTTAACACTCCGCTCCTTTTCCTTCCTATTATTTCTGGAGTTGGAATTCCATCATTTTTATTAAAAGATTGTGCTATCGTTTTTGCTAAACCTCTAACTACCATATTTAACCTGGCCCTGAGTTCTCTGTGTTTTCCTAATGTCTGGAAAGAGGCTAAGATATGTCCTATATTTAAAAAAGGTGACAGGTCTGCTATTGATAAGTATAGACCAATCACAATATTGTGTAATTTCAGTAAAGTTTTTGAAATGGTTCTATATGATGTTAGGTATTCCCACATACAGTCTCAAATTGTCGACAATCAACACGGATTTGTCAGAGGTAGGTCCACTGTAAGTAATTCGGTTTGTATTACACAGTTTATTGCCCAAGCTCTTGACAATATTTCTCAGGTCGATGTCATTTATACTGATTTTTCTAAAGCTTTTGATAAGCTCGATCACGGTATTTTACTGAAAAAGTTGCATAATTTTGGACTAATTGATAATTTCGTTCTTTTTTTGAAATCATACTTATGTAACAGACGTTTAAAGGTTCAATACCGTGGTTTCAACTCATATGAGATCATTGCAACTTCTGGGGTCCCACAGGGATCTGTTCTGGGTCCATTATTCTTTATTATCTTTATAAATGACATCTGCCGGGGTATTGAATCACAAATGTTACTATACGCTGATGATTGTAAACTCTTTCGCAAAATAGACTGCCTTAACGACTGTAATTTACTTCAAAGGGATCTCTCTGAATTACATAGATGGTGTGATATGAATCTTTTGCCCCTTAATATAGAAAAATGTAGTGTGATGTCCTTTACCCGGAAAAAAAATTCTCTGGACTTTTCTTATGTCATCGACAGCATATGCTTAAGCAAAGTTACTGAATTTGAGGATCTTGGGATAACTTATGACTCCAAACTGACTTTCATTAGTCATATAAATAACATTATTTCTAAGTTACAAAATGCTTGGGTTTATTGTGCGAAACTCTAAATGGTTCACGGCAACAGACACAATGAAAATGCTTTTCAATTCATTTGTGAGATCAAAGTTAGAGTATGCCTCTCTTGTATGGAGCCCTGGATATAAAGTTCATATAGGCAATCTAGAGAACGTACAGAGACGTTTTCTTAAATTTTTGTGCTTCAGTACCGACGGTGTTTATCCGATCTGTGGTATAGAAGAGGACATTTTAACTAATAGATTTCAAGCGCAGAGCTTGGAAATTCGTAGACGGTACCTGGGCATTGTATTCCTACATAAATTATTAAATAATATTATTGACTGCCCTTGTCTATTGGTGCAGATAAATCTGTATGTTCCTAGACTGCCCGTACGTAACGTAAACGTTTTTTATTTTTCAACACCTCAATCAAATGTTCTTCTATTTTCACCACTTTACAGAATTTGCAATGACTTTCGAATGATTCAAAATGAAATTGATATATTTAGTTCCAACGCGGTAGCTATACGAAGGGCTCTATTACATTGAGACCTAAATTTTATCAGTGTAGTGTTGTGTGTATAAGCCTTTTAGTCTACTTTTTATGTTTCATTTCCTTTTGTTCCTGTTTTTGTTAATTAATTAATACTTTGTTATAACGTGTTTTGTAATGTTTTCCATCCTGTAATAGGCTGCTAGCTGTTGGATGGTGTACAAATAAATAAATAAATATTGATGCGCCTACATACTGTAGATGTTTATCCTGTTTTTCATTATCCTTTCAAGAGGAAATAGAGGAAAACAGTAATAACTGTTAACATGTAAAAAAGTACTAAAAATGAACATAATTTTTCTTTTTTAATTTCCTACCACTTAAAAATCCTTATTTTTCATGACTGTTAAAATCCTGCTTCTTGTCTTTTTTATTACTTTCCCCGGTTATTTAAAAAGATAAACTAAACAGAAAATTTAAAATGCAGCATAACCTGCCTTAAGGAGTATTTCAGTCTTCATGAAGGAAAGAATGATTCAGCAGTACTTATTTTATTTGCGATGAGTAAGCACAGTAGGTTTCACCCTAACAGTGGGAAAATTTCCGTGAGTTTTATCGATAAAATTAACGTGATCGGATGTAATATTGCTATCTTTAAAGTGGCCACAGTGGCACGTGACTGCCCGGAACCAGCTTCCGGTTTCGTTAATTATATCCATTTATATGGAAGAGATAAGCCGCTACAGTTTTTATGAAATAATGAAATTATATGGCGGAGTTTTATCGGTGGGTTTTAACGAGCGGTTTGTTCTAAATTTTTAGTTTTAAGTTACTCCTAATGTTTGAATTAGGTACATTTTCACAAAAATTGTATTTTTAATGCATACACAATTTACCTTTTCTGTTGTTTTTTTTTCTGCCAGAGTATTATAAGGTTTTACCCAAGCAGAGGTGGTTGCCTTTTATTATGTTATGCTTATTATACATTTGCTCGTAACAGTCAAAATGTAGTAAGGTACCAACAAAGCGCTAACTCATATGAATTACAAATTAAAGTACGTAATGTGTACAAATGCGCATACAATTTTCTTGGTTAAAATATTTATTAAACTATATTTTTAATACTATTGCATTGTAGATAGTATATGTAAAATGGTAGATTTTAATTTCATTAAAGATGCAATTGTTACTGTGAATTTCCTATGTTTGAAATTGTTAATTATGGAAATGTTTTTCAGAAAAATGCTGAAAAATTTGTTTAAAAATAAAAATTAACGTTATTAATAATATAATTAATTGTTATAGTAAGGTTTTAAAGAGTAACGGGGTAGATAATACTCGTAAGTTTTCTAGTTGATGCATATAAAAATCAATCAAATCAGATTTACTTGGTCGTAAAGTTAAAAGCTGTTTCACACATACGAGAATTTATGCGAAATTTTTAACCTTTTTGCTGAAATTATTAAGTTAAACTTCAAGTCAAAACTTAAGTTTTGGTAAAGAAACTTTGACGTTTATAATGATAGCTGTATTACATATACAGCTAGGTGTTCATTGTCAACTAAGAGTAACGTCGTATAAAAATAGTTGGTGCAGTATTCAGAAAAAATTTGTTTTCTTTACTTTGTAATGAAAATATTGTTGATAAGTATGCGTAATATTTTCATGCCATTTGTTTTAAGATTTTTAAATATAGTTTATATACAATTATAAACAGTTAATTAACCTCTATTTTAAGATACAGTACAATCTAATTTTAACTTATAACATACTATAACAAATCTAAAGAATCCCGGACCTGTTACTGTAAAAGCAATATGGCCGTTTGCATCTTGTCCACTACAATAAATAAAATAAAGACATTTTGCGCACCTAGCGATTACATGTTACTTGATTTTTAGCTTTATTATCATTACATGGTTGTTTTAATAATATTTTACTACGCAAATAACAATTTATAAAAACAAAATAAACCGATGTCTTGCGTGTCAACTATGAGTGTTTTGTACGCACTTTTCCGCGTCGATTACTGGCAAATTTCTAAAACTTTTAAAGTTTTATTGTTAAACTATTCACAATAAGTTTCGAAATAAAAATACTGTATTACACGTCCTTTACGTTTCTTTACCAAAACTTTGTTAAAAAATTTCAGCAAGATTTAGTTAAAATTTTCACATAAATTGTGGTATGTGTAAAACAGGGCAGTTTTCATTCAATGAAAATTGTATTTGAACACATCACAGGTAGCATCATATATAAATGAAAAATTTAATTTTTAATATTTGTTAAACATAGAAAACGACAGATTGTTTTTATTTAAAAACATTTGATTTTGAATATTATATAAATATTGAACTTAAAATGTTGTTTAAATATATTTTATTGTATATACTTCTAATATGATGTATTTGACATAATATGAATATATTCTATAAATATTGAGTGAATAATTACACTGTGCTCCAGATAAAAAAAATAAATATACAAGAACATGCACCTGCATAACTGTTTTGATACTGAAGAATAGAGACTTTTCATATTTGCAGAATTGTCCCATCACTTGAAGTTTTTTTTCCTAGTCCGCTGAATGTACCTCATCCAGTTTTAGTGCCTTGCGCTACTCTAATGACTAAAACTTATCCATTTCTTGTCACATTTTTGAAATCTATTCTCTACTGGGAAGAAGTCACGAAAAAAAGTCTTATTTTGGAAATTTTCAAGTATCAGCGGTTCAAAATGATATTTACTCAACAAGTAATTTTTTTCTGTTCATTTACTGAAGAGGTATTTTGCTTCATTTCTAGGCACTTTTTGCTTTTTTAAATTGGTTAACAAATGATTGAGTTATGGCCGATAATATGCAAAACAACAATTTCTTTTCTTTATTTTAATCTGTTATTATAGTCCAGTGTCCAGTCAATCTGTACATTTTACATTGCAAAAAGTAAAGTAGTTTTGATTTTTGGATATGTTTTGTATATTGAGTACCTTATAAGAAATTTAAGCTTTTTTTCCTTCCACTTAAATGTGTCTCTCCAGTTTTCGTACCTTGCACTGCTCGAACGACTAGAACTTAGCCATTTCATGTCACATTTTGCAAATCTTCTACTGGGAATAGAAGAAGTGTTGCTTTACAAAAGTTCAAAAATTATGAAGATTGGTAAAGAAATGACCAAGTTATAGCCTAAAACAGACAGGAAAAAACTTTTTTTGTATGGCCTGTGTGTAAAGCTTACTTCACTCTCTCAAAAGAGGGAGTAAAGTAGCTTCTTTACTCCATAGGGAAAAGATTTTGAAAATAAATATATGGCTAATATAAATAGACAATAAATGACTAAGTGTTGGTCATTAGATTAGCACAAGTGACCAACACCGGCATAGGCGCCCGGAAGGGGCGGCAAGGAGGAGGAGGCGGATTTTATTGAAAGTTTTGTATAATGTGCCGTTATTTTCTAGGCTTGCCCCCTCCCTAGCATGGCGTTTACTCTAGACTTGCCCCCTGGCATGCCGTCCATTCTAGGTTTGCCCCCCTGGACAAATTTCTGCGGGCGCCTATGAACACTGGTTGAGGTACATTCAGCGGACTGGGAAAGAAATCTAGAAGTGATGGGAAAATTCTGCAAGTGTGAAAAGTCTTTATTCTTCAATATCAAACCGTTTATATAGTTATGAGTTCTTGTATATTTCATATGTAGCAAAGTGTTATGGGATAGGCTGAAATCTGAATAAAAAGAAAAACAAATAAAACGAAAAAGAAATGAAAGAAAATAAGCACAAAAAAGATTTTTCTTTGGTTTATGGCCAGAATAAAATCTACAGAAGTATAAAAAAATAAAATTTTGTTCAACGTAATAAATATAGTATGTGATGTAACATTATTAAAGACTTAATATTAGAATTAATTAATTAAGAAATTAATACAGTACAATAAAAACCACCAACAAACATTTATTAGCAAACAAACACCATCATTTCTAACCTCATCCAGCACGAAGTTATGACTATTTAAACTGAAAAGTAGCGCATTTTTTATTTTTCAAGTTTGCGTAGAAATGGCTTTTTTAGGGCCAAGGCCATACCAAATCGACAAGCGCCCTTCGGATCCGGATTCAGCAGGAAAATTTACATAAAAAACCGTTTTCAAAACACGTGTGTCATCAAGTTCGGACGAACTCTTTAAATAAGCGTTTTTTGAGATACCTGCTCTCCGGCGAAAAGCAAAATTGCTTAAATGGGCATAATTGGACTATCAATTAATGAAATTCGCTAATTTGGAGCAACGAATCTAAATTTTAAATTACCTAGCCATTGGTGATACTAGAAAAAAAGTTATTAGAAATGCCACTGAAATCTACGATAGTGACTATAGGTGACTGAAAAGATTAGGTTGATGATTTGGGATTGCATGTCGGTTCAAGGAGTGGGCAATCTACATATTGTAGATGGCACAGTTAATATTCACGTTTGCCATCAATACCATGTATTCAAAGAACAGATGGTAAATACATTTTCCAATGTCTAACAAAATCTTATTAAACGAAAACCATATTCCAACCATCTTTGTGGTGTAAAATGAAACAACTTTTAGGGAATGCTCTACCTAAGACCTAATGAATAAAGAACCAGATTAAAAGAAATATGTAAGTTTTATTCTTGAGTAATGCCAAGAACTGGATAAACGTTACGACTTAGGCTGTTGAGGATATACAATAGTAGACATAAGGTCCAAGTGTACCAAAAAAAAACGTGTGTTGCTTTTTTCATAAATAATATAACGATGGTAAACTTCGGTATTAAATTAATACTACAGGAATGTTAAATGCTTGTTTACCCAACTTTTTTTGGAAGACGATGTTTATTAATTCAATTATTTCACATGTTTTACGTGAAAAATTAATTTTAGAGAAACTGCACGTTCAAAGTTAACCAAAAAAATATCACATAAGTTTCATAATATTTGAACTATTTTTACAAAATTTTAAGAAAATTGTATGTCTAGGGACTTGGGTGTCTAAATGGCTCCTTTGTAATGATTTTTTTAAAATTTGATATAGTTATTTACAATATAAGTAAATCCACTGTGATTTTGTTTAGAACTTTGAATGTACTATTACCTACATTATTTTTGAGTACACTTGGACCTTAATGACTTGATTATATATTTTTCTTGTTGGTCACATTTTAAGTCATCTTTTTAATATCTGAGTCCATGGATATAAAGACCATTTTAAAACACGTTTCCAATAACATCGTGTTTTAAAAGTAAATAATTATTTTAAAACACGTTGCCAATAGCATCGTGTTTTAGAAGTAAATGATAATTATTAGAATAATACCTTCATTTTTTATTAATTTTCAAAACAAACAATTCAATTTATCATTTAGGTAGCATTTTTATCACTTATCATTTATGTGAAAGTGAAATTCACATTTATGAAAATATTGACCTCTGTCATAATTATTGCTTGATGATGAAGCGTTGCTTGCAGAAAACTTGCTAATATTACTGGCAGACGTAGAAGATGAACTGACGTTACTTGCAGAGAACTCGGTAACATTGGCAGAACTGGAAGATGAAATGATTTTGTTATAATATTATTTATTGTTATATTGACTCACCTTGTAGTAGTTGTAGACGTAGTTTCCCCAAACACCTTTCTGGCAATTTTGATACGTTCTTCTACGCAATCTTCGATGTATCCTTCTGCGACCATTGAAGAACGCCAGCCGCCATGTCGCTTCAGTGTAACTAAGTCTCCACCTCCTGAGGCCAACAATGTTGCCGAGCTTCTTCGAAAACAGTGCCCCGTGTAATCTTTAGGATTCTCTAATTTCAGATAATGTGCAATTTTAGATGGAAGTTGACCGAAAGTGTTGATTCCCACAGGTTGTCTAGTGCACTTTCCATTATTATACGACAAGAAGAACCGATCGTGAGGTGTGTTCACAGGACGTAAAGATGTATATTTTCGGTATACGCCCAAAGGGTTAATCACAAATCCTTCTCCAATAATAGTAAACTTTCTGTCTACATGCGTCTTGGTATCTCGAAGTGTTACAATGAGAACTTCACCGGTATCTTGGATATCATTTACAGTAAGGTCGCATAGCTCCTTGCGTCGACATGCTCCAGCAATGCCAAAAATTAGAGCAATCTATAAAACAAGGAAACTTTGTTACTGACTTATTATGTATTTTAGCAATCATTAACGTAAATACCTTCACAAATAAATATGTGTCGTCTGCAGCTTCTACTAAAAACTTTTCAATCTGTTCACGAGATAACACCTTTGATTTTTTCACTTGATGCCCTACATTTATTTGTTTGAGGTAAGGAATGACACTACCAAACTTCTCAATACACAGATTTTCCTTCACTTTTAAAAAAGACTTCAGCATCGTATAATGGGGCCACAATGATCCAGGTGACAACGTTGTTAACTAAAAATCAAATAAATTGAATACAAACGATGTGAATTTATCGCAGACTTACCTTCTCGTCTAAATAAGCAAGAATCACCTCTTCTGTTACTGAAGAAACTTTGTTTTTTTCTCGCCATTGGCAGAAACTTGCATAAACCTTCTCATACGCAGCTTTAGATTTCACAGGCAATAATTTTTCCCGCACTAATTTCCCTTTTTCTAAAATATTTTCAGGAACTTCCATTTCGTTTGACTTTTCCATTTTTGTTTAATGAATAAACAAAAAACATTCCCATAGCGACTCATGCTCAACGTAGTTGACCAACAAGAAAAGTTTTGAATAACACTCTTGCGAAAACGCTTAAAGTATTTCGGTTGTATATATGCAACTCGACTTCGTCTCGTTGCATAACAACAACCTCAAACTTTAAGCTTGTGTTTTCGCACTTGTATTATTAATAACTATTTTTTATTGGTAACCTATTTTGCTTATTTAAAGTACGCCTCATACGTGCATAAATCCAACTTTCAAAAACGCGCGTTTTAAAGTTTCCATGGCAACATCAACAATCCGAGAAAAGCCAAGTTTAAATGTGAACTTTTCAATGACTGATCTGACAGGAGTACCTTGTAACGTCAAATAAAATACTACTAACAAATGTTTCAAAAGCTTTATTCATATATTCAACAATCTTAATTTTTTAAATGAATGTGAAAAGTACAGTTGGTATTGTTTGAAATACTTATACTTCGGTTTTTTAAGTCAGAAGAAATGTTGTTCAAATTAACAGTGCTAACATTTTCGGAACTCACTGGGGTTGCGCTTCCACTAATGGCACTTCCAATTATGTTCGAAACATTCTTCTTATTGCTTATACTTTCTTCAATGTAACCAGCCGCAACCGCTGCCGATTTCCATCCTACTTGTCGTTGGATTTGATCTATTGTCATGCCACTATTCGCCATAATGGTAGCAGACGTACGTCGAAACGCATGACCCGTGTATTTCTCAGGATCGTCTAATTTAAGATAACGTGCAATTTGCAAGGGACATGATCCAAATGTATTAATACCAACCACTTGATTGGTACACTTTCCCTTATTATACCGTAAGAAAACTCGGTTTGTACTTAGATTTTGGGGGCGCAATGATAAATACTGCTTCACCAAACGCACATAACTAATTCCATCACTGTCGGCAACAGTAAAACGTCGACCCTTGACTGCCTTGGATGGTCGGATTGTAATAAGCAATACGCTTCCTTCTTCCTGGATGTCATGTAAGCGTAAATCGCATAATTCACATCTTCTACAAGAGCCAAAGATTCCGCAAATGGCTACCATCTTTAAAAATAAATATGTAATGTCCGGTGCATCTATGAAAAACTTCCGCAAATCGTCTTCCTGGAATACATATGCCTTCTTGGCTACGTCATTCTTGCTAATTGCCTTCATGAATGCATGCACTTTCACAAACGATTTTATATCAACCCCTTTGTTTACCCTCAACATACTTTACAATTTCGAATGGATAGCCCACATAGTTGACGCCTTGTACTGCTCTGACATTTTCTGAAGGTAAGCAAGTACAACTCGTTCATCTGTGTCTGTTATCTTTTGCTCTTCCATCCATTTGATAAACTTGTCGTATTCTTTTTTATAAGCGTGTTCCGATTTTTGGGGTATTAACCGCGATTCTGCTTTGCTGTATAAGTTATCAATATTATGACTCATTTTTAAACGAAATACAACCAGTAACAACTGTGGTCAGAAAAATTATTCTCAAGTGACAGATTGCAAATTAATTTTTGTTTTTTTCATTTTCCATGACAACGAAAGGTATACTGATTTTACATCACTAACGTAACCATTTTACATTATTAGTTCTTATTTCCATTTTTTGTAATATTTACCAGTATTATTTATGATTTCAAAGTGTACCAATAAAAAAAACTAGCGTAAAGTATTCGTGGATAACTGGTCTTTAAAACACTTGCTCTATTTTAAGCACTCCGGCTACGCCGTCGTGCTTGAAAACTCGCGCGTGTATTAAAGACCTCAATATCCACTTATACTTTAATATGCTATTATTGTTCATCGATTCACTTATTTATATTTGAACTTTTTTGTCAATTAAATTAAGTTGTTTGTAATTTTTCTGTAGGAGTAGGCATAATATTAAAATTAAATTATAATTATTTCCGATGGTAATAATTTTTTATATGGTAAATAAACTCCTTTTGAATGAATTGACCATATACAGATCTGGAAATTGATATAGGTTCAATAGAATATTGATATAATTTTTGAAATATTTTTGTTAAAACATATCTTACCGTAAAACCATTTTAAAGGCTTATTCACTAAAAATTTTTATGTGTTCTCCTACATTTTCAAAACATCTGCATGTTTGGTACAAAAGGTAATAACATTTGAAGATAAAAATGAAAAGTTTAAAATGTTTGTAAATTGGAAATTGAAATAAGTTCACTAATTAAAACTCACCATTTATTAAGCATTAAATTATCAAAACCAAAAAGATCATTAATTTAATAATCAGTAGCACCACCATTATGGTTAAAGATTTGAAAAATTAGATTGTGCATGCTTAAGACAAGATAATTAAGCTCATTGATAGTGACATTACCAAGGCATGCAAATTGGCGCTCGTAAGATCATTTACAGTGCGGAAAGGATTATTATCTTTACTGTAAATCTTTTGAACGATAATGTCCCACACGTTTTCCATTGGGTTAATGTCCGGAAAGCATGATGGCCTGTCTAAGGTTAGGATTTGTGACGCTACCAACCCTGCTCTTATGTTCCGTAAGCGGTAAGCAGGTGCCTAGCTTGTTGGAAAATTAGGTTTTCATGCTCATGATCCTCATAATAAGGAATTCACATGCCATGCATGCCAAAGGAAATGCCATCCGAACCTTGTTTATTCCGTTAAAAGAAAGATGTTTGCAATTTGCAGCTGAAAACCTGATTGGACGAAATTAATAACACATTGGCCTACGTAATAATAATAATCGCCCCCTCCTTCCCGCACAAGCTTATAGTTTCTGGGGCCTGGTTTCCAGGTTATGGGTTGTAGCAATTATTATTATTTAATATTTCCTATTGTTTAAATTAATAAAAAACGGTATTTTTAGATAATCTGGAGCGAAGAGAGAAAATTTAGTTTTGACTGAACTGACGAGTTTCGTGAGTATTGGCATGATTTATGAAAGAAACCATTGAGCTTTTCACGTAGAAACTCTTATGGTTGTTTCCTAATAATCTAGGCTGGGTTTAACGAAATAAACAAGATTCGGATGGTATTTCCTTTGACAAGGATGTTAAGTGAATTCCTTATTATGAGGATCATGAGCACGAAAACCTAATTCTTCAACAGGATAGGCATCTGCTTACCGCTCTCAGAACAAAAGAGCAGGGTTGGTAGCATCACAAATTCCAACTTTAGACTGGCCATTATGATCTTCGGATATTAACCCAATGGAAAACGTATGGGACATTATCGTTCAAAAGATTTACAGTGGAAATGATCCTTTCCGCACTGTAATGGATCTTAGGAGAGCGATTTCGCAGGAATTGGTAATGTCACTATCAATGAGCTTAATAATCTCGTCTTAAGCATATGCACAATCTAATTCTTCAAATCATTAACCATTATGGCGGTGCTACTGATTATTAAATTAATGATCTTTTTGGTTTTGATAATTTAATGCTTAATAAATGGTGAGTTTTAATTAGTGAACTTATTTCAATTTCCAATTTACAAACATTTTAAATTTTTCATTTTTATCTTCAAATGTTATTTATTACCTTTTGTACCAAACATGCAGATGTTTTGAAAATGTAGGAGTACACATAAAAATGTTTAGTGGTTTTACGGTAAGATACTTCTTAACAAAAATATTTCAAAAATCCTATCAATATTCTAGGTGAACCTATATAAATTTCCAGGTCTGTAGTATGTATGTAGCATACATACATAAAAGTGACTAGTTATGTAAGAATGAATAGCACGACAATTCAATCGGTAACTGCAAGCATGCACACCGCAGGTACCGAGCGACGTTGCACTATCTTGCTAATAGTTGATTGAACTTCTATTGTTGTGTATTCATGTACAACTACTGTTAATTAAATCTTTCGATACGCTGTATGCTTAACAAACAGTCATTTAATTTTTGTAAATTTAAAGCTATATCGAATATTTTTCAAGTACTAGGTACCTGTTTTATATATGTAAAAATTAACTTTAGTTTCCCCTACTCTCATTTGCGTCAACTGCACCTAGGAATGAACCTAGATGGAATCTCAGAAAGTGAGTAGGTATTAAAAAGAAAAGAAAATTCCAACAAGATTTGCATTAGCACCACGGTGATGTTTAACGTATTAAGTTCATTTAGAAAAAAGCAAACCACGTAGTAGAAAGATTAAGATTATCGCTGTTTAAAATGTCAGGATACTTATTTTAATTTTAGTTGTTAGATAGGAAACTTGATAAATTATAAGATAACTCGAAGTCAAAACTATAATTGTATTTCTAAAAAAAAAAATTAAATTATCATTATAGCTTGGATATGGTTGACCGCTTCTGCTACAGTTTTAAGGGAGATAAACGAACGATTCTCCTGAATTCCCAGAAGATTATAGCATGGAAAATAAGTTACCTACATAATTGAAATATTAAAAATATGCAGATGGTGGTAACCAAGAAATTATTGTTGCACTAGATAGTAAACAATCTATAATTTTTATTAATGAAGACATTTTATATCAATTGCTTGATGATACACTGAAAATAAGTTTAGTTGGCACAGTTAAAATTTGTTTAATTCAACTAAATATTTAGTTAAATCAAATACAATTTTAGTTTTACTAACTAAATGATTCGTTGAGTTAAATAAAATTTATTTTCCTCTACCATATTTTTTCCTCAGTGTAATTGTTAGGTACTCCTGTGGTATTTAAATCATCTAAAAGAAACACAAAGATGCCATCACTTGAAAGATGGAATAATTAGTTAATTATTTTTGTTCAATATTCAAATATTGCCAGAAAAATCATTTACTAACATAACTAGTACATAACATCCTATTTTATACAACATCTATTAACAACGTACAGTCAACGTTATAAGAATTTCGCTGTTTTCAACAGATTTTGATTTCTGTTTATGATCTACTAGCAACTGTCAGATTAATTGAAGTACCTACATCATAAATAAAAAGTATACCAGAATTAAAGTTTATCCTTTGAACGCAAAGGCAACAGTCTCGGAAATTAGTTGTAGTTCGTAACGATAGTTGTATATCTTGTTTTATTACCGTATTAAGTAGTGAGTAGGCAGTAAAATGGGTAATTCCTAGATAACAGCTATCTAGTCTCAACAATAAAATCGAGATCAGCAATAAAACGGAGGTCAATAAATCTTCCCTACAAATTAATTGTTTTGGATTTCTTATTAGAAATTAATTCATAGAGCGTGCATACGTCTAAAAATAAACTTTGAAAAAAATAACTTTACCAATAAACGCAATTTTTTATGTTTTTTAGGATGTTAATTATCCTGTCAATGGTTTTTTACATGTATGTATATCCTTCAAGTTAATTCTCTATTAATCATGTAAAATTATCTTTCAATTGCATAGAAAATACGATACGTACGATTCACATACAATTTTTACCTCTAATATGTGTTGCTTGCTAGATAGTGCTTACCAATCTGCCACACTATAGCGTGTAGCAATTTTATTGATCCTAGATGTACAAAGCATTAGTACAGTTTGTTATTTTACATTTTCTACCTACGCCTTCTATAGCAAAATACTTACCTAAAATATTAAACTTTAGTAGTTTTCGTATGTTTTGTTTTAACCATAAGACAGTGACAATACGGGCGCAATAAATTCTACGTATAGTTAAACATTATTAAACACATAGATCGAACATAGAAACAAATAATCCAGTTATCTTTTACATTTTACCTTGCCATAGACGTAACTAGGTCTAGATTTCTGGGGGGGCTAAAGAAATTTGTTTATCTACATACCGTATGTTTCATTAGGATATCGAATAAAGGGAATAACCCATGCTTTTAAGAAATCATCTGTAAAAATCACTCTTTTTCTAAGTACTTAAAATTACTATTTTTTATCATTATCTTTATGAGTTTATCGATATATGAGTTTAAAGAGTACTAATATTCTGAAAATTGTGAAAAAAATTTTATTTAGACCCTTTTTTTAACGAAAAATTATTTAAATGAATACATCCTTTAACAGCTTTTAAAATAAATGTGGTACGCGCGCTAATGTTTTTTCGTAGCGCAGTTAGTTGAAGCGGGGTGATAAACCAAAGTCGCTGTCGTGCCAGGTTTGAGTCCAGCAGGCAGGTAACTTTATTATTTTTTTTTCAAAAATACAAATTTAAAACAATTTTTCTTTCCGAAAATATTTTCCGCATAATCTTAAAATTGAAATTCTATCCGCAATATTGCTCATAACTAAAAATCAGAATGCCATTTGAAATGTTGAAAGATTAACTATAAATGATGATCTTGTTGCATTGACAACCTGACTAGGTTGTTAAGTACTGAATTACAAAATTAGTGAAAATTTAATTACAGAATTAGTGAATATAATTAAATTTGTGAAATATGGTTTTCAGGAGAATGGTTGAAAAAATTACTTTTAACGATTAGAAAATAACTAATAGATATTGCTCAATTTTAAAATACGTGCAATATTTCGGAATAAGAAAAAGTTACCTGCGAGCGGGAATCGAAGCTGGGACGACAGCGACTTTGCTTTATTACTACTGAGCTACGAAAAAATATATCGGTGCGTACTACATTTTTCTTAAAAGTAGGTTATATTTATTTAAATGATTTTTCTTTAAAACAAGATTTTAAATATGTTTTTCTCACCATTTTAAGGGTATAAGTACTGTTTAAACTTTAAACTTATGATCAGAATGTTAGTACTAACTGAATTACTTGGGGAGATTTTACAAAGGATTTTTAAAAGTACGCCTTAATTTGTATACTTCAGTAGTGTTATGACAAGAAGTGCTGTATGCATTTTTTTTTCAAAATGCACTTGTTGACATTACATGACCACAAATAAAGTATACTTTAAGATGATCAAGTTTAGTTGTCAAAAATTACTTTTAAAAATCACTATGTACTATATAGTACATACTAATATGCATTTACAATTATCAATACAAAATTGTTTTTGCTTTTTCTCCTGTAAAATCACAAAAATTGCAGATAACATGTTTTACCATAAGACTACTGACTTATTCAATTTCCTAATATGACATTTTTAATGCATTTTCAAAATTTAATTTTTCAAATTCCTAAAAATTTTATTTTTTTAATTGGCAATGTTTATTTTAAAGTAAATTTCTAGGTAACTTTTAAAGGTAAACATATAGCTATATAGCTCTACATCAGGCGTCGGCAACCTTTTTTGGCTGCGGGTCAAAATCAACCAAAATGTGACTATTAAGAAGACGTTTCGGGTCAATAGCCCAGGTAAATTAAATCATTTTCACTAATATGAAGGAAAAAAATTGGGGAAAAGCTGAAAATTGGAATAGAGGCATAAAAAGTGTTGTTGAGAAACATCAAAAGTACCCATGCGTGGGTGATGAACCGGCTGCGCCATCTTGAAAATATGGCGGACACAATTGCTGTTTCGCTAATATTTCAGAAATTATTAATTTTACGGGCATCAACAAATGACAGTTGCTAAAAAGTCCAGAAAAATCCAGAAAATTTTGTCAGCTACATTTTCATTTTAATCGTTGATTCCCGTAAAATTAATAGTTTCTGAAGTATTAGAGAGAACATAATTGTGTTCGCCATTTTTCCAAAATGGCACAGCGGGCTTATTACTCACTCACGGGGAGTTTTTATATGTTTCTCAATAACACTTTTACGCCTATATAGTACACTGAGAAAAAAGGTGTTGTTAAAACAACAGATTTCCAAATGTTGAATTAGTTTTGATTGGGTTGACAAATTTTGGTTTCAGACAACAAGGTATTTATTTATTTTAAGAAATTGGAAGTGGTTCCGTCAACCTATAATATTTGTTACACTAATTTCGCTTGACTCAAGTAATTCCAAGCTTTAATCAAAGACCATACAAAGATATTTGTTGTATGGACAATCAATGCGCTCAAGGAATGTGTTTAAATTGTTTGAACTGACAGTTTATTTGCTTTGAATCAAACAATAATAGATCTTTAGCTTTAAAAGACACTGAAATGTTGTGCGAGTGTTCTCACAGATGTCAGCATTATTACCTTTTGGTATTAATGTATATTTGGGTTTTATATAAAGCCCTGGATGGTGTGTGCAAATTGGAGAAGATTATATTCGACTGATGATAGCTAATAAGCTTGAAACAGCTTTATCGAAGTGTCTTCTTTAATTTGTACATACACATTCGTTTTGTGAGAAAGTCTTTGAAATATTTATATATTGAAAGATTACACTTTATTCTCACTTTGAGCTCCATTTTATAGTTTATTATGATTGTTTTTATGTTTATGTGTAATATACTTTTTGTATTTTATTGATATTGTTTGATACTGTCTTTACATCCCCCATCCCCCTATCATTCAACAGTTTAATTTCTTAATTCAACACTAGGAATATTTAATTCAACACCCAGGCGTTTTTGTATTTACATCGTGTTTGGTTGATTCAACACAGGTGAATGCATTGATATAAAGTTTTATTGTATTTTCTACAATGCAAAAGTATACCTTGTTTTAATTGTTTCCATGCATTATGTGAACCAACAAAACTTAATGTTTATATAATGTTCCTTCAATGCACTAAACTAGTTGGCCGTATTTAAAGTTCGAAAAGTGTTAAATGAAAGTTTTTTTTGTTTGGTACAACGAATTTTTTTTCTCAGTGTACCAATTTTTAGCTTTTCCCCAGTTTTTCCTTTTCTAAACGTTATTTATCTGGACTACAGTGGGTATTTTAATTTTTTATCTCAAAGTATTCGATTCATGTTTATGTTTTATAATTTATCTTTATATATTATACTTTATTTGCACTCAAGTAGGTTACTTGAAATTATCAAATGGTGGGTCACTTGGTGATTCGCGGGTCATAGGTTGCCGACGCCTGCTCTACATCATACTTAATTATGAACCTTAAAATATAAGCTATTATAAAAACTTATAAAAACTTAGAAATAGGTAATAATTGATTGAACGATAATTTAGTTTTGCAAAATAATTCTTTTGAACTTTTGTGGGATAGATCTTTTAATTTTAACAACAATTTGGTCATGTAACGAATGCAAAGGTTTTTGTTTTCAAGGTTTTTCAATTATCTTATTACGTATTGTTAAAGTTTATACAGAATTTACATAACTGAAGTAACATTTATTTCTGATAATCTAAAATATGAAGTTTACTTTTTAAGCTTTTTCTGTAAGAATAATAATAATTATAATAAACTAATTATAAAAAATTTTGCGAAAGCTATTCTATCTTATTTTATTAATTCATTACTTATGCACAAGATTTGTTCATTTATTGATTTGATTTCTCCCAAAGTGGGGATTCCATTGTATAATTATTTGGCTTGTCTCAACGTGGGGCATTCCACTGTAATGCCAGCTGCAATCAATGTAGACAAAGTCATACTTATCTTTCATTATTAGTTTCTTATTATTTCTTTATTATCTAATTTCGTTAAATCAAGAAACAAAAGCTATTTGCTGATTTTTTTATTTATTTTAATTACATTTTCTATTTTATTATAAAACTAACTACAAAAAATTTCTGGCTCGAATCTAATTTGGGGGGCTTAGCCCCCCCAAACCCCCACCTAGTTACGTCTATGTACCTTGCAAAGTTCGGTTAGTTCTGATCTTTGAATATGTTTTGTACTTTGCAAGTTTGTGTAGTATCTTGATTATAATCATTTTTAGCTGTCAAAACTACCCAAATTTTGAAAAGGTCGAAAACGGCAAATCCAAAAATCAGAACTATTTGACCTTTTGCAAGGTAAGGCCTTTTTTCAGGCATATTGACTGGAGTAACAAGGAAAATATCAATTAAAAATATTGAAACGTTTGTGTATAGTGTAGGTTAAGTAGTTACTTCCGAGGTACCGCTGTTAGCGCACGCGACTGTTAGCAAAGATTTACCGCAGCTAGCGTAAAGTATACATTTACTGTATATTGTCTATACAAATCTATTCGTTTAATTAAAATTATACTGAAATAGTAAGAAAATTTAACATGCCATAAATAAAATGCCTTTTAAAAAAAGTTGCGCATTTGAAATAATAACTACATTCATTTTTCTGGTCAATAGCAGGTCCATTTTATTCACTCGTGCTATAATAAATTACAGAAAATGTAAGCCGTGCATCATTACGATCTGACAGTCATGCTGATGAGCAAAACTGGCAGTGCGCTGATAGTGTGTGCTGTGTTATTCTCCAAGGCTTGATCGGATGAAAAACAGAAAGACTATTTGGTGAATAAACCGCCCAATCTGCAATAACCGCCAAAAAAAGAAAAAGACATCAAGTCTTTTACAGAGTATAAACAGAGGGTTTGTAGGATTGACTTAGGACCAATTTGAATAAAATTAGGTAGGAGGTTGATTTACAACTCGTTTATTAAATCATGGCCAACAAGTGAGTTTCAATACTGTCCAAGGAACACTACTCATTACTCGGAATTAACTGAAGCTTCTTTAGCTTCTTTTGCCCCAAAAGAAACCCCCCAAAATACGTCACTGAATTCGTGATTACAGTAGAATATAAATTTCAGGCAAAGATTAATAATTTAATTTTCATTTTGTTGTAACCTAGAGTTTACTTTGTTTCCCTTATCACAACTTAGGAAAAACTTAGAGATCCTGACCTTGTGTAAATACTAATTACATTTTTCTTCACATAAGTATTTGTAAGAGAAATTTTATATTAATGATAAGATGAACATCGAGTCTCAATGTTGGTACATATGGCCGTTTGTATTTTGTAAGTCTTGAATTTACAGTTTAAACTCATGTGCAGATGTAGAAGTTATGTTCTTGTTGTTGGCAGTCTTAGTGTCAGCAGTCCTATGAAATCTTTGCAGACATACCTATTCATGTTAACTGAAAGCAAACACTAACATACTTAAATAGACCTTTGAAAAACCTTCTATCATACTAATAGTCCAGCCAAATTATAAAAAATTATAACAGAAAGTTGAGGTAAGTCCTTGGATTTTTCATAGGCCTTCCTTGCGGGTTGTTAAATAACTCCCTAAAGGTCACTAAACCACGTCCTCTAACGATTTTTGTCGTTTTTCTCGGAAACTATCAGGTTTATCAAAATGAAATTGATATTGCATCCGAGCAGCTAAACTGGGCTGTTGTGTCCTACTTCTCTCCTGCAATTATTAGTTTGCGATTTGTACTGAACTTAGTTCTCATTGGATTTTCCTTAGGTGAACCCGTAGGTCATAGTAACCTTTTAATTCTCTCACTACGTACACTTAAAAAAATAATGCAGTTGACGGTTACAATATAAGGTAGTTATGAAAAATATGGTAGAATTAACTACTTTTATAATTAAAACAATACAAATCTAAATGTTGATGTTGTTACTTTAACAATACCCTAATAGCTAACAATTACAATTGAAGTAATTATATAACAACTGTTAAATGAAATAAACGTTTTGTTGATTACCATTAACTAAAACATATTGTAATTTACAACCTCAACTAAATATGCGATACTGTTAGGGTAACCATGCTGATTTATTAAATTATGCTGACCTTGCATTTGCAATGCATCTCGCCGAGTAAAGAATACCGAAGGGTCATGGCCGGTTACCATCTAGATGCAACAACGGAAGCAGCGATCGGGGCCTTGAAGTGATCCGGAGCCGAGTCGGCGAAGCCAACCTGATAGCGGCCATCGAAGAACTTCGTGCCCTAGAGATGCAGAAGGAGATCGAGAAGCCAGCACCAGCCAAGGTTTCCGAGGGAAAACCCGGAAGAAGCAAACCAAGACTTCTGTGGAGAAACCTGCGAAGACCGTCCCTATCAAGGCTGCCGTGGGGCTACCAATGAATATCCCATTGCAGGAGGCTGTGCTCAAACCAGTTGCCGCTTTGGGAGCTCGGCTAAGGGTCACTAACTTACGAGTGGCGTCCCCCACCCCGGCTAAGAAAAGCGACAAGGCAAAGGCTAAAGCTTCCCGCCAAAAAATCGATGACAGTAGCTCTAACAGTGAGAGGTCCGGGAGGCCTCGTACTTTTATCTCTAAGAGCAGTGACAAAACCAAGAACACTGCATTAAGCAACTCTGGAGGGTGCCCGCTGATGTAGCTATGGGCTGTCAGATTGACCTGTAGACCGTCTTTGTCTCCCTCAGTAGTCTAGACGATTTCCCTTTATTGGGATTTCGGAAAAGGAAACTATCTTAAATATTCCTGGCAGCCTTGACGACAAACCTTCCGGGCAGACGAATGAGGCAGACGATGATGCATCAGCATGGACCGCAAGTAATCTAATGCCAGATCCGGTGAACATCATGGCTTATCTGGAGTACCTAGACATGGTCTTTTACCTCCGTCATCTGAAGTTTCGTGACATGTAGAGATGTGGGAAGCGGGACCCCAGCTCATAGGGCCCGCCGCTCGTTACTCATCGAGCAATAACAACTTCGGACGTTTGTGACGGTAAGGTACGCCGATGTCATAGCCTCCAATCTTACTGATTAGCGTGTTTGGATGACCCGCAAGCAAGTCGTAGAACCGCACTGCTGACTCTCGAATATAGTCCTTGATAGTGGCGATCTGTGCGTTCTCGTGCAACGCGGTGTTGCGGACGAACCACGGAGCGTCGAATGCCATCCGGAGGGTCTTGTTCTGGACCACCTTAAGTGCCCTTACGTGCGTTTTGGCTGCGTAGCCCCACACTGTCGCAGCGTACGTCATAGTCGGTCTGACTATTGCCTTGTATAGCCTCAGCTTGTTCTCGGAACTAAGCTTTGCTCTCCTGTTACAAAGCGGGTACAGTGAGGCCTGCATCACCTTGGCACGATTCGCGCAGTGCACCATGTGCGGGCGCCAGGTTAAGCCCCTATCAAGGATCACTCCGAGATACTTGGCCTCGCGCTTCCATGGGATCTCTCTGCCAAACATGAAGAGGTTACCGCCGGGGCGGTGGTTTCTCCGCTTGGTCATCAGAATCGCCGAGATCTTTTCGGAATTGACTTCAATACGCCAGGTACGAAACCATTCCTCTAGCTCCTCCATCGCAGTTTGCAATCTCCGCCTGGCGAGCGCAGGAGAAAGCGAACTTGCCAACACTGCCGTGTCGTCGGCGTACAGTGCCATCTTGGTGCCCGGCGTTTTGGAAACGTCCCTCACGTAGATGCTGTAGAGTGTCGGAGAAAGAAGAGAAACTTGGGGGACACCCGCGTTAATACTCCTCTCCGTCGATCTGGAACCGTTCAGCTTTATGCGGAAACTCCTACCGCGAAGGTAGGAGGCCACCAGCTGAACGAGCGCACGAGTGATTCCGGCCTCCAGAATTTTGTGAAGTAGCCCCTCGTGCCAGACTTTGTCGAAGGATTTCGACACGTCCAAGAAGACCGCGCCTGTCGACTGGCGTTTGTTGAATCCTTCCGTGACCTGTTCCACTACTCGTAGAACCTGGTGCACGGTGGAATGTGCGGCTCTAAATCCAAACTGCTCGTCCTGTAGTACGTTCTTCTCATCTAGCTCTCGCTGAATCCGCTTCAACACGATGCCTTCGGCAATCTTCCCAACCACAGACAGAAGCGATATCTTCCTGTAGTTTTGCGGGAATGTAGCCGGCTGGCCCGGTTTAGGCAGAACAACAACATCGGCACAACGCCACCTCCGAGGGAAGTGACGGAGCCGCAGCGAGGCGTTAATAATACCGCTCAAAGCCGCGATGGCCTTGTCCGGCAGTGAGGCTTGTGAGGAGCCTTCTTAACCTTACAGGCCTTGATGCGCTCCCGGACTTCCTCGGTAGAGGCAGGCTCGAGAACCTCAAGATCCGGATCGCTCAGCCTGCGTCTGACGCTGGCGTTGATCCTCCCAATGAACCGAACGTCCGCATTTGCGTAGTTCGGCGAGCATTGGCGTTCCAGACTGTCGGCGAAGGCCTCGGCCTTCTCGGAGTCCGAATACGCCATGCCCCGCTCTCCGTGTATGGGAGGGATCGGCGACCGCTTACAGTTCTTGAGGACTCGGACCATTCTCTATAAGGAGTTGTCCGTTACGTCCAGGGACTCTAGCTTTTCTGCCCAGGTCTTGTTGCGATGGTCCCAGATCGAAGATTGGACCTCCGCGGCGAGTTGGTTCGCCCTCGCGCGGTCAGCTGGATCCAAAGATCTCTGCGCCTGGCACCTCGTCCGGTTCTTTTCTCGAATGAAATCCTTGACGGCCGGCGGGAGGATGTCTCGCCGGTCTCAGACCGGTCTGACATTTGTCGCAAACCGAACAGAGTTCGTTAAGCAGGACTCGTACCAGTCCACGGCCGCCACGAGGTCGTCTATGTTCTCGATCCTGGGGATTGTTCCCATACTCGTTCGAAGGCGCTCCGCGAAAACTGGCCACGACACACTACGTGTGACCTCCTCGGTACCGTCTTGTCGATCCTCGTCACCGAGACTCATAAGAACCGGGTTGTGATCTGAATCGAGTTCGCTGACCACGGTCAACTGGTGAACCATGGGAACGTCCTTGAGCACGACGATATCCAAAACGTCAGGCCTCCCTACCGCGCCGTAGTATGTGGGCTCTGTGGACCCGTCTACTACCACGGTACGCGCTCCGTTCTGATCGAAGGCGAAACCGTGCAGGACGCGTCCGTTACGATTGGCAACTCGGCTGTTCCATGCAGGGTGCTTGGAGTTCAAGTCACCGGCAATAATTACCGGGTCGTTTCCTTCCAGCAGAGCCTCTAGGTCAGCCTCGAGCAATAACTGCTCCGGAGGGTTATAAACCGACCAGAGGCGGATCGCTCCGTGCCGCTCGGTCTGGATGTAGACTCCTGTTTTCTCGATGTGATCCGTTTCCGGAGAGTCGAGACCATAATGATTGAGGGAGGCCTTAACGTATATGGCAGTACCGCCGCCTCGTGCGTCCACTCTATCGTTTCGGTAGAGACGATAGTTGGGCAGTCTTGGCATATCTCCAGCTCTGAGATGAGTTTCGTTCACCGCCACCAGATCAACATCATGCCGCTGCAAGAACTCGAGCAGTTCCCACCTCTTGCTTCGAAGGGCATTGGCATTCCAATAGCAAATCTGTACAGAGTGAGGTGTTCTCGCTTGTCTACACATCGCAAGTCTGCAAATACTTGACGATGGGAGTAAATATAGCCATAAGACCTGAGAAGATATCCTCCGTGCTTCTCTTCGTGATAAGCAATCTGTACGATGCTCTGGATGCCGACCAAAACGTCAGCAAGAGCGGCACTGCTCTTGTCCTCCACAGCCGGAGCCGGGGACCGCGACCTTTCCGAGCCGCCTTGCACGCCGGAACTGCCCGATGCAGAACTTGCGGCCGGCTTAGCACTCGTGGCCTTCGCAGGAGCATGCTTCACGGCAGCGGGGCCTTTCTCAGAGGCGGCTTGCACACCGGAACACCCAGAGTTTGTCTGGGGTTCGGCGGCCGGCCGTTCACTCGGAGGGGCTCTCCGCTCCGATCTTGGAGCCTTTGCCCTTCGTCGCCTTGGGGAAGTGAGGAGCAGTCTTCTCTCCTGGGTAACCTTTTGGGCTGTCAGGCCTCGCGAGCTGTCTACTTTGGGGTACCTAGGGCACCCCTTGTAGTTGGCTGGATGTGCGCTCCACGGTTCGCACAAACAGCCGGCTCATGTCTAGCCTTCTGGCAATCCCCGGTGTGATGGGACTCAGCACACTTCACGCACTTAGGCGGGGCAGTATACCTCGACTGAGCGTGCCAGTAACGTTGGCACCGGTAACATTGTCCCATGGCCGTCTTCTTCCGGGGACTCTCGACTGTAACTTTCAGGTGGAGAAGGTCCCGGAGCTGAAAGATGGCCTTAGCCTCCCCGGTCTTAGGTAAATTAACCAAGACCAGAAGGATAGGCACTCTCTGCTGCCCCTGCCTCATCCTCTTCACAGACGTCACGGGATAGCCCCTGAGCAAGAGCTCCTCCTTGACGTCCTCGTTAGTGAACGTCTCTGGCAACCCGCGGATCACCACCTTAAAGGGCTTTTCCTCTACGAGAGAGTAGGTGTGATGTGGCACACCCATCTCTATCAGGAACCGCTTAAGTGCCCTGAAGTCCCCAGTCGTAGCTGTCTGGACCCGGATACTCTCCTTAAGGTTCTTAGCCTTCGTCACAACAATCCTCCGTCTCTGCAACTCACCAGAAATCGCCGCCCAGTTGTCCTTCGTGTGAAGGAAGATTGGGGGGATCCTGGATCGCGCGTCATCGGGTGAGGGTTCAACCCCGGCGGCCGTCACTCCCTCCGGCTGCTCCTCGCGAAGAGAAGCGAACCGGTTGGTGACTGGCACAGCCGGGCCGTTGTCACGAGGCGACGTCTTCCTTCGGCGCTTGCGGCGGCGAGCTTTCTTAAAGCTCTGGCTTGCACCGCTGCTGACCTCCAGCTCCTCGGAGCTGGAAGATTCAGCCGGCCGACGGTTCGTCGCTTTGCGATCCCGAAGTGCACCTTCGTCATCGCTGCCCGACTCAACGCTCATCAGATCGAGATCTGATTCTACGTCGCTGCCGTTTGGAGCGGTCTCGAAGGCGCTCTTGGCCATCCCTCCACTTGCACAAACATTTGATGCCGTGCGTGCAACATTGTTGGTGATCGCTTCATCGGTACGAGTACTCTTGCCGGTACGTACACTTTTTGGTACATCAAGAGATGCCCCGAGTTCCACGCACTCGATACAGCAGCCGGTTCTTTTTGCAGTACGTGTGCTGTGGGGTACTTCGGTGTCCGAGACGGACATCCGTTCCCTGCAATCCACGGGAACGCTAGAGATGCCGAGGGCCCGGCTGGATTCGGCGGCAACTTCTCCGATAAGGTCATCGATAGAGCCCCAGGGGGCTGCGGCCGATATACTTTGGCTAGCCCTGGTAACCTCGGGCGCCGTTTCACTAGCACGTGAATCGCCTCCCCCTGTGGCGACCTCACTTGCGGAGGAGCCGAATTTTGCGCTGGGGCCATCCAGTGACCCCAAATGTCCGCATGCACCGGACGCAATCATCGCAAACAATTCGCGAGCTTGGTCCTCCACGCTGCTGCTGGTGGCCGTGGCAGATCCTTCTCCGATACGTGCACTTTCCAGTACTGACGAATCTGCGATCGCGCAAGATTCGTGTTCCCGGAGTTCCACTGCACTGGTAGGAACGCGGCCTCCTAGCTGGGCGGTCTTATGCGGGTTTGAGCCACCTCGTGGCCCAGACTCCACGGTGCCTTCACTGGAAGCTTCCGGAGATGCCGACCGGGTACTAGTGCCATCCCGCTTTCTTTTAGCGGAAGCATTTTCCCTAGTACCTTCTAGAGTGTTAGCGACACCTCCTTGGCTTGCCGTGGTGCTCTTGCCCTCAGCGGTTTTGTTTTTCCCTGCCTTTGTACTGGGAAGAATTAACTTCGCTTCCAATTCTAGGGAACCCACCACGCCTTCTCGTAGACCCTTGGGGATGACCGACCGGCTACTATCGCTACTCCACTTAGCGGGCGCAGTTTTCCTGGTGCCTTCATGAGTACTAGCGGCACCCCCTTGCGGCCCACCTCCAGCGCCATTGTTTTTCCCTGGCTTTGTACTGGGAAGAATTAACTTCGCTTCCAATTCTAGGGGAACGACCTCCCGAGCCGTTAATGAAGAGACATCCCCTGCCTCAAAACGTTTTGGTGGGTGCAGGGCATCCCGTGCCCCCAAACCCACCGCGCTTTCTTCTCGTGGACCCTTGGGGATGACCGACCGGGTACTATCGCTAATCCGCTTAGCGGGCGCAATTTCCCTGGTGCCTTCATGAGTACTAGCGGTACCCCTTTGACGTCCTCCAGCGCCTTTCTTTTTCCTGGAGCCACCACGTGACCCTTTGGAACCGCTGCCTGCATTAGCGGGGTTTTTCAGAAATTTACTAACGAGGACAACTCGTTACGACTCCCGATCGCAAGCCTCGCTTTCAGAATCTGCGTCTGAGGAGGTGGCCTCCCGGACCACCAAAAGTTTACGCGAGCCATCCAGTGGCTCGCAAACAGCGTTGAGGGTCGCCGGCTGAGTGCTTTTGCTAGCCCGTTTTGCAACGGGCGCAGTTTCCTTAGCGCCTTCATGAGTCCTAACGGCGCCCCTCTTGCTTGCCTCAAGCATAGTGAAGCGTCTCCTGGTTGAGCCATCCAGTGACCCAGAGTCGGAGCCGCTGCTTGAATAGCTGGCAGGTCTTTTTACCATAATAGAGTAGGTCACACTGACCCCGCGTTCAGGATTATGGGCGGCCTCCAAAGCCGCCAAACATGGTGCTTTAGCCCCCGCTGGGCAAACGACAGGCACAGGGGAAACCACCCGCATGCGGGTGACCGGCCTTGATGTGGCCTTATGCACGGGGGCTGCAATGCGTTCAACAGTCTTCTCAGATTTCCCTTCTGAAATCTTGGATTCCGCGGTCTTCGCAGGCCTCCCCTTAAGGCCTTTGACTGCACCACAGAAGTCTTCACAACCTTTCCCAAAGGTCTGGCTGGCTCGTATTTCCTCTTCTCCAACTGCCGGAGGGCCTTCTGGAGTTCATCATGGCCGATGTCCCGCTGGAGATCCTGTAGACGGCGGAGGAGAGCGGCATCCATCGTATTCGCCTAGAGGGCGGGGCCCCCTAGTGGTCTGATTATGATGTGATTCTCAACGACCAATGGCTGCGCACCACAACTTGAACAAAGAAAACTTTACAAGTTGAGGTTCAATGACCTGACAATTGAACTTTTCAAGTTCACCACATCAAATGATGCAATAAACCAAAAAAGCTCAAAACGCCGTTTAGACCAAAAGGACTAAATGTTCTTAAAAGAACTGAAAGGATTTACCCTGAATATCATATAAAATAATGTGATATTATGCAGCAATCTGTAAGAAAACGTTAATTAGTAGGCATACGCAAGTTAATTAAAGTAGACAGAAGGGAAAAACTCTTTATTATTAAATTATTGCATCAAAAGATGCAACAATGAAACAACAACGATGAAAAAGAGTCTTTATTAATATTTGCTACTAAAGTAACAGATAAAAGTCGCCTCGAGCAGGAGCTGGATCACACAAGTTCGTATAGATCGGACAGCAAGACTCAAAAACATTGCCAGACCCGATAAGCAGTCTCGTAGATATATGCTGTGCACGTACCGACGAGAGAATGCATTAGCTGAAGGCGGAGCCGCGGCCCTCGTGCAGGCCAGCGGATTGGTCACTCTTAGCAGTGCATCTTCGCAGTCAACGGAGCCCGCTCCCATTTCCGCCGAAACGGAATGCGACCACCAAGCCGCAGGTCTCAAACGCAACTTGTCTATGGACAGTTCTTATTCTTGGGAATCCGAGCTGAGTGACGACTTCACTACGGTGAAAGAGCGAAGCCGTAGGCGGAGACGCAAGAGAACTGCTGAAACCACGAACACCGAGTCTGAAGTCCTCGTCTCCAACCAATTTGACTCTCGCAAAGATCAAATGGACGGAATTTCTGTATACAAGGAGGCATCAGCGAATATTTGCCCGAGGACATGTTTCGTTCGCCTTTCACAACTTAGGAGAACTGGGCGGCCCTGTCCGGTGAGTTGACTCGCCGCAGGATCGTGATAGGAAATTTTAAAAATCTTCAGGACGCATCCGACTTCATCCCGCCTCGGTGGATAATTTCGGGAAGCTTAGGAATTTCCTCAAAGAGATGAAGGCGTTCCATCACCATTATCAATTCTCAAAGGAAAAACTATTGAGGAGTTCGTGCAACCTGCACCAACGAGGAGGTGAAAGAGTCTTATGGAGGGGGGCTATCCGATAACCTCTGCTCACGGTATGCAGCGCGGATCACAGAGAAAACCCATGCTTCTGGTACTGGTCAAGTCGACCAAATCACCGGAGGGCAAGCCATTTTCAATTTCCGCCATCTCATGCGACCTGAAGGTGTTAGTGAAATCTACACGCTGAAAGACGGCGATAGGGCAATGTCACCGCTGCCAGCGTGCCATCCTGCCCCATCCAAGTGTGTAAAGTGCGCGGAACTTCATCATACTGGTGAGTGCCTAAAGCCTAGGGATGTACCCGATAAGTGCATCGGTTCACACACGGCGATTATAAGGGCTGCCCCTTGCACCCGTTGAACGCAAGAAATCCCTTCCTTGCGTAGGCCAGTACCAACTATGAGGACACCCGCTGTTTCCTACGCAAACGCGGTGCGGGGAGCTGAAACCCGCAGGAATCCAGGCCATGCGGCCGGTTCCGGGGTAGAAGCTCTTGCAGACGTGGAGCAAGCCTCCAATGTAAGTAACTGACCGGGCATCGAGCACGGTTCCAGCTGGGCATCTCAGGCTACGTCTAACCCTTCAGATGGCAATGACAGCAGGGAGATCCTGACTGCAATGCTGGCAGGCGTCTAAAAGGCCATTCAGTTGTTCGTTAAGAACAAAAGCACCGAGGAAATCCTGGCAAGTCTAATAAGTATTATCACCACCATTATCCAACTTTTACAAGGACGTTAATGGGTAGACAAACCAGGAAGCCTCGCTTGCTGAAGACAGCCTTTTGGGACAGCCATCATTGCAGAAAGGGCTTACAGCTTGATATTGCACATCGGCACGACTACCCTATCAATGAGTTAAGAGCCTACGGCGCTGGCTATAGCAGCCGTCATAAGTGACCGAAAATGTCACTGCTCGGTGATTTATAGAACCATCCGCAGACTCCCAGGGGTTCGCAACACAGAAATCACTTGAGGTCAGACGATTTTTCAATCAGATGACGAAGGTTAAAGACAATGTCTAGTTACTCCATAATAGCCACGAAGTTCATCGTCTATCGTATCAGGATGAAAGATCACTGCACCACGGATCTCATCTGACTCTCAACAAATTTTTCTTACTACTACTTCGAACTAGCATGACGAATATGAAACCACAAGAAGTTACGTCCGAAAGTTCCTTTACCAAATTGCTGATCCGTGTATGACATACCCTCTTTCTTGCTAACACAAAAAGAATACGAGGTACGAAAAAACATACGGAAATTCTAGGCAGGGAATTAAATAAACTTTATTTTACCTAACCTGCTTCATCTCGATAAACCCTAACAGTTTCCGATAAAACGACAAAACCCGTTAGAGGGAGCGGTTTACCCTCATTATCTCTTCGAGCTCACCTAGGGAGTTATTCAACTCCCTTCTAGGGAGTTATTCAACAGCCCACAAGGGAGGCCTATGCAGAAATCCAAGAACTTGCTTCAACTTTCCGTAGTTCATGAATTTGTTCTAAATTGACTGGACTACTATTCATGGTGATTTAAAGCACAGAAGAATTTATTTTTTGCTACGACCACCCCGATTCGACGTTGACGTCTTCATGCGGCCTTTATTTATTGTACAGTAGAAATAGAAAGAAACAGTACGGACATCAGTATAAAACTAATACAGATTGTAGAATATAATAGGTACGAAAATACCCGAAAGTACTGTTATCTATAAATTACACTTTCAAAGCAGTTGCTAGAAAGATGGATATTCTGGTAGAAAGTTATTAAAATGTAATGCGGTGTCCTGCATTACATACTACAGTAATTTCTAAAATATATTTTAAAATTATCTTTTATCAATATAACACATTTTAGACATGTTGTTCGAACACTCCTGATGATGTACAGTATGTATTGACCAATTCCTTGATCAATTCCTTCTAAAATCCTTTACTAGGTTTGATCAATCTACAAGATCGTGGATGTTTGAAATACCCTAGTACAAATTCCGTATTATTAATAAACCAGTTAATAGAGCTGGTTTTAATTATATTTCAATATTTACCTCAAGAACGCACACCCTGCAGTACGTTAGCTGATCTTCTTGACCCACTAACTTCTTCCGAGTTCTTTATCAGTAAAAAGATTCACAACAATGACCTTTAAAGTATAATTTTACCTGGACTTCTAAAACCAATATTAACTGAACTTGACAAAACAAACACCAACATCATATCTGCAACGCCACAGCACATTAAACCTCTTTCTAGAAAAGTACACACGCATTGACAAACAAATACTTCTCGTAAACAATGTTTTTTTTAAATTACTACTACTGATAGTACTGATGCCATAAATAAACTGTCAAAATCTAAGCTAATTTTCAAACAATTTCAAATAACCGGTGCGGTTCTGAACTTCAATCACCCGGTAGCCAGCGGCATGCGGAGAACATGTTGATGGTGATTTAACAAAAAGATGTAAGCGACAATAGACTAACTTTACAAACTTGAAAAACTTCTTATTTTACAAGTAAGTAAACAAGGAAATAATCATTTTTTATTGTAAATAATTTAAAAACTAAGTATTTGCCTGTTACGAGTTACCCATTTTTTATTCTTACCCATTTTGGCGCTTACGTCCATTTGTCAGATCACTGTCGATGTGCATAACGATATTTTTAAAGCTTGAACTGCCCGTATAGAGACGTCAAACATTGAATCGAGTAGGTCTTTTTTGTAATGGTTTTGAAAAGGCTTTTTCATACCGCCGGCCATTATCGACTGTTTTGCAGGATTCAAAATCCGCCGGGAACATTAAATTCCCGGCCTAGTACTTACAAAAGTGACATTTGTTAAAAATTCACTAGAAGTGGGGTGGCAGCATTGATTCTTAATTTTCTAAATGTCAACAAGTTAGACAATTTTGACATAAATGAGAAATCAAAACCAGGCAATTCATAAATAAACAAATAAAACCTGTGAATAATAGTTATTTACTTTCATTAATAGATAATCCTCATCGGGAGCACTTATCATGAATTTTTCAATGTCTTCAATCTCTAAACATTTAGATTTTTTCGGCAAGTAACCATCTTTTTTTCTTTTCAAAAAAGCAATTAGTTTTGAATAAGTTTCAATGTTGATATTGTCTTTAATATTGAGCGTTGACTTCAACATGGAAAATATGGACCATAGAGTTGCAGAATTGTTTTTTTTTTTATTTCTCATCAAAATAAGCAAGTAGAACATACTCATTGTAAACATTATTCGTATTATTGCTAGCACACCATTTCTTAAATTCGTCATAAGCCTTCCAATATCGAGTTGCAGATTTTGCAGGTAATAAATTCTTTATGGCTACTTCAGCTGCTTCTTTTATATGAGCTGGCGTTTCCATAATTCGTTTAGTATTAGCAAATTAATTATTTTCAGAAGAAATGTCAATTTAATTCGAAATTTAAAAATCAAATGTGCAGTGAAAGGTAGGTACCAACCACAAAAAATTAAATCCCCAGTTATTTACTTTCGCTAGTTTTTTACTTTTAAAAAATGATTTAAATTTGTTGGCATGAAAAATTTTGTGGATTACACGTCCAGAAAATGTTTTGCAAGTGCTCGTGTTGCTCCGCCTCGGCTAGACGCCTCGGCTACGCAATACCACTCACACTCGCAAAATATCATTTTCTGGACTAGTGATCCAAATAACTATTGCTTGAACTTTACCTACTTGTTTCAAATGTAAAATAGTCCAGTGCAACGAGCGTTCGGAAAGTAGCTGGATCAGGTTACCTTAGAATCGACATAACAAAATATTGATTTTAAGGCCTGATCTAGCTGCTTTTTAAACGTTCATTATATTATGAAATCAGTATAAGAAATAAATAGTATTTTAATGAACAGGATTAACCCCTATACGCCACCGTCGAACATTCGAGACTGTATGACGCATCGACCGCTAAACCAAACCCCATGCCTCGCGAATTTGCAAGAAGGTTCCCGGCACATCTACAATGGTCGAGACCGGCGGCGGATTTGTTCTAGAGCGTGGACGTATGGATATATACCGCGGCCACGTAAGACGAAGCGGCTCATTAGTCAGTCAACCAGTGAATTGAAGGCGGCATCGCGAATTAGTACAAGATAAATGTTAAAATAATCTTTGTTTGTAAATATCTAATTTAAGTTCGTTAACAGTTTATAATTATAGTGTTTGTAACTAGTGTTAGTAATAATATTTATTTAGTTAATAGACGATTAAAACAGTACTTTTCGTATTATTTAAAGAGAACGTTACAGTATTTACTTCGTTCCGTGATTTTATGTCGAAGAAAGTATCAAAACTCCTAGTAACATTATTTTTATATTTAACTTACCAAGACTATTTGTTATTGTTATATCATTTAATAGTATGTTGTATATTCAGTGGTAAAGTAATTGCAGAGAAAGTAAGGCTAAGCCGAGAGCAAAAGTAATCTTGAGGAGTATCCTTTAAAAGCATCAAAACGTGATCTGTATTAAAAGTTGTTGATAAATCTAAATTGATCCAACAGATAATCTGGATGCAATTTTATATTCGAGCTATCATCAAATTTTTAAATGTTAATAAATATATGTGAACTGACCTGAGAGGTAAGGTAAATTCAAGTTTGTATTGATTAATCATTGTCCCCTATCACTGACATAATTAGAACGGACTTCTTTATTATTAATTACTTCTATTAATTAATAGGAGAATATGAACTGAGAAATTCAACCATTCTACAAATGTTTGTACAATTTTTGACGATCTATTGCTAGAGGATCTAGCATAGGATATTGCAATTTTATGAAATGAGGAACGAAGTTTTTTAAAGTACTATAACTTGTAATTTAGTTTTTATGTAAAATTCTAAACTGGCAACCATTTGCGTTTTCGGAAGTTTTAACTAACGAATAAATTCCACGTTTCTTCTAATTTACTGCACGGTGTTACTACACAATGTTAGGTTCATAACATAATTTTAAGATCTTTATATAACTGTGCTGCACTAAGTAACCACGAAAAAACTTCTCTTTACTAATTTAAAGAAAAGTCTTGTTCTTGATTAAAATTCCTCGAATTTCAGTTTAAATTCGCAAATTATTGCTTTTTGGAAGGCTATTAAAAAAGTTTTAGAGCGTGCGAAAACAATTTTAAGTGTTCAAGAGCCAGCTAAAAAGTTATTTATGAGTTTACGTCTTAAACAAATTTGTTTATTTATTATTACTATCATCAGATAAAAGATATGTATTTTACTGCAGAAAATCCTTGATAGGTACTCCAAGAAGTTAATCAAATTACTGACTTGGAATTATGCTGAACACCTAGTAGGCCATGTTAGATATCATCAAGAGAATATTTCAACAAGTTACAACGCATAATATCTATGGGATTAAACGTTAACAATTTCTAGCAGTCGAAAACATTAATACAGAGTTCAAATAAACCGAATTATATTTGCCTTGAGTTTGATGTCGTAAACCTCACGAAAAGACGGTTTGAAGTAATTTAACTCTTAAGTACTAAGTTTGGTAAGATATCAGAGCTTGTCAAATATATAATGAACTTAACTTTGTGTCATTTATGAGTCCTATAGTCTCACTCAGAAGTGGCATAAGTAAGTTTTAATAGTTTGAGAGCACTCTAAGGTTCTCGAGAGTCCGAGAAGCGCGAACAATATTCATGTTGAACGATACCCTAGCGTATTGCACTGCTAATTGCCAGGAGTCGCACTTCCGGCAAACTTCCTTAAGAAATTCCTTGAAACTAAACTAAACAAGAATACACAATTAAGAACTTTCTTGTCGCTAAAAAGAGATAAAACATTCTAGAAATTAGTATCAACTTTTAATAAATATTCATCCCCAGTTCGAATTAACGTATAAATCTACATGGGCGGACAAGGGATGAAACCTCAAATGTATGTGACAATACTGCAGTCATATAGCTCAGTTTAGTAATTAGTTTGGGAGGGGTTGGTTACGCCGCAATTCCATCATCATGATTGATTTCATCCACGTATGGCCCACCTATCACAGTTGACTTTGATTTATAAAATAGAGGAATAGCAGCGTTTAGATTTCAGTCTGATAATTTTTTTAATGCCACATTTTTATTGGGATCAGTTACGTAAAATAAAGTTATCTGAATTTGTAATATATCATCCGAAATGGATAAATAGGCTAATACTGTTAAATTAGCTGTGTATAATGTTACTAAAAATAATTCCTCTTTTAATAGATATTACATTACATAAACTAGAATTGATAACAAACAGTTCAAAGGGTTTAATATGTGCTTAACTGGCTGTATCAACGCTTTAACCAAATGAACACTGATAATACTGGAAATATTTGCTGGAAACCTTGTAGTCGGCAATGCCTCAAACAAAATCAATGATTTTATATGTACACATAACTTTTAACCTTTACAGGAGATTTTTAAAATTGTGTTAGCAAATTCTGTACTCCTTTTAGGTTTTATGGTGCTTTTTCTGCATGAAAAAGGAAAATAATCTTATAAACAAAGAGGTTGACATAAAATACACATTGCGTTGGTAGGTTTACACAGAAGAAAGCCTCTTTGCTTGTATATACACTCCTGTATATACACTGCCGCTCACGGAAGTTCGGACACTTAGCCAAAGTTCATAAAATGAAAATTAACAAAATATTTTGTATGGAAAAGTATTAACCTGTTTTAAATATTGGTAAATAGTAAACCTTTTAAAGGTTTCTCTATATAATTTTAAAATTTGTAAAATTTTTAAATTGTCCTATTATTGAAAAGCTATTGTTCACACTTGAACGCACATGCGGTAAACCATTAACCAGCATATTTTGGAAATTATTCCAAACGGGTATTAATACATTTTAGCATTCCTTAAAACCCCACATTACAAATTTTATTGTCCAGTTCAATCCTAATGGCTGCCATTCCCAGAAGTTTGGACAGGTTCAAGAATAATAAAAAAAAACTTGTTGTAAGAAAATATTTATTATAATACAAGAATTAATAGGGAAAAATCTAAGCAAACATTTATTTATAGTTTATTTATTAAAACAACAGAATACACGTACAAATTAATTTTCCTTCTCTAGATGAAAAAAAAGTATAAGTTTGTTACCTTTTTTTCATCAAAAAACCACCTTCTGGGCATCCGTTTTATTAGTTTTTGAAGAACGTCTACCCGAATCTTCATCCACTCTCTTTGTAGGATTTTGCGAAGTTCTGGTCGTGAAGTAGGACATTTGGTTCTAATTGACCTATCGAGCTCTCCCCACAATAATTCAATAGAGTTTAAATCGGACGATTGGGGCGGCGATGTCATAAGTTTTAAGATACTTTCGTCTACTTGAGCCTGAAGGTACCCTTTGCACAAAGGAGGTGAAGAGGTGTGTTTACGGTCGTTAATTAAACGTAGATCTGACAGAATGGAGTGTTCTTCGAGGATGTCTCTGTAATTTTCTTTTCTAATTATTCCTATCTTAACTAAATCACTTGTTCCAGCGAATGAAAAACAACCCCAAACTAACACGGATCCTCCTCCGTGCTTAATTATCCGCGTTTTATTTATCACCCACCACAAACTAAGGATAACTTATTTGTAGATTATTTAAACAGTTTCTTGAAGATATCGAGATTGATGGAACAACAATCATAACTGGAGATTACAATTTTGATTATTTTAAATCATCATTCTATGGAGATAAAATAAAGGAGGTAATATTTCAAAATGGTCTTAGCCAAATAGTAACATCTCCAACAAGAACAGCAAAAAATTCACGAACATTATTGGATTATATAATTACAGATAAGGTAAATATAAAGCATAAATTATTATTATTATTATAATTATTAACACCTAAAATTAGTGATCACTCCATCATAGATATTGAGATAAATGGATGCATTCAACGAAACAAAATTATAAAATCAAAAAGAAGGTGCTTTACAAATTATAATAAAGAAGCATTTTAAAATAAGTTACTTACAAGTGGCTGGGATAATATAACCACGGATATTAATGTTCAACTAGACAAAGTTCACAAAAACATTTTAATAAATTTGGATACTATTTGTCCTATAAAAGAAATTCGAATACCAATTAAATATTATTATCAAAACAAATGGATGACTAGAGAAATTAGTCAAAATATAAAAGAAAGAGATATAAGATATGTTTTATTTTATGTTTTGTCCAATATTTTATTTCAGTTAGCTGAATTATTGCACAAAAAACAAGAATGGTTTAGGACTTTTCTTCGTTAAGTTGTTTTATAGACATTAAATGCTGATCTAAGTAATCTCAACGATTCAAGTCTCGTCAAACCTATGACAGCAATTTTCTTAAATGTTGAGGTTACAGCCCGTACGATATTTGTTGAGCCAGAATTCCCAGAAAGGAGAAAGCCGATGACGTTCTATTCTCGGAACGCAACGGTCTGCCACGGCTTGATATTTGCAAGCAGCCTTGAAATGTAGATTGTAAACACGGGTTTTTAATTCTATTTTATTTTCATTTCAAAAAATCGTTTAAAATAATAATGAACTTTCGACTGGGAATTAAATTCCTTTCTTTTATTTTTCGTCTCCATTGATTTATTTTAATAAGAAATTACACTAAAAATGCACAGGACGATACACTCACAAATCACGGTATGCAAATGCTAACTGCAAGCTGCTAAGGTGAACTGGTGAAAGCCGACGACGCCGCCAATGTCTTTCCAACTCGGGTGTCGAATACGGTTAATTCCGAGATAGCGACTTAAAGGTGTTTTAGGAATTTTGGCTCAACAAGTATCGTACAAGCTGTATATAATGTAAATTTATGCAAAAACGTCGCTATGTGTTGTAATTAAGAAATAATCATAAATCTAATTATCCATTTCACAGTTGTCATTTTGAATTAATTCCAAGCTTATGAGGCATATTAGAACATAAGTAGTATGTTATATCATTTTGTTCGTCGTTTTACGAACTACGTTTCTATGTAATTACAATTAAGAAATTCGTTAATTTTTATTTTTGTTAAATTTCTTATGTCATCGCCGATCGATTTTGTTCATTTTCAATTGTTTTTTGTAAAATGTATATAAAGGTCTGTAAAGAAAAAAAATCAGTCAGCGTAAACCAGTGACGTGAGACCACGCCGTTATTGATTCAAAAATAATTATAAAATAGGGTAATGTGCCCCTTTATATTGTTGTAAACAAAGAAAATTTATGTATTGCTAAGTTTACATTTACCTTTATAAATATTGTGGGATTTAAAAAGAATCAATGTCACTTTTATATGGAATTTTAATGAAATTGAATGGTAATTAATTATATATTATTTTTAAAACTTTAGAATGCTTACATATTTTTATTTATTATGTCACATGTTTGCTCAAATAAAATTGTTTATACATCACAATTGTCATTTTATGAACAAATTATAATTTATGTGAGCAAGCATAAGCAAATCGCACTGGATTTCTTTATTTGTTGCTATTCTGTCGTAATCCATTTTCGTGTATTTTTCTGTGTTGAATAAATAAAATCTGTGATCTTGTTTGTATAAATTTGTGTCTTTATTTATGTGTTATATAAATCATTTAGCTATTTGAATCATAAAGAATATTCAAACTCTTCTCGTCCAGCTGTGCAATTCCAAGTGCTTTTAGATTAAGTATGTTATAGATATAAGGAATGGTAAGTTCATTCAGTGGCGTTCTACGATTAGCCGAACTTAAATTCAATTATTCTTCAATCATATTTTTATATTTAATAAAACATCTCAGTATTTATTGTCTGTCCAAAAGTGCGGCAAATTAAATTATTTATAAGTTAATATCATCTCATTATATTTTTTAATATTACATTTTGTTTCAAATATAACTTATTCCTGAAAAATAGACACTCATCCCCAAGCCAGGTAGTTAATATTACTATAAATATATTTAATTTTGATGATAATTAGGCTTCCAAAGAATATAAAAAAGTATTTACTGCAAACTGTGAAACGTTCACCAGCTAATAATTTGGAGCTATACGTGTGGCAATTAAGTAACGAGAATTTCTTTTAAATCCTTTATGAAACAAAAATATATGAATTTATGTTGTCATGCCTTCCCAACGGTCTCTTCGAACATCTAAATATTTATACAGCCCTATAGAAAAACTGCATAGAGCCTGGTCTGAGCGTGGCCAGAATTCAGCCTGCCCAAACGCAAGAGCAAATGGGGTCTCGCTTCTTGCGCCTGAAAACTTTAAAGAAATCTTTTTATCAAGTATATTTTGTATAAAATTGCATTCGCTTTTATCATAATAGGTATATATAAGTATATAATAATTGTGTATAATTGTTACAATAACAATAAAATAGTTTAACTTTTTAATACATTTATAAGTTAATAACATTTTTGAGAAGAAAATATAATTTAAAGGGTCAATCATATTGCTTTGGGTTCCGGAAATATCCATGCTGGCTTGGACCCTTTGGCTGTTGGGGGCCTTATGGGTCGCTTAACCCCACTTAATACTAATTACGGTACTGCTTACATATGTTAATGAATACCAAGTTTCATAGGTTACCTCAGAAGAGCAGGTGGTTGATTCCTATTTGAGACCAAAGCGACAAAGCAAACACGTCAGAGAACTACCCGTCGACCTATTGGTTCTCACTTTGCGCAGACGTTATGCCTCATTTTTTGGTTTTGCAAATTCAATTTTTAGTAAAAACGTCCGTTCCTATCAAAAAGAACTACATTTATTAATTAATTCCTAGAATGTACATTGTTTTTCCAGCGAAATTGTGAATTATATTAAACGCATTTAATTTTTTGCGTTTTCAATATGATAGTTCGTTTTTATTATTACTATATAAAACTTTTATACACGCTTATTTCTGGAGAAAGATGTACCATTGCTGTCTAAGAGTTTAATTTTTTTTATACAAAATTTGAAGATTACTATTTGTTTGAATAAAGAAAATATAAACAACCGAGATGTTTTCATTCAATTTCGCTTGCAACCGGAGAATTTGCTTGAAGCTTTAGGCTTAAAAGTGTTATCTTCAGTAATTGTGCTTTCTACTATTGCTAATGTTGTGTGTGTTGTATTAACAAAACGTAAAATACTAAAAGCTTTGTATCACTAACACTTTTGTTGTAGAAATAAACTATTTATGGATAGGTTTTGGTTTTTCATATAGAAAAACAGAATCACTTTGGTGTTTATTTTTACATAAATAGTACTCAAGATGGCGGATGGTAAAGGGAACGAAAGTTCCGTTGTGTGTAATAATTGTAATAAAATAGTTTTAAGTAATCCAATAAAATGTGTTAATTGTGAAAATTGTTTCCATGCAAGCTGTGCTAGAAAATGTGGTAAAATTGGTGAAGATAATGTGTTTCTGTGTTGTGACAACAACCTTGAAAGCAGCTACAATGAAGAAGTAGAGTTACTGAACGCAGTTGAATCGACCGATAATAAAGAAATCGACACTCGTGTACTCAGGTACATTGTCAGTCAGAAAAATGAATTAATAAAAGAATTACGCGAGGAAATAAAGCTACTTAATGGTCAGATTGATTTATTGAAGCAAATTAAAGATAAAAAATATATTAAAAATGAATTTTTAGGAAATAAAAGTAAAAAACCAACATACAGTCAAATTACAATGAGAAATATGCAAGATAAGGCAAACCAAGTGATAGTGATAAAACCAAAGGATCCCATACAAAATAACAATGATAAAACCAAAATTAAAACAGATGTCACTAAAAATATAAAGCCAGAGGATCTTGAAGTTTCTGTAGCAAAAGCAACAATAACGAAAAATGGAAATTTTTTAATAAAGTGCAACGATCAAGACGATTGTGATAAAATTAAAAAAGAAGTAGAGAAGAAATTAGGTAAGGAATATGAAATTAGTAAACCAAAAGCTAGACTACCTAAAATAAAAATTGTAGGTTTAGAAGATGTAATCGACGAGAAATCACTAAAGCATTGCATTCAAAAACAAAATAATTTATTAAACGAAGAATCTCATCTTAAACTAATAACTGTCAAGCAACTTAAGTATCAACACATGGCTATAATTGAATGTGACGGAAATACATTCAAGAAAATAATTAATAAGGGGTATCTATGTATTGGTTTTTCTACATGTACAGTATTTGAGCATATTGATCTAATACGTTGTTTTAGATGTGCTGGATACCATCACAAACAAATTAATTGTAAAAAGCAGCAAGTTTGTTTGAAATGCGGAAGCTGTGAACATCTTGCTACAAATTGTAACAATTCCGAAAAGACTTGTCCGAATTGTGAAGATTTGAATTCTAAAATGAGGAGTAATATTAATGTTAGCCATGCACCGTTTGACAGGGAATGTCATGTTTATAAGAAGAAATTAGAAATGGAACGAAGCAGAATAAGCTACGATTCATAGCAATCAAGCACAAATAAGGCAACATATACTAAAAATCAGCCATTTGTTAAAAGGGACTTATTTTATATATATTTTCAGAATGTAAGAGGGCTGCGTACTAAAGCAGTTCAATTCAAAATGAATGTGCTAAGCAGTAATTTTGAAATCATTATATTAGTCGAGTCAGGCCTGAAGGATCAATTTTATAGTAATGAATTTTTTGATCAAAGATATGTGATTTATAGGTGTGATAGAAATTATGATCTTGCACAATGCAAGAGAGGCGGAGGAATATTAATTGCATCTAAAACTAAATACAGAGCTGTTGTAGTTGATAAGGATTCAAATGAGGCATTTGATTATTTAACTGTTGGTCTGACCATTGCAAAACGTGAATATATGGTTATAGGAGTTTATATAAGACCGCAATCATCTATAGTTGCATATGAAGCTCTTCTAGCTGATATTAAAGTAGAGAAGTACTTAATGGAAGACAAACATGTAGTTTTATGTGGGGGCTTCAATTCAAGGGAATTTATAAATAAAGAATACAATAATAAGGTATCTTTACTTCTTAATAATTTCATAGTTGCACATAATCTTTCACAACACAATGACATATTAAACGAAGATTTAGTACTTCTAGATTTGTGTTTATCATCTTGCGAGTTGAAAATAACAAGAGAATAGGATCCGTTAGTACCAGAAGGCAAACGTTTCCATCCTGCTCTAAATATTAACCTTCTCAATTTTAATAACTGTAAAAAAGGAAGTAAGCTGAAATTGGAAAGGCTTGATTTCAAAAATGCAAATTTTTATGAGCTATATTGTGCTCTAAGAGAAGAGAATTGGAACTCCATTATTGTTGAGAGTAATATTAATCAAACTGTAGATCATTTTTACACTAAATTAATGGATATTATTTCAGAATTTGTTCCAAAAAAAGCAATATATTCTAGCAGATATACGGTCTGGTTTACACGGTAAATTAAAAAGAAAATTAGGGAAAAGAAAAGTCTTCATAAGAAAATAAAATCAAGTCCCTTAGTAGATGAAGAGTTAAAAGAAAGATTTAAGCAAATGTCAAATGATCTAAAGGTACAAATAAAGCACGCATTTGTAAAGTATCAAAATAGATGTGAGGAACAGCTTATGTGTGAACCAAAAATGCTTCATAATTATATAAGACAACAAAAAGGTACTAGTTCTATACCAATTGAAATGACTTATAACAGTAACACTGTTTCTAATGTTGACATTGCAGAAAAATTTGCAGAGTTTTTTAAATCTGTTTATAAAAGAGATCATATAAGTAATATTTCAAAGATTGAAGATTACAACCTGGATGTTTTCAACTTCAACCTAGTAAATGATGAAGATGTCACAGAAGCTATAAAATCATTAAAGTCTACATCATCGATGGGTCCTGATTGCATACCTAGTTATGTTGTAAAAGGATGTGTTGATGTTTTAAAATATCCATTAACAACTATTTTTAATATGGCAATAAACTTAGCTGAGTTTCCAGATACTTGGAAGATATCTAAAATTGTCCCAATTTACAAAACTGGGGATATAACTAATGTATGTAACTATAGACCAATTTCAATTATATCTACAATTGCTAAGATCTTTGAGAAGATTCTGCACAGTCAAATATACAAGCATGTGGAAAAATCACTCTCAGCATGTCAACATGGATTCATTAAGAAAAGAAGTACAACTACTAATTTGATGACCTTCTCAGAATATACATCATACCATATCGCTAAGGGTGGGCAAGTCTTCTGTGCTTACACAGACATTAGTAAAGCTTTTGATTCGGTGTCTTTTCAGGGAATTATGGAAAAGTTATATAAATTTGGTTTTAGTAAAAATGCAGTAAGTTTAATTGATTCATATCTGGTAAATAGAAGAAACTATGTAATAGTGAATGGAGTAACTTCTTCAACATTTATTCCGAGTTCTGGTGTGCCGCAAGGAAGCTGCCTCGGCCCCCTCCTCTTTAATATTTTCATTAATGATCTGCCTAAAAATGTGAGTAATGCTCAGTGTCTACTTTACGCGGATGATTTCAAAATCTTCCATTCTGTTTATAGTGAATCTGACTGTGAAGTTCTTCAGGAAGATCTTAATAGTGTCGCTGGTTGGTTTAGTGATAATGATCTTGCACTAAATAGTGACAAGTATTACATAGTCAAATATACTAGAGCAAAAAATACTATCCACTACAATTTTGTACTTGATAATAAGGAATTGAAAGAAAAATGTACAATAAAAGATTTAGGAGTGTTGTTCACTAATACTTTCACATTTGACAATCATGTCAATGATATTGTAAGATGGAGTTATAAGAATTTATTCTTTATAAACCGAAATACCAAGTATTTCAATAATGTCAAACTATTATGTAATCTTTTTAATATCTATGTACGATCGGTCCTTGAATATGCTATAGTTGTATGGTCACCTACTAAATATGTGTTGATTGACAGTATTGAGAAGGTTCAGAAATTGTTCATTAGGTGGTTGTATAAGAAAATCACAGGTATATATCCTAAATACCCATTTACCATATCTTATTTGGATCAATTGAAATTTATTGGAAATAAGTATGATTTAACATTAATTACTTTGGCAAGAAGGAGGGATATAGCAATGGCTCTATTTGTAAATAAGTTATTAAACAACTTTATTGATAGTTCTATTTTACTCGAACTCATTAATTTTAGAATACCAATAATGCATCTTAGACAAACAACAATGAACTTATTTCAGGTACCAATGATAATTACCCCCTTAAGCCATGTGCAATTAACTGCCAATAGAATACTGGAGGCTTCAGATATTTTTCATGATTCAAAAAAAAAACAATAATTAATAAATGTTGTTTACATTAACTACTACCGTTACCTGTTTGCATGATTGTATTAACGTACTATTTTGTTTTCCTGTTATTTATAGTATATGTAGTTTTTTTTTTAATTTGTTATGCACTGTGTAATTTACTCTAATGTATTAATAGTATCATTTTTATATATTATCAATTACATGTAAGGGGCAGCAATGCCGTTTGTATTTTGATCAATAAACCTATTATTATTATTATTATTATTATAAATATATGAATAAATTGTTTTTGTTGCCTAATTAGCTGAAGGTTTAAATTTACAAAATAAATATAGGTTTTGTTGCACACCACACTGCAAGAGACGCTATTAAATTTTGTCTCCCATTTTTCAAAATTAGTTTCCAGTATTAATAATATTAAAGTATGTGCTTTTACTCAACAGTTTAATAAGCAAACACAAAATTCCATTTCGAATATTAGAAGATTATTCAAGCAAGCATATATAAACATTCATCAAACCACTCCTGTCATAAATTACGCAAGTTAAAATTTTCTGTATTTAAGTTTTTATTATACCTTATATTTGCTTGTTAATAGAATATTTAGTAAAAGATCATATACCCGTGCAGTAAAGGTGAAATGTATACGCTGTTACATATTTTAAAGGCGACAAAAGAAACCGCAATAAATTTATTATCGGATAAGTCCAAGAAACAATATCAGAGTATCAGCCACTTATAAACTGGGGAAATTTAGAAATGCGATTTCATTCTCAGAAAATGTTTTTGTGGCATGAGTTATCTGCAAAATACAGATTGTCGTCGTTGTGATTACAATATTCGATCTTAAAAAGCGCACTAATAAGTTTAAAGACAATGTTATAATTGAGAAATATCCAAAATTAAAGTCTATTTTAAAAAGCAAATCGCTTTATTTTGTGGTGAAGATAAAACATTAAACATTGAGGTTAGATATGCTTTGAAGTATGCCTTAACCGTGATTAAATAGAAATAAACAGTGGTAGTAGTTATAATTAAATTTTTGATATAATCTTATATGTAAAATTCAATAATCAGTGCAAAAAAATAATAAATGACTACTTAACATTTCATGAAAATTATACTTTCTCATCTTTCCATTTCCCCATCTTACCATTTAACTAAGGTACTACATGCATTAATTCCCAAATGATTAGGATATGAAACTCGATTATTGTCAATAGCTCCTTAAAAAACATGAAAAAGTTTAACGTTACATTAAACATTCGCAACAAACCTTAACAAACGCTTGTTCGGTTTAAATTTTTTGACCAAATGGGTAACCCAGGATACCATTATTTTAATAATTTACGTTCGCCTTGCCGTTGAAGAAATAAAATTACAATAATAATAAACTGCTTCCGATTCAAGGATGCCTCGTTATGTTGCTTTAAGCAGTCTATTTATTTTCAGGTATTTTAAGAGGAACCTTGGAAAGAGCAAATTTTTAGATTTTGTACACATTTAAAAACCCCTTTTTGAACCACCAGAATTAACGCCCAAAGTCAATATTCAATGTCTATCTAGTCTGCAGAATTAGGGGCTTACTTGAAGCGGCTAAATACGCTTCCGCCCTTAAATGTAAAAAATACTAATCTTGATCGATAGCAGAAATAATTTAGACACCCTAAGATATACGAAGGTTGATCTGTTTGCTCCACCCCTGACCCCCTTAAAATAAAAATAACGAAAATATTTATACTTTATTTTTCAACATACACTTCTTTAAGTTTAATATATTTTTCCAAGCAATGTTCTAATGCCTCTTTTTCAAAAGTTTCTTCAACCTCTGTAAACTACTGATTTACCGAATTTATGATTTCGTCGTCTGAAGAAAATCATCGTCTCCTTAAGTTTTCTTTCAATTTCGAAAATAGTCGGTAATCACTTGAAGCCAAATCTGGCGAGTAGGGTTTAATGTGCTATCAATTCAAAGCCTGAATCAGTAATTGCAGCATGTGCAACAGCAGACGTATGGCTCGGTGCCTTATCTTATGAGTTAGTTATGAGTTATGAGTTCACCAACTTCTTTACATTATCTTGAGTGGTGATGGTAGTGGTTGCTCCACCTGCATGCTTGTCTTCACAGGATTGTCTACCACACTTAAATTTTCGACGCCACTTTTTCACTATGTCGTATGACACTGCAGACTCCCCCAATATATTAACCAATTTTTGGGAAATTTGCATTGGAGTCATCCCTTTTAACTACAAGTTCTTAATAACAGCTCTTTGCTCGACATGTTCTATTTTGCAACTGACACACGACTAACGCTACTCTCGTAATTATACTGGGCATGTTATAACTGATTCAGACCTGTAACTTTGCAGTGATGCTCAAGACATATTGACCTGTATAATAGCACAGCAATCGATATTTTCTTTACTTTATAAATAAGTCAGGGGTGGATCAAGCAGATCCACCCTCGCAAGTCCAAGATTAAATTTAACATATATTCAGTGTTCTCTTTTGAATTTATTGCATAATTGAATTCAACCAGAGTCCAAGTCAACTTTATGTGGGCCAAAGCCCACATAAATATTGACGAAAATGAAAAGGTTGATCAATTAACCAATGAAGCGGCTAACTTAGATATGCCATCTATATATAAATTAACACTAAAGGATGCAATTAGCAATCTAAAACAAAACGTGCTACTCAAATTTGTCGTTTGGTCTACAGAGCAGCCAGTATTCCAAATGACTTTGTCCCTTCAATATACCAGACTCTAAACCTTAGTATACTTGGGTAAATCGGGTAAACAATCGGCACTTTATACAATCTGTAGTTTTAGATTATCCTATTGTAACGAGTGCAAGGCCTCGTCCTGCTCGTCCGGCCGTCAATGGGTTATAGAACATTCTAGAGCCGCAGCGCAATAAACTCGACCTTCTAGTGTATTCGATATATACCGGTACGATCGAGCGACTTGTAGAACATTTACATGGTGGTATATAATCGACTACGCGGATAAAAGAGGGGCAGTCAACAGCGAGTAATAAAACGTGTATCACGAAATAAATAGTAAAGATAAATGTTGTATTAGAAATTCATAGTCTGTAAATAGTAGTTTTAGTTTGTAAACAGTTTATAATCATAGTGTTAATTTATAACGTTTTCATTAGTGTATGTAAATAAATATTTCTTTGTGAATAGACGATTTAAACAGCACTTGTCTTATTATTTTAAAAATAACGTTACAGTGTTGTCAGGTGTGGGGTTTTAAAATAAATAAAATCGCGTAATACTTAAATAAAGTGCTGTGAGAATAAATCTTTAGTGTTAAAAATAATTTCAACAAACAATTAAAATTGTGATGAAATTGTTAAAAGATCTCTTAGTGATAGATTTAAAACAGGAATTGGACGAGAGGGACTTGGATAGTAATGGAAAGAAAGAAGTTTTGATAAATCGGCTAAGAGAATGGCTTTTAGAACAGAAGGAAGATCCTGAAAATTACCGCTTTGAAATACCTGGACCCGCAATTGATGTTGTTAAGTAAAATTAAAGACGAGTCACTGGAAAGTTCTAGAAAAGCCGAAGAGAATTCTAGAAAGTCCGAAGAAAATGTTAGAATGTTAAAAGAAGAGCTACTGGAAAAGTCCGTAGAGAATGCTAGAAAGTTAATGGAAAATACTAAAGTGCTGGAACAAAAAGTTTTTGAAAATTCTAAAATGCTTAAAGAAGAATTACTTGAAAATACTAAAGCACTGGAAGAAAAAGTACTGGAAAAGCACGAAGAGAATTCTAGAAGGTTTGCAGAATTACTAGAAAAATCTGAAGAAAGTTCTAGAAGGCTTAAAGAAGAATTACTAGAAAAGTCCGAAGAAAGTTCTAGAAGTCGCTCGATCATACCGGTATATATCGAATACACTAGAAGGTCGAGTTTATTGCGCTGCGGCTCTAGAATGTTCTACAACCCATTGACGGCCGGACCAGCAGGACGAGGCCTTGCACTCGTTACACTGCCCCCCTCTTCAAGACTGTTCTGTCCCAGAAAAAGTTTTATTCCCTGGTTTCTGTAGAAAGGGTCGTGACGATATCGACAATCTTCACCTAGATTACACGTTCCATTACGGTAGGAGTAACAGTCTACACTCTTCGTTGGCCTTAATGCGGGCTGTGGGTCAAAACTGCAGACGGAGATCTTGAAGGCCGTACCTCTAAAGATAACTTCCAGCATGTTTCTAACGATTCTCCAATCCAGCTGGTCCCGCCCACAGCCGAGTTTGGGAACTGCGAAGAGTGTAGACTGTTACTTCTACCGTAATGGAACGTGTAGTCGAGGTGAAGACTGTCGATATCGTCACGACCCATTCTACAGAAACCAGGGAATAAAACTTGTTCTGGGACAGAACAGTCTTGAAGATGGGGGCAGTGTAACGAGTGCAAGGCCTCGTCCTGCTGGTCCGGCCGTCAATGGGTTGTAGAACATTCTAGAGCCGCAGCGCAATAAACTCGACCTTCTAGTGTATTCGATATATATCGGTATGATCGAGCGACTTCTAGAACATTTACATGGGGGTATATAATCGACTACGCGGTTAAAAGAGGGGCAGTCAACAGCGAGTAATAAAACGTGTATCACGAAATAAATAGTAAAGATAAATGTTGTATTAGAAATTCATAGTCTGTAAATAGTAGTTTTAGTTTGTAAACAGTTTATAATCATAGTGTTAATTTATAACGTTTTCATTAGTGTATGTAAATAAATATTTCTTTGTGAATAGACGATTTAAACAGCACTTGCCTTATTATTTTAAAAAGAACGTTACACTATGCAAACAGTCCTGCATACTTATTTAGGTATCGAATAAGCGATAACAATCTGTGTGAATGTGTGGGTATTCTTGAGCATTTAATCATTGATTGGGATGAAAATAAACAATTCGACATAGAACTATGTGACAAAATAAGTGAACTAAACATAAACAAAATGAAAATAACATTAAAGTATACAAATTTGAAAATCAATTTAAAAATTTGAAGAAGGAACGATGATGCGAATATTGCTTGCTCTGACCTACTATCTCTATCCCTACTATCAATCCTAAATGTGTCTTGTCAATATAAGTAAGTAAATGTCCTGTCAGACCACTGGACGAGTAGTGAGTGTTCATGTGATAATCCTGATGAATCATCGTTTTAATTCTCTCAGATTTCGTTAGGTGTTTAGACTGAGTATTTGTTTTGTAAGAAAACTGAGGTAAGAAACTTCACACAGACACACACAACAATAAAAACATATGTTTGTAAACGCAACAAAATTCTGCTTCATAGATAGCTCCTCAAAAACCTTCAAATTATGCTGAATGTTCTGGTAGTTTTACGTAGAAACAAAACTATAGATATAGTAGTTAAGATGCTTATTTGGTAGAAGATATATTGAATGCATACATTCTATGTGTTTGTATATTTTTAGTTTAATAAATAATAAAACTGGTTTTATAATTAATTATAATTACAATATTGATGTAATTTTATGTCGATGAAAATTTATTCCGTCACTAATTTTCCATTTATTAGATAATTTTAAACAAATGTGGTTCTTGGTTGTGATCATTTATTTAATTATATTTACTGTTATGTTTCTAAGAATGTGTTGATATTGTAATTTATTGATTTAATATTAATTACTTAATAATTATTTTTATTTAAAAAATCCTTGCTAACTTTGTAATATAACTACTATTTCCAGAAAATGATGTTGTTAAACATGGCGGATATACCTGCTCGAACAAAAGGGGTATATTGACCTATTTGTGTTGTTTATTATTAGTATTTAGTTTTCAAACTAAAAGTTAATGTTATGTTATAGCTAAAGAAACTTGACCCTAATGCATTAATAAAGTAATGTATGAATGTAAATATTCTTCTTCTTTCTGTCATCTCATCAGTCATGACTCTTTATCAATACATAGACTAAAATTTAAAAAAAATGAAATGTGATACCGTCAATGCGTATAATTGCCCAAATATCTTTTTTAAGCCTACTTTTTTATTTGGCAAAGAAAGAACGTATTTGACCTTGTATCCTTTATCTTTGATGCTGTATATCAGTGAAGTAAAAGTTTGGAATTCATACTTCTCATAACATACCATTTACATGTAAAACGCAGTTCTTATAATAAATAATATCTTAATATAGGTTTTCTTTTATTGATTTCAGTTAACGTTAGGTTAAATATAAATGCACTACTTGTTCTTGAAATAAGATTTAGAAATCTTCTTTCACAAAAATTTATCTATAAACGTCTTAGTTGACAAATTTAATAATTGAAGTCAGTAAGACTTCGAAAAACAAATATCCAATGTTTAAAAGTTATGGTTTAAGGAACATATAACATATAATGTCCATATAAGGAAAGGAGAATCCATCTCTCTGATCCTACCCGTCCTGGTATCTCTTTATTTGTGAGATATGCGCCCTGTCACAAAGTCCACACTAATGTATGTAAAATAATCTAATTTCACATAAAATCTTGTGAAAGGCAGTTTAATATTTAAACCTTCAAGATGTCAAGTGAGGGGTGGGCCCTATAACTGCCTGTCTCTTTGAATCCTCCCTTGAGTTTAGTTTATGACAGGGTTTATGTTCTAAGTCTTCAACTTTAATCAGAAATTGAAATTCTACCAATAGATTAATTAATTATACTCTTCTATATTAAGTATTATAAATTGCATTGTTAATAGGATTACAGTAAATACTTATTTTGCAAACTTTAAAGGTTTCTCCACACTAAATTTTCTTATAGGTACTGAAATTACTTTAGCTTTCAGTCTTCTTGTTATAGAACCAATTTTAATGAATTGTGAAGTAGATTAATGTGCTTCCCAAAATTAATAACAAGCCATGCTCAAGTAAAATCCCATAGGATGCCAATTATCCTACAACATGCTTTCAACTGAAAGATATTGCTACCTCTGGGCACATCTTTTTCTTGACAGAGATTTTCCTGAAAACTTAAATTAAATATGGAAAGAGAAAAACAAAAGAAATTGCTAGGTACGCAAAATCTTCGAAAAAAGGCCTCTTTCGCTTTTATTAAAGTCCTTCCTAGCAATAGAAGTACGAACACCCTAAGGACATTTTAAAATAACTTCAGAGAGAAAAATTTTAATATATGTACTAATTAATTAAGTAGTACCATTAGTAGGTCCTACTAAAAACACTTTTTCATGAGACATTTTGAAAATAAAAATAAAACACCTTCCATTTCCGGAAGCAAGAAAATATTGGAGTGTCGACGTTGGCTTATGAATTACATTATATCTCATTTTATACGGGGAAACTCCTCGACCTTGCTTTATTTCCTTCAAAATTAGATGTGCGTAATTTCTCGCTATGTCACGGTGACGTATAGCGCTATTACGACATTCTAATGAAAGCAAATGTCAGAAAATTTGTTCTCGGATATAAAACACTAAGGATTTGACGAATTTTTCAAACGTCTCCGCATATTCGATGACAAAATCTTTCGTATCATCGAGAGGACTTTAAAGGATATATTATTCAAAATGAAATGGTTATACTCTTTCGGATAGTATTCGAACTGTATTTTATACCGCGTTATCAACACGAGTCGTAATCTCGTAATTATACGTGAGATCACGGCGCACGTCTCTTGAAGTCATCGTATTTCACTTGTAATTTAATGCTTATCTGTGGGATGAAAACACAAGTACTGTGGTACAACATCGGGCAAAGAAACTGATGGTAGATTATCCTAAACTAATCCACAGATTGGGAAATTTGCTTACAAATGAATCGTGTACAAGCGGTACTCGAATTAAATCAGATAAACAAGCCGAATAACCGGTCTTTAAAGTGTCGCAATAAATCTGAAGTAGAATGTTGGTTATTGTAAAAATTTACCATTACCGATATCTTGAAGTTAACCGATTAGAAATTTGCAATTAATTCATTGATCTTATAATTATCCGATAAACAAATATTGAATGTTAATTGATGCTTTGTTGAATTGCTTAGTTATACAATTTAATGCAGTTCTTCTAGGTCTTCTAAACATGGATACTAGATTTAGTGAAATGGAAAAGTTAAATTAATTAAAGAATTAGAATGGGTTAATTCAACCAAACAAAATGTTTAACAATATTGTAAATTCTGTAGAATTAAATTAAATTAATGATATTTTCATACAAAAGATAATTGTTACTACAATTACTAAAACAATTGTGACACAACAAAATAAACATTAACTTCAAAAATAAGTCCATTTAGACTCTTACCAAGTAGCATAAATTGCTTTTTAGCAGCACTATCAATATCTACTTCGCCTTTTTATAAAGCTTAATGCTATACAATTAAGAGTTAACAACAATCTTCCAGTATTAAGAGAGTATTTATATACACAAAATAGGCACAATTTATATAGCCTCGTTAAGTTCTGTAAAGAGTATAGTAGAGTGCAATTTGCATCAAATTATGAATTTTGCGGGACTTCAAGGTAAAAATTTATAAATTACATAGAATTGTAGCTTTGGTTCTGTAGATTCTAAAACTGCAACTTGTCAAAAAAATTTATGGTGCAAAAGGGCACTATTTAAATATTCGAGTTAAGTACGTAGATGGAAAATAGAAGATACTAGCTACCTCTACAATAAAAAATTATGTACAATTTTGTACAGATTCTTATTGATTTTAAAATCTTAATAAGAGCTACCGATTGGAAATGCACTTAAATCCCATAAGCGAAAATTGAGAAGGTTTCACATTTATGCAGATTTCTCGTTTCAAGCACTGCAGAAATTTAATTAAATTCGACTAGCTTTTGCTTTACACCGTTTTATCTCGGGAAAGGTAGCATTTAACAAAAAACATGTATTGTTGTGAAATTTTGTCTTTTGCAATTACGATGGTCCTTGATTTATTAATTTTAAAGAAATATTAATCAACATGTGTAATAAAATGTAAGATACCATTCCCACCGTGATGTGTCACCGGCGGTAGGTACATCTTGCTGAATCATACCGCGCCTGCCCCGCATAAGATATTTTGGAAGATTATCTGATAGCTGTTAACGTGTTCTTTAGTAGTTTCAATCTATAGGTATATATTTACGGTAAATTTGGTTGTTTTAACTTTCCTTGTTTTGCATTTTCCTTGCTTGTTTTTGTTAAATTTATGTGTAAATTTGAGTGACAAAAACATTTTTGGAGAACAGTTTTATGACAGTCTTATACAAATATGAATGTATATTTGTAACTTTATCTCTAATTATGTAGACAAATTATTTTGTTGGTTATACAATATACTCTTGTTACGAATAATTGCAAGTAGAAAATAAAAATGAAAATTATTTAGTAAATGATAAGAGACAAATAAATATGCACATTTGTACTGTAGTGTTTTGAAGATTATTGTAGTAATACAGGTTGCTTGTGTGTGGTCTTGTACACTACTTATATGTTATCTCTTGTAGAAGACAATAAAAGACATGTTTACTTCTATGAAATATTTATTTATTCTTTTGTTGTTGATTACTGTTGTCATGGCAATCCGTTAGCATGCAATGCCTTCTTGAGGTAATATGTATGTAATATCATTACATTACACTCCGGGTAAAAAAAGGCTGGACATGTACCAAAAGAAATTAACCGTGAGTTAAAAGAGCATTTAATGCATTCCTCAACAAAAAAAAAATAGCATACATCAATGTCGCACTTGTATGTACTGGCATGTTTAATGTATACTAGCTACAAAAAAATTGAGGTCGTTTGCATCTTTTCAATGGTTCCTTAATGCTAAGACAATAAAACTTATGCTAATAATTAGGTGCTAATAATCAAAGAATTGAAAGACCTTTGCTGCTGATAGCTAAGGGGCATCAATTGCTTAGGGCCAGACATGTGTTACTTATTGCAAGGTGATGTGCGTATTGTTCTAATTAAGAGGTAATAAGGCTGTTTAATCGCGTGACCTTTGCATAAAGTTTCGCGTTTTGACATAACAAAATTTTGTTGGTTAAGGTTGTTGCGAAGTACGTTGATGGTTATCCGAGAAAACAAACTAAACATCAAAATTAAATAAAGAAAAAAAGATATTAATCCTGTTATATCCAAGAACAATCTCTTCTTATGGCATCGTTCCAATGGCGAAACGAGAGATGTCGGCATCGTTGTCTCCGAGAATTGCAGAAGACATTTTTCAGGAGCTGTTACTACGGGTGTCGTAGCTTTTAGTTCTTGAGGAACGTTATTGATGTGATTTCCATCAGGAACTGCAGGTGTTGTAGTTTGTAGATTCCAGGAATGTTTTAATGGATCCAAGGAAGTCTTCGTAGAAGATGCGGCGGTTGATATCTCCAAACCGTCGGCCTTCGGAAGCTCTTGCAATTTCTGATTTAGAACACATTGATTATGATTCAATTTTAGCGGTATCCTAACTGACTGTGATGTTTTTTTAATGTTTGTAGAAGATTGTGAGACAATATAGACATGTTTACTTCTATGAAATATTTATTTATTCTTTTGTTGTTGATTACTGTTGTCATGGCAATCCCTTAGCATGCAATGCCTTCTTAAGGTAATATGTATGTAATATCATTACAGTACATGCGGGGCAGGCGCGGTATGATTCAGCATGATGCATCTACGGTCGGTGGCACATCACGGTGGGAATGGTGTCTAATATTTTATTAGGTACACATCTTGATTAATATTTCTTTAAAATTCATAAATCAAGGACTCGAAATTTTTAAATAGTGCCATTTGCACCATCGAATTTTTTGACAAGTTGCAGTTTTAGAATCTACAGCACCAAAGCTACAATTCTATGTAATTTATACATTTTTACCTCGAAGTCCCACAAAAAGTTTCGGGGCTCCGAGCACTCTACTAGTATACAAATACAAACATAGGTATACAAATACCTATGTAGCATTATGACAAGCTTTTTGTGTTGTGTTACCAGCTTTTATAAACCATGCTATACGGTTTCTAACAAGTTACTGAACAAGGGCTGCAATAAGTTTTCTGTATGAAGTAAAAAATTGCTTTGGACGTGCGTTATAGTTTGCAATTATAAAGCACCCGTACTATAGTGTCTGTAGCAGCTTCAGTGTAGTAACTTTGTAGCTGTTATATTGCAGAAATTTAACTGCAATGAAAGAGGTATGCAGAGGCTCAAAGAGCATGAACTTTTTGTTTTAAAAGAAAATTACTGGGTTATTGTTTACAACAGATCTCTTAAAAATATTTTTAGCGCTATTACAGCTGTGTTATAGTTAATGACCTCTTTTCATTATTTAGATTTACACATACACAGACACATATATTCTTAGTTTACATATGTTTACTTTTATACTTTACGTCTTCTGCAGCAATAGTCATGCAAATTGTCATGGCGAATTATTAGAGAACCGAATGAAGACTTTTGCCTACATATTTATACTTGCTGACTTCCGTTAACAATATCTAACTTGTGATGCGAAGAAGATTTTTCTGTCGAAACATGCTATTGTCACAAACGTAAATATTTACAATTCAATATTACAAACACTACTCAACTTCTCTTCCGTTTGTACAATATATCGTGCAAGGCCACACTCAGTTGCCCACGTTAGTCAAGCAGCCGCGGTCTAGCCGTCAACAACTTGGAGCCAGCTGCGCGGTCCTTCGAAGAAACGCCCCCGCTTCACCCACGACGGGTCATTCCTATGTTAATCTCAACTGCAAGTTGCATTAGTTGGCATGCAACATATCCGCCTACGTTACTCCAGTATATGCTGGACAACCTACGTAATTTACAAACAGTTGCACATTCCTCCAGAAGAAACCAGCACACTTCCGCTCTACGCACAGCTTGGTGACTGGTACGGTCGGCTCGAATGCAAACTACCCACAAGCCTGCATCCAGGAAGCGTGATCTTCCTTAGTTTAATACTTGGAACACCAACCTACTGATTCCCACTACGACGCTAATATCTTCCGCGTTCAACAGTATATGAACCCGCTTGTTTGGCTTAAAAGACAGTCTGTGCCAAGATTCAGAAGAAGCCTCATCAAGAAACAAGCGGGTAAGTGAACTTTTCATTAATTAATAGTAGATGGTCTAGATTCTGGCATCCTGGGATGATGAATACCTGACGCTCTACTGCTTAATCTGCTTAGTTATGAGGGGTTGCGATAAAAGCCCCTCTCTGCTTAGGTTATGGGGAAGTTGAGACCAAGCTCCCTCTCGCTTAGTTGTAGATCACCAGGAGTTCTACTCCTACACCTAGTTTATAGATTTTGTGCTAGAGTAGGGTGGTTCCGACCACCTTCATGATTATATTAAATTTAGTAGAACATGTACGTCCTCACACTGTATAACCTATGTGTGTAACCATTTGTATTCTTTATTTATTGTTAGTATATAGTTGTTTTTACGACTTGTGTTTATTTTCCTTTCTACCTCTGACTACGTCCTCCAGTCACGAGAACCACCCGTGACACTATTCTATGTCGAAATAATAGAGACGCCTCCTTTTTTAATAAAATAGTGTTAAAATGATCCAGTCATGTATTCTAAATAATCCAAATACACCTCGAATTGATAACAATGGCGGCGCCGTCACATTTATTTTTTAAAAATAACAATATCGTTCCTTAGAAGAATCAGAAGAAGGTCACTACAGAATCAGCTATAAATCTTTAAAAGATCACTTTACCTGTATAGGGGTGCTACTTACGTTATAAGAGACATTTTTCAAAGAAGCTGACTTATAAAGCAATTATAAACTTACAAAAGAGTACTAAAACAAATAAACATTTATAGAGAAGTTTCGCATACATTGGCGTACCAAGGCAAAATCTTAATAAATTAATGTAAATCTTATTTCATAAAAATTCACATTGTATGTAATAATTCAATTCATGATTACATTATTTTAATTAAAGGGATATGCTATTTATCACTTTTAGCCCTATACTTTTCTTGAATTTTGTACATTCTTGTAGTGTCAAAAAGTTTGGGCTACGATTTTTATTCTACCAAAAGTAGTTTATTTTCATAGAATTGTGGCGAGCACTTGTTTTAGACATTTATATATTTTGTAACATATAGATTGGTTACTCTTATTTGGAAACTGTAACACCAGGAATTCAAAGAAGCCAAAGGGCATTATTGTCCTAATTACCAGTGGAGGTTGACTTCTCGCGGAATGCGCGAGTTACATATAGCTCTAATTTCTATTAGATTAAGTCACTTTACTTAAACTACCTATAAATATTTTATGCAGTCGAAGATACTGCAATTTGTTGTGAAGAATATTTCATTTAATGTAACTGTTAAGTCAGTTCTAGAGTGCCAAGGTCTTGTTGACATTGAGCACAATCTAAATATAGACACGTTTATCAAGTCACGTATGCTATGCATTTCTACTTGCGCCCACGGACGTTCTTGGAAATCGTATGGAAGTCAAGCAAGGGCAGGAGCAAACAAACAAAACCCACACCCAAGAAACACCAGCTATAAAGGCAGGTTCCAGTGGTAACCTTGTTAGAAAAAATCCAACAGCGAGCAACAACGTACAAGACCACCGAGCCAACGATAAGTGCAGTGTCTGCAAAAACGTAGAGTCAAATTTGTCGACTTAGACTTATTTGTGTATTTTTCAATAAATACTTCTATTAAATTCTGGGCTCCAAATTATTTAATTATAATTGGCGACGAGGATGAGATACCGTAATCTGCATTTTTGGAAACATTCGATGGAAAAATTCTGAGTGCAGATTGATTTTGAAATCTTCATACGGCATCCGAACATTTTTGAAGACCAGAACCATCTACGTGGCAAGATCCAAAAGGGAAACATTTTGCTACAACGGAAATTCTGTGGAAAAGTCGACTGCAACGTAGAAAAAACGAAATTAGTGACGACGCCCAAGGCAACGCCCTAATTAGCAGATGATTAGCGAAGCGGACGCCTCGACCGAAGATCAGCTGCCGTTCCCTGGACTCCATGCTGACATCAAGCGACTCGCTTTCATGCTGTGGTCGTCCCTGCTTCGAATTATTTCTCCTTTGGCCCGAAATCCAACGAATTCTGGACAACAAGGTCATCGTATCGTGAGTAACTTTTAACATATTTTCAAGGTGAAGAGGTAAAAAATTCCTTTGCAAATTTATTAAAATAAAATTTCTCTTTTAAACATAATATTTTTAAATATATATAATTTTAATTGCTTTATTAATGAACATAATTTAATAAGCATCTTTTAACAATGGCACGAAATAATGTGCAAATAAATTCACCAATACCAATGGAATTAAAAAGCACGAATCGCTTAATGTTATTTAAAAATGCCAATGAGCATGAAGTTTTTACAAGTGTCAATGAGCACAAATTATTTAAAAATGCCAATGGGCAAAAACTATGTAAAAATGCCAAAGAGCAAATACCATATTCTTTAGTAAAATACGATCCTGAAGAAAATCTTTGTATTAATCATTACGATGGGAGTGACGAAAAAGTCCAAAATCGTTCATTGTTTAATAAATCAACTATTAATTGTAAAAACAGAAATAGTAAAACCTCTTTTGATAGGTTCAAACCAATTCAAACTGCGAAAACATCAGAATATAATAATAATCATCTCGATTCTGATAGATTTAACAAACCATGTAATCAAATCCTTGACGAACTAGTTATCGAACCAACGTTGTCAACGAAATTTAAACAACGTTCAGATTTCACAAATGATCAATATGATCAATATATCCAAGCAACAACCTTTTTACCATCTGAAAAAGAACTTTTAACTAAATTACTGGGAAAATCAAAAGGGCATTCTCAAGAAAAGCCAAGTCCCTTACCTGCAAAACGAATCGCAAAAATGCCAAATGAAAATGATTCCACATTTTCACGAAACATAACACAAACTAGTACTAAATACGTTCTCTCACTATCCGGAAAAGAATTTATAGAAAATTTATTGTTATATAATTCAGTTATGATAAATTTTCAAATGAGTAATATCGACGGGTATGTGATTCTTTTAAGATTTTTGTTTATGTAAATAGATCATTATTATTGCAAGTGTTGTATAATAAACTGTAATAGTTTAGTCAACTATTATGATTATGTTTTAATCTGCTATTATGTTTGTAAATAGTATAGTCATTCTATTAGATGGTAAGGTGACGACAAATTGTGTAATATAATTATATAAATAGTAAATAGTATATAAGCTTAGAAAATCATAATTTTAGGTCACTTACTGTTAAACGGCAAAAGAGTAAAGTCATGAAAGATATTATAGTAAAGTAAAGCGACAGAGTAAAGTCGTTAAAAATCATATTGTAAAAATTTAAATAGTCTAATTTTAAATAGACAAGTTAAGTTGGTTGGTGAATTGAATACGGCGAAAATGTTACAAATTGTAAAAGTGTATATAAGAGTATAAAGAACCAATTTTTAAAGTAAATTACTAGCTAAAGTTATTGCTAGTCAATAAATCTACGTTAAAACCATAAATTGGTGTTTTATTTGTAAATAAACAGTTATAATTAACATTCTTCGAAAAAGGGAAATAGTGCTCGCTATTAAAATAAACAAAAGTGAGTTACCAAAATCAAGTGTGTGGATGGTGTTATATTGGAAGTCCATGCAAAGAAAAGTCAACCGGAATTGGAATCCAGGATTGGATCAACATAAGGTGACATCCGCTACCAATGGTATTGGAGAAGACCAACTTTATAATAAAGGTAGGAAGTTATTTCCTTCTGTATTGGTATCTGATGAAGAAAAGACTATCGTTTGTGAGGTGTTTGAACAATTTAGCAATATTAGAAATTAATTAAGATTTCGATTTAAAAGTGATTTCAATTTCAATTTGTACATTTTGTTAAAAACACAGGAATCCACATTGACCCTGAGATGAGTCTTTTTTATTATTTAATTCAGTTATTTTATGTTATTTAATTGGCGCCCAACTCTCCTACGTAAACTTGAGTTAGTCAAGAACTCGCGAAATATTATCTTTACATAACCATTGCATTATCTAAAACTATTAAAAGGTATTTTCTAATCATATAAGAATTTATAAAAGAGGGAAGTTGAAAAGCATTTCCAAAGTTCACAGTCATTTTTAAAAATAAATTTATTATCTACGATCTAACAGCAATTATTCGTTATTTGAAAGTATTTGAATATAATTAATTTTTATTTTTAATTAGCCAAATTTATCGCATATATTTTTATTTTGCTAGCCAATGTGGGAAAAGTTGAAATATTTCTTTTTATGCGAATTCACCGCATATAAATATGGTTTGTCCCAACGTGAGGCAAAAGAAATCAAAATTATTCTGTTTCTGCGAATTCACCGCAATACAAATACATGTAGAGTAGCAAGAGAAAGTCCTGAGATATTTAATTTACAAAACGTTTTCTGAGTCGCAAGACGATCTAGACCCCGTAGAGATCACCTGGGCTGATCCCTCTCTCTCATCAGGCCTGATGAGCGGGTACTTGGATGAAAGATTTTTTTGAATTTTAAGTATTATATTCGTTTGGTGAAACATACTGCATTAAATCTATGAGTATAGACCTCTATTTCAACTTGACTTGACTAGAGGCCTGTAAGTTAAAATAAAATGTCATAATGTCTGTCGATCTAATGAAAACCAGATCAAGAAGAAAACTAAATCCAACGAATAATATCTTCTAGGAAAGTAAGCAATTCTTTATGAAATGTCATAATTTAGTTATTACTTTAGATTTTGAGCCTCAAATGTGTTACTGCTTACGTTTAGTTATCGAAATCATAACCTAGCATAACAGGTTTGAGTTGTTCGTTTTCAGCAGTATATGTATTTTAAAAAGCCCGTACTAGTTATTAAATTAACATTTAAAAGTAAAAGTGCATTTAGTAGAACTTTGTAAAGTAAACCTAGTAAGACTGATTTGTAGAACTTGTATACAGTAGTGCAAATTTTCTCTTACGTCCAAAACTGCTGTTTGCAGCGAAACTGCCTTAATTAAACATTAAGGGGCTATTTCCTACAATCGATTAGTAATCATAACGGAAACGCCAAAAATCGTAAAATGTTTATACCCGTAGAGAATATTAAATATTAAACAATAAGCATTGACCTGAAATAATATAAATTTTATAACAGTGGCCACGAACTAATAACACCAGAGGGTTTTATAGTCCCGGGTTGAGCGTTAAAGTGCGGCATTCTGCGAAATGAATTCTACAATCATTAAAAGCTGTACAAATCATCATTGCCGCCAACTGCCGCTGACTTGGATTGCTTTACAGTGGACCGACTGGGATTTACTGCAGAACTAAACACTTCCTATGGAGGGGCCCTAAAATTATTGCTCCAAATACCGACTTTTATTGCTCGCTTATGTTGGTTCTGCTTCTATCCTCTTATTCAAGCTTTGTTTAATACTTTTACTCAATACTCAAAGTCAAACATAATTTCGAAAAACCATGTACACCGCGTTAGAAATGGCATCGTAGAAATAAATACCAACATTTGTAGTTAACAAACCCGCCTGATTAACCCATGTCTACATGCACATACGTTTGCTTTAATGTTTATTGTTTGATGTTGGCTTACGGTATATTACATTATATGTGTTCATAACACATTCGTAATCATAGTAGTTGTTTTGCTTGATTAAAGTTATGTAATTCCAACTAATATCCTAGTGCAAAGAATTATTTTGTTTATTGTGTTTAAGCTGTTAGTTGAAATAACATGCAGTATTCTGCAACAAATTCCATTAAGCTTAGCTTATTCATCTTTAAACAATTTGCGATTGAGTATCAATGGGTTTAAGTATTAATGAATTTATAATATGATTAATATTGCGCCAACTGCAAACACTTTATTATCAAGTCCTAAACTGAAATATTGCAATGGAGATTCATAATACTAATGATTTTGATTACTGTTGCCATAGTACAGACTAGGGATCGATTTTTCGATATCTGGTTAATATTGCCTGGAGGTTAACAGCCGTAGATACATTTATTGAAACAACTATATCTGCAGCAACTGATTTCCACTTAGACCTAACCAAAGGTATATCATGCATTGAAAAACCGACCTACTAAGTAATAGCAGTAAAACTAAAATATTTAAAATTTAACAATGTACTAAATCTAATGTTGTAAAATTATATGCAACGAAAACCTTGTTTCAACACTTAATATTATTTTTAATATTGGCAAAAAGGATGTGGATCCATACATCTTGGTAACATGGCCATTTTATATTGTCCATATGACCATCTGTATAAATACGCTATAATTGCGCAAAAAGTATGTCTTCAAACCCCTATTTTAGATGCAAAAACTGCCAATTCCTTTGCAACAATGCAAACGCTATACTTTTTCTATTAAATAGTCATGTTTAGAATACGATTCAGATAACTTGTGTGATAACTGTGGTTTATCAAGTATAATAAATTTGTCACTGCAAATGACTATTGCAAGAATTACTTTTATTTACAATTGTTAAGAAATGTAATGGGATCCTATAATAACAATACTTCATAAGACACGTGCAAACGGGTTGTGTCACTTGCAGTCTTGTCAGAAGGTTCGCGTGCCAAAACGAGGCACTTTTTTGCTCTTGTTAATAAATAGCTATTATTTTTGGCAGTTTGGGAAATCTCAGATTCAACCAGTTTTTTCAATTCATATTTGAATATTCTATAATTATAGTAATAAACGAACGAAAACAAGTAGAACCAGTTGAGGATGCGCAGAGCTAGCATTGCCATGACGAACAAAAACAACTGTATATTTAATAAACTAATTTATTTTCGAAAACTAATGTTCACGTAACACATTACTTGTCATAAAAACTAAAATTCTTCGTTAAAAAAATTCCTAAAAATGTTAATTTTTTTCGTAAATTTTTCAAAAATTTACCGAAATTTTTGGTGGTCATTTTGACGACTTTCCCGAAGAGATACAAAAAAACATTTCAACCAAATGTTTCTTAGAATTTGATGTTCTATAAGATTCCAGGAAAAATTCAAAAAAGTCAACAGGGAAAAACGCGACAGACAGACTTCAAGAATTCAGAGACGAACTTTTTGTTCGTCGAAAATTGATAAAACCTTTAGTTATATCCTATTACATGTTTTTGAAACTTTGGAAGCAGCGTTCTAGTGAGTAGTCAACCAGGCTAATTCCATGCCAAATCACATAATTTAAAAACATAACCGTGCTTCGATTTCTCCGATTTTGTTTTTCTTCAATAGATACACATAAACTAACATTAAATTATTTTTTTCAGATTTTTGGATCAAAAACGGCCGAAGTAGAAATTTTGAAAGGTTTCAATTTTGATGCAAATTCTGATTCCCGACACTCTACATCATCAAACTAAAATTGTTATAACTCCCTTATTTCTTGAGTTATCTGGCTCATCCAGATGTCAGATTAAAGTTAGTATTTGGATCTTTTAGAGTATATCAAGAAACGTGCAAAAAACATTGCACAGTAGAAAAGTAGCAGGCTGTAAAGGCAAATTTTACTGTTTTTGCAAATCCGGACTTTGTTTCTGTGCTACAATTATCACCCCATTAAAACTTTTTTTTATAGAATCATCTTAGCAAATACTTGGTAAGGTAACTAAAAGGTGTTTTTTGTAGATTTGGAAGAAACTTATTTTTGAAGAAATTTGCCTTTAAAACCTGCTACTCTTTACTGTGCAGTCTTTGCACGTTCCTAAGTACTCTGAAAGGTCCAGAAACTAGCTTGAATCTGACACCCGAATGAGTCAGATAACTCAGTCAATAAGGGTGTTGTCACAATTTCAGTTAAATGATGCTATGCAGAATGCTGCATAGCAGAATTTCAAATGCAAACTCTGCATCATCTAACCAAAATTGTCATAACTCCCTCATTTTTTTAGTTATTTAGCTCATTCAGGTGTAAGAATGAAACTAGTTTTTGGATATTTCAGCGCATATCAAGAAACGTGCAAATACATTGCACAGTAGAAAAGTAACAGGCTCTGAAAGCAAGTTTTTCAAAAATATTTCTTTTCCAAAACTACAAAAATATCCTTTTTATTTTTTAACTATACCAGTCATATATTAAGGTGATTCTATAAAGAAGGTTTCAAAATTGTGACAGTTGTAACACAGGAGCAATGTCAACATTTGTAAAAATACTAAAATTTGACTTCAGAACCTGCAACTTTTCTACTGTGCAATGTATTTACACGTTTCTAGATATAATCTGAAAGATCCGAGAAGTTAGTTAGTCTGACACCTGGATGAGCCAGATAATTAAAAAACTAAGGAGGTTATGACAAGTTTAGTTAGATGATGTATAGTGACGGGTAGCAGAATTTGCCAAAAACCGAAATTTTTAAAAACTTCTACTTCGACCAATTTTAATTAAAAAAAAGCTGGAAAAAATAATTTAATGTCATTTCATATGTATCTATGCAAGGAATAAACTTCGACAAAATCTAAGACATTGAAGACATGGCTCTAGTCGATTTGGCATGAAATCTTCCAACAAGAAGAATTTACAAAGTATAACAGCAGGGATTTTTAATAATTTAATGACTGTTACTGTCAAATTATTTACTTTAGTCTCTTAATCACAGCTCTCTTGAACTATAATCATTATTGGTCACATAGCATTTTATTTTGAAATTATTGTTATACCCATTCATATATCGTTATATATCAGCAGTATAATTTTCAAAAAAGCACCCAAGCAATAAGATGTTTACAAAAATATTCTCTATCGTGTCGGGAGCTTAGAAATATATTGTGTTTGGCAAGTACAATCTATAATGTATGACAAGTTTAATATATGGGCCCTATAGGGGATAGGAAGTAATGAAGTATCAGTGAGAAGTTTAGGAGTGCCGGGGTGGAAGTCACATATATGCTGGTACCAATGGGTAGCTATGGGAGTAGAAAGATAAAGCAGGATTACCCTTTTAGCATTTTTATGTATAATGCATAGAGTTACTTATTAAAAGGTACCAAATAGTGTAGAACAGGTTATAATTTTTTAATTGGTTAAGTTAGGCTAAGCTGTTAAGTATTAGGTATACTATTAGGTATACCTACAGTGATGCAGCTCTACTGCTCTTTAGAAAACCAATCGACCAAGCATTTCTACCATGTTTTGCTTAGGCTGACAAATTCTTTTGTTGTTTGGACAGTTTAACCTTCAATTTAAATTAAGAAGCGAGACGTTGGTAAATCGCCTAAATCATCGGTGTGGTGTGGATGGAGTAAGGCTGACAAAGATATTCTTGAAGTACAGATATTTCTCTAAAAATCCTGTAAATCTAATCTATATGTTATGTAACGAACGCGAAGTACTAATTAATTTGACTTGATTAGGCCATAAATTGCAATTGTGCCAGGAGTTACTTATAGGTCTATGATAAGTTTCATTTCGTTTTCCCTGCACTGTTTACTTCTACATTTTTCATGAATTAGTTGTACGTTCGGTGACGGTCAAAATTTTGCGGTCGTCGTTTGGACTATTAAACATGTCTCTACTCTTACCCAGGGACGAACCTAAAGAATATTTTATTGGGGGAGGGAACACACACACTCAAATCAACCAAAAGTAAACGTTTGGACAAAAATAATACATAATAAAACTCTAGGTCCCATTTTCTTTGAGGGAAATCTTAACGTAGAAAGATATTTGGAGTTTCTCCAAAATGATCTAATTCCAGCACTGGCTGTACTTTACCCAAACAAAGACGATCCTGATATCCCAAATGATACTTTTTGGTATCAACACGATGACGCAGCGCTACATTATACGCTTCCTGTTTTTAATTTGCTGCACCCTGTTTTTCCAAAAAAGATGGATCGGCAGACGACGGCCGATAGAATGGCCAGCAAGATCTCCTGATCTGACACTCCTAAACTAAAGCTAGCTTATTAGTCCTAAGAATGTCAAAAACTACGTTGAAACTACAGAAAGTACGTTGGAGTTCCTTCCATTTTTTAGGATTGACTTCTTATCCTTTTGTTCATTGGTGTATAAGCAAATTTTGTCTATAACTTCAAAATTGACCCCAAACGCATATTTTGTGATATAAATATCTTTTTACAAGTTAATCACAAAAAATAGTATGATCGTGTTCTATTTAGTTAGATAGAAGTATATTTAGGGGTTTAAGGCAATAGACACATAATAAACATAAAAAAAGTAGATTTTACAGTTCGTGAGTTCTACATATAGTATGTATAATGTATATTTAAAATTCCCGCTACACCCGCCACTATGGAACCCAATTCCTATTCGCCAACTTACTAATATTTAATCGACAGACCTTGATTTGCTGCATCACTAACTTGCAGTGCTAAGTATAGTGAATTAGAAACAACATACTGCGGGGATATCAAATCACCGTATTGAAAATTTTATTAACAACTGAACGAAAACGTTAACACAAATATTTTTATATCAGATTTAAATTAAAAGAGGGACATGCTATGTCATGGGCATAATTAATATAAAGGTTATACATAGGACCATAGTTAGGTTCATTAAGGGCTACAATTACAATGTAATATTAGATTTAGGATTAGTGATGATCCAGAACAGCTGTGCCCGCTTAGTGACGTCACGAGCTTACTCGATGTTTCATTGTTTTAAAAAAAATGTCATAGTTTTCTTTTGTTCTGGCATAAACTATATAAGCCAAGGCAAATTGAAACAAAATCAGTCGATAAAACGTAGGAGGCAGAACTTATGCCCGGCTCCGGATAGAACCTGTAATTAATTTGAGGTTATACTTCAATCATATGTTTTTGACATAAATGTCATTGTATAAATAAAGTTTCAAATTAAACTAAAAGTGTTACCTGAACAATTTTCAAGGATTAAAAGAAAATTTAATTATTGTGTAAGAATTATTGAAAGTGATTGTTTTAATAAATTCTGATTGATTTTATTTTTTGACATCGATCTACGTATCGACGATATTTTATAAACAAGAAGTTAGCTGATTGGTTTCATTGCAGTGTTACCAATAAAAAGGATTAATTTTTAAAAACGGGAAAATATATCGAAATATACAAGGTTGGTTATAATGAATGATTCTTGTTAATGTCATGAATAATAATTAACTTGTAGAGTTCATCCTCAAATATAAAACTATTTGGTTTAGTTCATTAAGTTCTTTTGAGAATTTATTTGATTTGAAGTAAATAAAACAACTAAATTTCTTTTATATAAAATTTATTTTCATTTGATGAATATTTTTATTTATAAACAAATTTCATTTGTGTTGGTTTGTTCAAACGAATGACCGTACTGATCCTATGTCAGGTCACTACAACTATTTCTAACGTTTGAGCAAACCTGAGAAGTGTTTCTCAATTATCAACTGTATTATTTTGAATAACATTTTTTTTTACTTTGACTTTCCATTTGAATTTTTATTTTGTTCGTTAAATAAAGTTGATGTGTTTTCAATTTTACATATGTGTTTAATTGATGTTAATACAAGCATCCAGCGTTATTTTCTTTTGAATTCAGAGTTTAGTAGCAGTTGTCCAGCTTGCAGGAGCTTTAGTGCTTACGATATAAGTTTTTCTTCCTTTCCATGCATAAAATTAAATAAGAGTCTCGTAATTCAAATAATTTATGCGTTACTGAGCAAACCTTAGCTAGCTGAGAGGAATAAAGAAAGATATCTGTGGTGTATTCTCATTTCAATCCACCGTATATAATTTATGTTTATATTTGGAAAGATGGACATACTACGGATGGAACGCAATACTAATGCAGTTATTCCTCATCTTTCGATAGATAGTATATAAGTCGAAATCAAAGGTTTTATTTGCATTTTTTGTTGTAAATCTATTATTTATACTGAAATTAACTGAGAAATTATTGCTAGTCACACGATATACTGTTTGTGAGAAATTTCGATTTTAGTACTTAACGTTAGTAATAAAGCTCAACAAATTACATTCCGTAAATTGTTGAATTGTGTCATAAATGGAAAGATTGTAAACAGAGAAAATACTTTATAAATGTTTCCTGATAGTCACCTACTGTTCTTTAGGTTTATTATGGCGTGTTGCCAATTTTAAAATCCGCTAAAGCCAATTTATCCCTCGGTGGGAAACCAGATCACTGTTCAATAGACTATAATAGAACACAGTACTTCACTTGCCGAACAGTTATAAATAATCTAAACGAGATAGGATTACTATATATTCAATTTTAATGTATAATATTAATTACATTTATTATTATTTGCAGTTAAAACTAAAATCCTCTAAAAGGCTTCACGGAACAAAAAAAGTTTATGAATAAAAAACTTCCACATATAGCAAAACTATAAAATTACAATCGTCAATAACAATAGTCATCGTGGTTGCTATTAACAATTGCATTTAGTTAAATAATTTTATAGTGTCCTAATTTACAATTTTCGTATTAAAATATTGCATTACCAGTGATTATTATCTTTTTTAGTTTAACTGACTGTTGAATACTATTTAAATTTTTTGCCATACTTTTACTATGAAACAGTGGCGGATTTAACACTTAAGGGGCCTGAAGCGTTAAAAAATTTTGGGGCCTCATAGTATAAATCAATTACTACACCTTTTATTTTTTTATCAAAAATTAAGTACATATAATTATTAATATCAGGTGCGAATTCACGGGGGGGGGGGGGAATTTCCTCATCAAGATTTTTTAAATAAACCAACTTCGTCTCATGCTGCAGTCACACAAGTGTGAAATTGGCGTCTTTGTACGTGTTACACACTATACTTGATCTACGACCACAAAAACGTAATAAAACACCAAAAGCTAGAAAAAAATATTTAACCTACTATCCATTTTTTTCTAGGGTCCTCTGACATTGATACCGTATTGCTCGAGAACTACTAAACGAAATTAAATATTTTAAAAACGTGCAAATAGTAAATTCATTTCTACATGCAACAGTAAAATATCATATTTGTAACTGATATACACCGTTTAGTCTAAGTTTACGTTCACGTCATAGATATAAAAGTAGTGAAGTAAGAGTACAACCAACTGTGCAAATAATAACTTTCAAAATTGAATTTTATGAAGAAAGATCATTTGCTTTATCAAAAATAATAAAATTTAATTTTCATATATTTAGTACTACATTTATTTATAGAATAAATACAAATAGGTTTTTAAACCAAAACGTAATTTGTTAATTTAATGAGAAAATACACATTTATTTCAACAGAAAAATAGGTTGGTAGACCTGTGTAAGCGACACGCTGTATTGTCAAATTTATTTCTTGTGTTTTCTAAGTTCGGTTTACAATAGTTTGTTACCTATTTTGTATTCACAATTGCATTAACTGAATAGAATTCTAGAGAGTTTCTCAAGCACTGAGAATATATCTTAAGTCTGTTTCCAACATTTCATCTGTGGAAGAAGTTTCCAGTCCAAAGAGGAAACGAAATCGAAAACAAACTACAGAGATTGATCCTCTGTAGAGGCAAATATTAGCAATGAAATTTATGAAATAGGTACATATATAAGAACAGTAAGTACCTGACGTTATGTGTGTGGCTGTGCTCCTCAATTGATATACCACATTTGGATACAGGAGAACATGTATCACTTAATATTTTATCAAAAAGTTGAAATCCAAGTTCATGTATGCAGGGCCGGCGTAGGCTTTTGCGGGGCCGGGTTCAAAAATGCACTTGGCCTAAAACAACTTCTAAATAAATAATGTATTATAAACACATTATTACATGTTACAATAGGATCATCGAGTTATTTAAGAAAACGGTAAGTCGCGCATGAGCGCAATTTTTGAAACACGAGCGACGAAGGAACGAGTAATTCATTTGCGTGAATGCATCGAAGATGACTTCGCGCATCGAGTTTTGCACAAAATTCTTTGAAACGAACTTGAATAACAACAATGAAAAAACATAATAATCAAAATCTGTAATATGGTTTCGAATTCAAAGTAAACATAAGTAAGTAGGTAATAGCATTCTCTTGTTGCCAATAAATAATAATAATATAATAATAATATGCATTTATTAACCAAAAGTGTAAAGGTACGAAAAACAGTACCGCATAGTACAAAATAAAACAATTTACAGTACCTAAGATTAACACATTGTTTGGTTAAAAGGCTCTAATTCAGTTTGAACTGTTCTTCCATTAGAGCCCTGAGGAAAAAAACAAAAAAAACGAAAAGAAACAAATTATAAATGCTGATTAAGTAGGTCAGAAAGCAATAGGATAAAATCCATATTCCAGGCATTTCCATTTAACTGAATAAATAATATATGGTTTTTTATATACTTTTTTCAGTGGCGTTTTCCATTTTTGAAGTAACTAACCACTAATTGAAAAACAATAATAATAAAAAATAAACAAAAAAAATAAATTTAAAAAAAAGTGATACTTTTCCCAACCAGCCATTCAATAAAATGAAGTGTTTTATTTATATGAACAACTATATGTATAAAAATATATAAGAAAAATTTTTTAATGTACGTTTTTTATTGATTGGCATTGTTCTTCAAATACTTTTTTAAACATATATTTTTTGAAACTAGCCAGACTTAGTCTTTTATAATTATTTTCGATCGAATTGTAGATCTTGGCAACATGATAACTAAATGAGCATTGGAACTGTGCAGTGCGATGGTTTGGTATATTGATAAGTTGTTTGGTTCTTATATTGACGTCGTGTAAGTTGTATCTTAAAACAATTTTTTCTCTTAAGTACGCAGGTGAATTAGTTAGTAGAATTTTATGATATAACGCAGATGCATGTAGGTATCTACCGTTGGCCATGTTTAACCAGTTGGCTTTTTCTAGGGTATGACTTATTCTTTCAGATTTTGTTATATTAAAAATTAGTCTTAAGCAACTGTTTTGGAGCTTTTGTAATCTAAAAGCATCTCTAGCGGACAAATATGCATTATATACATAATCGCAATAGTTTGCATGACTTAGAACGAGTGCATCTGACAGTTCTATCTTTAAAGTGCTGCTCAGAATGTGCCTATTTAAGTATAGAGTTTTTAAGTTAGCATATGATTTTTGGAGGATATATGTAACGTGGTCTGTAAACTTTAGTCTTTTGTCCATTATTAAGCCTAGATTTTTAAATTTTTCCATAAGAGGTAGTTCTACATCTTTAGCTTTAATACTTATAGTCTGATGTTGGTCCACTTTTCCAAAAATTATAACACCCGATTTATTAGGATTAATATTCATATCGTGGTTTTCTGATAAAGTAATGAGAGATTTTAGATCATCGTTTAGATTAGATTGTAAATTTATGAGATCAGATTTTGATGAAAAACAATACAGTTGGGTATCATCTGCATACATGTGGATATTTGAGTGCTTTAGTATAGTTGGAAAATTACATGTATATACAGTATACAGAAGAGGTCCCAAAATAGATCCTTGAGCTACCCCTCTTAAAGTATTACCACTACGAGACAGGTTACCATTATAGAGTACTCGTTGTGTTCGATGTAGGAAGTAATGTTCAATAAATTTAATTGGGGACATGCTAAAGCCAATAAAATGTAGTATGGAGAGGAGTAGCTTATGATTTATAGTATCAAACGCCTTGGAATAATCTAATAATACCAAAACGCCGCATTTCTTTTGATCAAGTTCAGAGAGAATATCGTCAGTGATACTTAACAAGGCGGTACCGCAACTGTGCCCTTGTCTAAAGCCAGATTGTGTTAAGGGTTATATATTAAATTTTGTTAAATGTCTTCGAACCTGTCTTTCTACTATGCGTTCAATAATTTTTGAAAACGTGGGCAAGATTGTAATGGGACGAAGTTCTTCAATACTATTCGGTGAATCTGTTTTAGGTAAGGGTAAAACTTTTCCTTCCTTCCACGAAGTCGGGAAAACCGAGTTACTTAAACAGAAGTTTATAATTTCTGTTAGATATGGTACTATGAACGGACAACAGCAACATATCATATGAATGTTTAGATCATCTGTTCCAGATGCACGAGTCTTAATCTTCAAAATAATTGTTGAAACTTCTATTTCGTTAGTTGTTTCAAAAACCAACTGCTGATCAAATTCTTTCGCGTAATTATTTTTGTAGAAGTTTAAAACATTCAAATTAGGAACATTTTTGACATTTGTTATTTTTAGAAATTGCTCGTTAATTTCATCAGCATTGGTTTGAAACTCTAAATTTAATGATTTTCCATACCGGCCAATATTGAGGGTTTTCAGAATTTTCCACTTTCCCTTAACGTCTGCGTTACGTAATTTGCTTTCAACATATGCTTTTCTCTCCAGCTTTATTGTACTCGTAACCAAATTTCTTAACGATTTATAGTAATCCCACTGAGTTAAACTTTTTGTTTTTCTATATTTTTGTAATGCTTTTTCCCTAAGTTTAATCATTAATTTTACATTTTCTGTTAACCATGGGCGACGTGGTCTTGAAAAGGTTCTAGTCACGTATGGTGCATGTTTATCGAAAGTTTCTAAAATAAATGAATTTAAAAGATTAACTTTTTCATCTATGTTATTAGAGTCACGAATAGCATTCCAGTTATAATTATCTCTCAGATCCGTCTCAAAGTTAGTGGTATTGAATTTTGAAAAGTCTCGATACGTTCGTAACGTAGGGAGCTCTTTTTTGACATTGAAATTTATAGTAGCTTGTGTGAGTTTATAGTTTGAGAAATTTACATCGGTCACTTGACAACTTTTTACATTAAATTTTTCATTTATCAATATTAAGTCAATTAATGACTCCGACGTGAAAGAGATATGAGTAGGTTCGGTAACAATTTGCTTCAGACCTACACTCTCAGCAAGAGAGTAAAAGTTCTTTGTAATGTTATTTTGTTGTATTAAATTTATATTGTAATCTCCTAAACATACAATATTCTCATATTCTACAGCTAAGACAGAGATAATGTCTTCAAAGTCGCTAAAAAATTTATTTATATCATTTTTTGGAGGACGATATACAACTCCGGCACAGAATGTAGATTTCCCGATTTTAATTTTTAACCATAGTTGCTCGAAGCTATTAATATTTGCCGGTATAGTATTAATTTTTTTCAATTTTAATGAATCTTTCACAAAAAAACATATGCCTCCACCCCTGGAGGATCTATCTTGTCTTATAAGTTTATAATCTTGAATATTTAATGAATTGTTTGTAATATTTACATTAAGCCATGTCTCCGAAATGCATAGAATATCAATTTTATTTTCATGAATAATTTCTTTAACTTGAATCATCTTTGGCAACAATGAACACACATTTATATGTGCTATTCGCAGTTTTTTATTCATATTTCAAAACTCAAATGAACAAAAATAGATAAAAAATATAAAGTATTAAATAATAAAAATAACTATACAATCACATACAAAGCATCACCTAGATTTCTTTTCCGTTTTTTCCACTGTTTCACACTATAGTTTTCTTCCAGGCAGATTTCTTCAGTTACTGGGGTGTATAGCAGATGTTTTGACTTGAAGTGAAGTGTTGATTAAATTAATTTTATTTAGTCTTACTTTTTTTGCTTCTAGTATTAATAGGGCTATATTTATTTCTGGACCTTTTTGTGTATTCTGATTTTTTCTGCTTCAGATTAATACCACTTTTCTCAGTTGTACCAGAGTCTTCTTCTTTTTCACTCTCGTCTGAGCTGTCTGTATTAGTAGAGGAGTTTTCGGTATCTACTTCAGAGTTACCTTTAAGATTTTCTAATTCTTTTACGCTGTACAATTTTCCATCAATTATTAAATTTTGACCTTTTATTATCGATTACTAATCTTTCTTTTGTTATTTTTAATACCCAAATGGTTTCTAAATTAAATTCTAAGTGTAAATAAAGAATTCCTTCCACCAGACATTTTTTACCAAACTGGTGTCATTTTAACCGAGATTTTATGCTGATTCTAAATATGTAGGTCATTTCTGGGGCAAACGCCCCAAATTTGGGGATTAAAAGTAAAAAAAATGCTTCATATCGATGAAATTGAATAATAATTATATTAAGCTTCTATAATTGTCAAATTTATTTAGGTTAGATGTAGATTAGGTTAAGTTTAGGTTAGGTTTAGGTAAGGGTTAGGTTATGTTTCGGCTAGGTTTAGGTCAGGATAGGTTGAGAAAAATTCGAATTTGCTTTTGCATAGCACTTTGGTTAGGTAGTGGCTGTTATATGATATGATCTGTTACTTGTTTCACATTTTTCGAGAAAGTGAATTTCCACGCCAATAATTTTTATTTGTCGCATATCCATTGCGGCGGTCCTTAGCAGGAGGCCACTGCGGGGCCCCCTGACTTGTGGGGCCTAAAGCGGCCGCTTCAAATGCTTGTGCCTAAATCCGCCACTGCTATGAAAATATTTATAAAAATTTCAATAAAGTATACTCCATTGTTATATTATTTAATCTATAAGTTGTGTACTAATTACATCTTAGTTTCAAGAAAATGGAGAAAACATCAGCGGGGACGTTTTAATTTAAAAGTAAAGTAAAAAATACCAATTTAAGAATTTAAAATTACTAAATTAAACACGTGCAGATTTATTTTTTATAACTGACACCTCCTTTACAAGTATTACTCGTACCTGGTAGGCGCTCACTGTGAAGTGCAAATCTGTACCTATACAGTTCTGTTATGGTATCTTTATGTAACTGCAAATACAGGGCTGGCACACTGTGGGACGAAAGATATGGAAGGGCGCGCAAGCCCTATAATGAAGTAAAATTTATAATTTCTTCCGATTTTTGTTATTCGTATGTACTTTTTAAGTTATAGGAATTGATATAACAATGTTAGAGCATTATTTATTAAGTGCAATTAATAGTTTATGGCGTTATGCTTCATGTTAGTTAAGGGAAGTTTAACTATTTGCGCGCATTATGGCGTTATGCTTCATTATACCTACCTGCAGCTTATTAGAAAAATTGAGAGGATTTATTTTATTCCAGCAAAGGCATTCTATAATATCTCTATTGTAATCTCTTTAGAAGTATATGAGAAGACGTTCTAAAATTGATAAGAACGACAATTTTCAATCACTTCGCCATGAATTTTGTACTACAATGAGAGATCTGAAAATTTAAGAAAGAACTTAGAAAATATTTTTAAGTCGGGATTTATAAAGGAATTACTATCCCTTAAGAAATAACAGTACTTGTAACGTTTTACAATAATTGCCAATATTTCATTCATAAATAGTCTCCATTTCACTAAAAAGTTTCAATCATGCTGTCTGTTATGATGCTTTCAGCTTTATTAAATTTTTATGGCAGTTATTAGAAAACTCTATTCTGCGTAGGTAGGGATCATGGTAAAACTTAAAAAAGCCAACTTCTTAAGGGGTGGTATTTAGTTGTTTCTAACAGTTGAGATATAAGGTGAAAAAACACAATGTTGCATCATCAACAACTATGCATGGAGTAATACGAATAATACTGATCAATATTTCTTGCAGTGCCTAAAATAACGGCTTTTAACTTTTTAAGTTGAATGGAGTTGGATTTGGTTTTTGTACGAAAATAACCAGGAAGCCTTGGCTCTTTCTTCAACATACATTTTAAAGCGGGCGTATGCGGGCGTTTTTTATAAATCCAACAAAATTTGAATTTTAGCAAAATAAAAGCTCTTACAATTTAGGATTTTTTAAAACAAAAACTACAACACATTTTCATGTTTTTTTAAGTTGTGTAGCTACAAATACTATGTCTCTTTTTCATTTTCAATTTTAGTTTCAATAAATCGCACACAACAAAAGTAATTTAATTTTAGATCTCAGCTTGAAAGTGTCGAGAAATTGTTAGTTCAAAGTAGTGATAACTTTAAGCATCAAAATTTTTAACAATAACAAAGATTTTTAAATTTTGCTACCGGTTCTAGATGCCCTGAGCATTTTATAATCAAACGCCAGTATGTTTTTTATTCATTACACAACTTGGATTTTTGTTAAAGCTCGCCCCACGGTGTGGCAGTAGCCGAGTGGTGTGTGTTCCAAGTGTCGTGGGTTCGAGTTCGATTTGGGGGGGCAGGGTTTTTATAATTTGAAAAGTGCACCACCTCAACTATGGGTGTGTGTGATTATGTCGCATGTTAAATGGGGGGACGTATGATCTGAAATGTTGGTTTCCCAGTAGTGTAAAAACCAATGAGTCTGTTGATAGAGTGTAATGAATGATAGGAGATTGAGAGAGTGAGCGAGAGTAGCAGATGGTCGAGGACAGACAAATTGTGAGGGAGAATGCTAGAGAATGTGCGAAGGTGAGAAGAGTGAGAAAGGTTGAAAGAAGTAGGGAAAAGATGGAAACGGATGATTGAGGATATGAGAGAAATTGGTGGAGTATGAAAGAGGGTGGGAATGAGACGATGAGAGAAGCTAGTAGAGGTGGAGAAGCCCAAGAGGGTAAAGATGGTGAAAAAGAACAATAGAGGGTGTGGGAGCGCTTTACGAATATTTAAGTGGGAGCTATTAATATTGAATCATGCAATTGCACGTACTCTGCAGGTACGTAATAAGTTAGTATTGCTAATGGGTCTTCGCATGATATTTTTATTTCCTGAAAGATGTAACACTGTTAAGACATGGGGAAAATGTAATTCGAACAAAATATTTAAGAATCCCCATCTTAAATAATGCTTTATAAATCCTTTGGTTACTTATGTATGGTAGGTTATGTATGGTAGGTTTGGTGTCTTTTAGGCATTCTATCATATATGCTTGTGGAAGAGATTGCGTCAACAAAGCCGTGAAGCTCTTTACGAAAGATTGTCGTATTAGTACATAAAAGTACCAAATAGCAAATGCCGACAAAGAAAACGAATTTTACCATAATTAAATATATGATTTTTATATAAATATTTAAAATCTATAATATTATTTAACAAAAAATAACCTTTTTAATACCTACTTGGTAGATTTTTATGAAGTAGCAAACTTTTATTACAGGTTTAACTCTTTTTACCTAGACGTTGGCTCGTGTTACAGAATTCGATAATCCTTTACTTTATACTACCGTCATGTACAAGATTTAGTTTTGATTGTGGCCAGCGAACGAACCCTTGAACATTTTAGTTTCAAGTGCAGACTGCATGGAATAAAAGTTTCATGAGGACGTTTTATGGTTTCTTACGATAGCTATAACATGCTGTGAGTTGGTAAAAGATATTGGTCCTTCTAATCCTTAGTTAGGTATGTACCTCTAAACTAATATTTATTATCGTAAGTATATTGAAAACATAACATTTTCTTTATTTTTAATATTACGTGCTAAAAAATATAACCTTCACATGCATGTGAAGGATGCAAGGAAACTAAAATGGTCGAAACTAGCACAGCCAGCGTTCGCGTATGCAATGTAAGCAGTTTTTGTACTGCTTGAAGTAGAGTGCTTAAGTGGAATATAAATATAATATCGACACGGAGGCGGTGTAAACGCAAAACCTCGATATCCATCTTTACAACGATTTGTGTTTTTCGTTTTTTTTTAACAAATCTGGTTCACGTCAATGCTTACAAATACTTGAGAATCCTAGTTAGCCTGCAACTATCTGTACGCAAGTTTTAAGGTATACTTACAGATACTTACCTATTAAGGATATTTCTCTGAACATAAGCCGAAAGCTCCTGTGGTAAAAATTATACAATCTTTTTTATTATCTCTGTTTGATTTTTATTCTTCAAATCTAACATCCACCTTTGGATATAATGGGGCGTATTCTCATCCCACTATTAAAGGTGTATTTAACTAAAGTTATGCTTAAGATCAACAAGAAAAGATATAGCTTTACCTAATTCTAATAGGTGGGAAAAGGTTAGAACTGGTTGCCATGGTAATTAAACATACTATTAGCTTAATAGTGAGATGTGAAAACGGCCCATTGTCTTTAGTACTACTTCTTATTTATATTTGAAAATGTATTTTCGGTGAAATTTCCTTGATAATCAACATTCTAATTTTATTTTTATTTAAAGGCCCTCTTAAGTCATGAAACAAATAAAATATGACACAGTAAGTCTTTCTGAGAGTATTAGTGAAAACCGAACTTTCTTATTGCGCAAAATAAGTGAGATATAAGCATTTTAAAAAATCTTGACGTCATTTCTACCAATACAACCGGGGCGGCGACGCACAGTGTGACCTTTGCATAATCTAGTGGAACTTAATTAATTAATAATTGCCATATAAATATCCATATGTGCATATATGTTGTAATTTTATATTAATTATATTTAATTAATTAATTATTATATATTTTTAGTAATATTATTTAGTAATTATATATATTTTTACAGTATATGAAGAATAATTGATATCAAGGTTTGATATTAACATCAAAACTAACCTTGAGGTTATTTTAAAGAGCTATTTGAACTTTTACTGTTGTTGTAAATATGTATGCTTTTTTCATAACGAAATGGTAATTACGCAGCTTCATCGTAAAACAAACAAAAATGAATCGTTATATTATAACATGGGAAACCTCTGTTTAAGCCTTAAGTACCATAATGGAAACACTACTGAACCTGTCAAATATACAATCCTTAAGTATATAAATCCCTAAATCACACAGTATTTACAATTTTAGTTCTAGCAGAACCTTCGGAACAAATATAGTTTTACAACTATTTATTTATAATTGCAAAATTTTTCAAAATAATACTCTGATTTTAGTAATTCTTTAACTTTTCGTTTCTAAACTTTTGGCGTACAGTTGCGATCATTCGCTAAGGAACGATGTAAAAATTATAACCGCTGATTTTCCCATTTTTTGTACAATGTCAATGTAAGTTTATTATATGGTATGCAAGAACATTTAATTTTTGAATATTATAATTGCCCAGTTCATAAATCAGTTCGAGTTGCAGCGTACATTGTAGAAAAAACTGAAAAATCGGCGATCACTATTTTTTCATCGTTCCTTAGCGAATGACCGCAACTGTACATTCTTCAAACGATTTTTGAGGTCGTCCAATAGCTTTAGAAGTTGTAGGTTTAGGGGAGTTAATAGGGAAGCAAATCCAGTGTAATCTCCGGTGGTATCGTGAAAGAACTCTTGAGCCTGGAAACATGCCTTAATAAAAATCGACTGTTATTGCGACTCGATTTAAATTTCCACAAAAATAAGTCACGTATTTCTTTAATATATTCGTTTTACATTCATCTAAAGGGTGTGCACGAAAAAATCCTGCCACCTAAATATGACACCAGGCGCCCCTACACTGCAGGTACTAAAGTGGCATTGCAGCAATAGCTTCTTTGAATTGATATCTTACTGTAAATGACATATTCAAATGGTTTTCGTTGTGTAGTTTTCAGATAAATTCAGAACAATACAAGCTTCGTTAACAAATATTGCACAAACATTGTGAAAATCCTGCATTGTCAGATTGCGCGATCGGAAAATGTCAAAATATATCAGCATCTGCCGTAGCAAAAGTTTTAAACAATTTCTCTGAGCATTTACCAATAGATAGGGAGCCAGGTTCTGGTAGGAAATCGGGTGCAATATATAAAAAACGGAAAGGAAGGTGATGCAAGCTTTCACGCAGAATCCGAACTTTGGGGGATGTGGCTTAAAAGATTGGAAAATCATGTTCAAAAAGTAAAAAACAGGGATGGACTGAAAACATTCAAGGTGCAGAAAACTCCGGATCGGGAAGCAAAACAAAATTCCAAAGCGAAGGCCCTTGCAAAAAAACTGTACACCAATTTTTTAACGAAAGCAGATTGTGTAACGATGGACGACGAACCGTACGCCAAAAATGACTTTCAACAGCATACTGGCCAATAATTTCTTATTTGCAAACAACTTTGCGGAGTTGAGAACAAATACAAACAAAAGAAAATTTCGGAATCTTCTAGAAAATATTTGGACTGGCAAGCGGCTTTCACTCTTGCAGTTACGTGCGAAAAAGAAGTTGAAGTTTTGTAAGGAAAGGCACCATCAACACTGAAATCCATTTAGAAGGTTTAAAAAAGTGCCTGCTATCATTTATAAGAGAAGTCATAATGTTTCTATTCTGTTTTGGCCAGATCTGGCCACATGTTACTATGCCATACAAGTCACTGATTGGCAAGCAAAGAATGGGATCACTTTTGTACCTAAAGATAGCAATCCACAAATCGCCCCAAACTGCAGCTGGTCGAACAGTACTGGGCTATTGTAAAGCAAACACTCAGATAAACAAAAGAAACTGCTAAAGAAATTGTTGACTTTCAGAAAAAGTGGAATAACCTGACAAAAAGATTACTACTACGGTTGTACAAAATTTGATGTCTGATGTGAAACGAAAAGTTAAAAATTTTAGTTATAGACAGTAACAATGTACAATATATGTAAATACGTTTCAAAAAAGCAACATATATGTTAAAAGTTAATAATAGTTTTAGGTAATAAATAATTTCAGAAGACCCTACATTGTTGATGTTTCTGTGGCCAGATTTTTTCGTGCACACCCTTTAGGTTGGACAGTCCATAAACGCTGTGGAGTATCAACTGATTTACTTTGTTTCCAAACATATATAGTAGAGTCAATTTTTGCAAAAACATGCCTAAGTTCTTATTTTTTACTATCTAAAGATAGAGACTTGAAATGTTTTGCAATGCCTTCAGTACTGGACCAATATAAAATGTTATATCTTTAATATATATTTATTTTAAAATGGGGGCACGCCCCCTCGGGGGGTTGAAACCCCCATTTTGTAACCCTAATTTAATAACGCAACCAAATTGAGCGAAATTTATATTAGGAGAGTTCTTGGAGTCGTTGATTATGAATCCAATGAGAAAATTGAAAAATTCAAAATGGCGGACCCAAAATGGCGGTCCTAAAATAACGGCATTTGAGATTGAGAATGCGATTTACGCCGTTTCTATTGATTTTAGAGAAAAACTCAAAAAGTCAAAAATTGCTTAAAATGTGATTTTGCAAAGGAATACACTATTTCGATTACCTTATTATGAACCCCTTCGCTCTGCCCTAGTAGTAGAGTCAATTTTTGCATTAAGGTCTTATTTTTTACTATCTAAATATAGAGACTTGAAATCTTTTGTAATGCCTTCAGTACTGGACCAATATAAAATGTAATATGTTTAAAATGTGGGCACTCCCCTTCGGGGGGGTTGAAACCCCTATTTTACACTCCCAATTTAATAACTCGGGAAGTTTTCCATCAACTTAAGCGAAATTTATATTGGGGGAGTTTTCGGAGTTTCTGATTATGAATTCAATGAGAAAATTAAGAAATACAAAATGGCGGACCAAAAATGGCGGTCTTTGAGATTAGAAATCCGATTTACGCCGTTTCTATTGATTTTAGAGCAAAATTCAAAGAGTCAGGAAGTGTTTAGAATGTTATTCTGCATAGGAATACGTAATTCCGGTTACCTTATTATGCAACCTCTTCAATGAGAAGCCAACTAGGGGAGAGTGAAGGGGGTTACATAATAAGGTAACCAAAATAATGTATTCCTATGCAAGATCACATTCTAAACACTTTTTGACTCTCTGAATTTTTCTCTAAAATCAATAAAAACGGCGTAAATCGCATTTCCAATATCAAAGACCGCCATTTTGGGTCCGCCATTTTGTATTTCTTAATTTTCTCATTGAGTTCATAATCAGGAACCCCAAAAATCTCCCAACATAAATTTGCCTCAAGTTGATGGAAAACTTCCCGAGTTATTAAATTGGGAGTGTAAAGTTTTCAACCCCCCGAGGGGGCGTGCCCACATTTTAAACATATTACATTTTATATTGGTCCAGTACTGAAGGCATTACAAAAGATTTCAAGTCTCTATATTTAGATAGTAAAAAATAAGACCTTAATGAAAAAATTTACTCTACTACTAGGGCAGAGCGAAGGAGTTCATAATAAGGTAATCGAAATAGTGTATTACTTTGCAAAATCACATTTTAAGCACTTTTTGACTTTTTGAGTTTTTCTCTAAAATCAATAGAAACGGCGTAAATCGCATTCTCAATCTCAAATGCCGTTATTTTAGGACCGCCATTTTGGGTCCGCCATTTTGAATTTTTCAATTTTCTCATTGGATTCATAATCAGCGACTCCAAGAACTCTCCTAATATAAATTTCGCTCAATTTGGCTGCGTTATTAAATTAGGGGTACAAGATGGTGGTTTCAACCCCCCGAGGGGGCGTGCCACCATTTTAAACATATAACATTTTATATTGGTCCAGTACTGAAGGCATTACAAAAGATTTCAAGTCTCTATCTTTAGATAGTAAAAAATAAGAACTTAATGCAAAAATTGACTCTACTAATATAGGTTTTCGTATGCGAGAGCGCCTTGTCTTAAAAAAAATAAGGACTTTTATCGTCGCAGCTCGTCGCAGCTAATTTTTTGTAAATTTGTAGTATAAAGAATAATAATTAAGAATTGAATAGTTAGAGAATAAAATCTCATAAAATTTATAAGATATTCCTTTATAAAATTTGAATTTATATAAAAATGGAGGTGGTTAATAAACAAATACTTACTGTTAAACAAATGTTTTATATTTACCTGAATTGGCAGAAGTATATTTTAAATAACAGCTATAAAAAAACACACGAATCTCGGTGTAACAGCACGAATATATCAAACCGACTGAAATACACTTACAATAAACATATATCCATTTATGGTGCCGTTACCTGGGATGTATTGGGTTTTTGCCTAAATTTTCAACACCCCCATTCGCACTTGTGACCGTTTTACTTAAATTTTACAGCTTCTAAAGAATTTTCGAAAGTTGCCACTGAAGCATTTAGTACCTCTAGATTCTGCTATTATGTGCTATTAGCTTCCGGATTACACATTAAATCGTTAGCTGTGTACTTATTTTTTTATTTGTAAAATAATATGGCTGGGGAAATTACACTTTACTGTTTTTAATACAAAAAGTCTATAATAATATATATAATAATAATAATATAATATCAAATATTCTTAAAATTCAAGCGCCCAATTTATTATTTTCTTACGTTAAAGACGAAATATTTGTCACATACATATTCTGGTTGGAATTAATAAGATTAATTTTCCGCAATAAGTAGTCGAAGGCTTCTTTTACATTTAACAGGGTAGCAAGAAGGAGAAAGATTCGCTTGCAAAAGAATAATTCTTATCAGAATTTAATCTTTCATTCGTTCACGAATTTTATTATTTAATTCTCTGATTAAATACATTTTCGATTGGGAGTGAATCGTATTTGTATGAATCATTCGTGAGTAAAATAACAACGCAGGCTGATAATAATATGTAGATTTACAGTTTTATTAATACACGGATAATTGCAAATCTTCAGCTAAAAAGATTTCGTGTTCAACAAAATTGCTATTTAAATTTATTAACAATACATATTTATGGCCTCTTTCGATAGTTTTGAGCTGTTTTAGTTAATAATAATAATAATATAAGTTTATTGTAACAACAGAAAAAAAGTACAAGATTTTAATTTGCATTTTAAAACAAATTTTAATTTACAACAAAATAAACCCACAAAAGCTAAAGCTTGTCTGAGGGGAAACTATATCAATATCATTAAAAAAATGAAGTTTAGCAGAATACAAAATAAATACATCAATTAAATTATCTTAAGTTACACAACAAAAATAAATAACATTTAATTAGATTAGGTGAAGAAGAGAAAATTCATGTCTCAACTTATACAAATACTTTTTATGACTTGACGATTTTGTTCGAGCAAATACTTTTTAGTTTTTGTTTTAAACAAATTTACATTTATGATTACTTTCACATTTTGTGGCAGAAGATTGAAAAATTTAGGAGCTATGTAAGAGATAGATTTTTTAGCAATGGTTTTAGTAACAAAGTTCACCTTCAACAATTTATTAGTTTTAGATCTCGTAGAATAACTATGATCAACAAAGAACATGGTATTTTTATTTTTATATTGACAACATACAGTTCAAAGAAAAACAATTGTAGTATATCTAACAATTTAGATTCATTATACAAATTATCTGATGGATACGTTTCTTCTCTATGGTACATGAGTTTAATAAAACGTTTTTGAATAACTTCAATTTTACATAAAAAGCAACAGGATGCAGCTCTCCATACTGAAACACCATAAGCAATTCGCGACTCAATTAGAGCGCAATAAAGGGTCTTCATTTCATTAATATCTAATATATCTCTAAGGTATCGAAATTTATAAAGTAGAGGTCTTAAACTGGCCATAACACGAGTAATTCCAAGGTATTTTATATAAGAAGCTCTATTAATATTAATAGTGGTACCATTAAGATTAACTGCTAATTGATCAGGTAAGCTGTTTTTATAACAACTAAATACCATAAACTTTGTTTTACCATAATTTACTGTTAGAAATTTATGATTAAAGGCTTCAATAATCTTTTTGAGATCAGCTTCAACTTCTCTCAATGTCTCCCATGAAGAGCTCTCATAAAATAGTACTGTATCGTCTGCAAAACTAGTAATTTTACAGTTGAAATTAATTTAATATGGTGTTTACATATAATAGAAAGAGAACAGGCCCTAGAACCGTGCCTTGAGGTACATCATACTTAACAGTAGTAGAATTGCTAACTGTAACACAAAGTTTTACACATTGTTGCCTTTTGTCAACGTAACTTTTCATTAAACTATGTATGATGTATTCAAGTGTATTTAAGAGTTCTTCATGAGAGACGGGATCAAAAGCCTTAGTAATATCAATAAAGACACAAAGTGATGGTTCCTCTTTTTCCAATGATTCATAAATTTGATTAGTTAAATTACAGATAGCGTCCTCCGTAGATCGACCATTTCTAAAAGCAAATTCATTATCACTAAGGATTTTATGTTTATCTAGGAAATTTAATATTCGAGCTTTTAATAGTTTTTCAAATTATTTACTAAGGTTAGGTATTAAAGATATAGGCCTTAGTTATTGGGATCTATTGCATCACCACAATTTTACAAAGGTATTATAACGGCAGTTTTGAAAAAGGTGGGGAAATTACCACTTTGCATACTTAAATTGAAAAGTTCAGCCCCAATATTAGGAAATTATGGCTGTATGCGCGCTGTTGAATTTTGTTTGACAATTCTTCATTAATTGATACTGTGTTTTCGATTGATTTGTTTTCATAAAATTTTTTAATTCATTATGTAATAACAGGAGCGGAAGTACATATTTGTTTCTTTATCATAGAAAATATATTTGATTACATTAAATTTTTTCATTCGAGAGTGATAATTTCCTTTCCCTGACATTTAGTTTGTTAGCGAACTTGATAATTGTGACAGGGTTTGTAGTAAATTCCACATTACACATTAAAAAAAGATTAGTACACAATTGTGTACAAACAATCCAAATATCAATTATTTCTAAAATTCAAGTGCAAAATTTATTCTTTTCATCCAAGCCGCGTAACGCTTTGACGACCTATTGCGATTTGGAAACGTATGGGAATTTATTTTAGAATTAGATTTTTTGGCGTCACTGTGGTTTCTATATTGAACTACACAACACGGATTCATACTGATATGTGTATTTTTTTTATTAAATTAAAAGTACCATCAATTAATAATATTTATAATAATATTTATTTCTCAACAGGTACAAACCCAATTACAGAGAAAAAAAAGCAATATATAAAAAACAGTATAGTTAACACAATGCCTTACGCATTATGGAAGAGATGTTTATCAAGTGAATTTTTGAACTGCGCGAACGTTATACCAAATAATTCAACATTGAACTTTAAATTATTAAATGTTCTACACATTGCATTTACTGGAGATGCCAAATGACGATTAGTCTTAGAATTAGTTGGAAAAAACGTAACCGTATGCCTTGTTCTAGTATCTGGAACTTTAAAGTCGATTAAAGCAAGCAAGGTAGGAATCATAGATACTGTTAACAATTTTGAATAAAAATACTAGCATGTGATATATTCGTCTGCTGTCTAAAGAAGACAGTTGAAAGTAATTTAGCAAATCGACATAATTACCTTGAACAAAGCCATTTACGCGATAGCAGCATATTTTAGTAACTTTTTTGTACTCTTTCAAGCTTTAAAGAATGATTTAGATATAGAGGATTCCATATAACTACGGCATATTCAAGTTTTGACCGAACAAAAGTTTGGTACAAAATTCATAAAGTTTTAATATTATAAAAATTTTGGGTATTTCGAATTAAAAAGCCTATTTACTTGGATGCTGAATTTATAATAGCTTCTATATGCAAGTTGAAATTAAGTGATGGTGTAAAAACAATTCCCAAATCTTTTTATGCTATTGACTGTGCTTAGAGGTTCAAAATTCGTTTCGTAGTTATGGTATATAGAAGTTGTTTTGGTACTGTATGTCATAACCACGCATTTATCGATATTCAAAAATAATTTATTTTGAATGGACCAATTATAGACTCTGTTCAAATCATTCTGTAACTGATTACAATCATTAATTGTAGAAACTGTACGAAATAATTTAAAATCGTCAGCAAAGAGCAATTTACAAGATGACTGACCAACCTCTACAACGTCATTAATAAAGATAGTAAATAATACGGGACCCAATATGCTTCCCAGAGGAACACCTGAAGTGGCATAATTTTCATTTGAATAAAAACCACAACAATAAACGGAGTGACTTCTGTTATTGAGATATGAAGTACGAAAGTGCACCAAGTCCGAATCACACCCGAAACACTATAGTTTAGATAACAAGCAATTATGGATAACTGTGTCGAATGCCTTGTGAAAATCGGTATAAATAACGTCTACTTGAAGCTGATTATGCAAGGCGTTTGAGACATATTGAGTAAAAACAGTTAAGTTAGTTGCAGTTGACCTTTTCGATATAAAGCCATGCTGATCTATTGACAAAGAGTTATTAATTATGTTTCTTAGAGCATTATGAATAACCGATTCAAAGATCTTTGAAAAATTGCTTAAAATTGAAATGGGTCTATAATTTTGAATGTCATTCTTGTTGCCCTTTTTAAAGATTGGCACTACTTTGGCGCGTTTCCACTCTTCAGGAAATTGACATTGTTTTAAACAACTATTAAATATTATTTGCAGCGGCTTGGTCAAAAATTCAGCACAGCCTTTAATTATATAAGTTGGTATATTGTCTAAGCCACACGATTTAGTATTTTTTAGCCTTTTAATTGCTTTAAGTATTTCGCCTTCATCTATAAATTGTAGAGAAATATACTCGACTACAAAAATACTTTCAAAAAAAGTTGCAAAAGCTTCCGCAATATCCTTTCCATTATTTAGAGAAGAGCCTTGTAAATCAATCATAGGTAAAGGCATAGACACAGAATTTTGCTTAGATTTTACATAGTTCCAAAAATTATTAGGCTCGGACGTGATGTTTATTTCTATGGAAGTAATACAGTCTGTATAAGCTATTCTAACCAAAACTTTAAATTGTGATCTGTAATGAGGAAAAAGGTTGTGGTAGACTTGTAGACTGGTAGTCTTATAAAGCTTATGGTACTTATTTTTTAATCGTAGGTTATGTTTTATTTCATTGTTATACCATAACGGATATTTGTTGTTGTATTTACGTTTCTTTACTTTAGGAATACAAGGGTCCAGAATGCTAAACATTTCATCAATTCAGGATAGACAAACCGACGACTACCACAGGTTTCACACTTTACAAGTATATTTCTCGGTAACGATATGTATTATAAACAAACCGTTTTGCGAAATGAATTTCTTTTATTATGGACTATTAAAATGTTAAAAAACCCAATGACCGATCAATGACTTAAGAGGCCCTTTAATTTGTAAAGTGTATTACTTATACTACTTTTTGCCATTTACAATAATCAAATTTTTAATTATGTTTTTATTAAATTCTGTTCATTATTTTGCTAGCTTTTACAATACGTATTTCTTGGTAAAATTATTAATAAAAACTAAAATAAATAATCTGCGACCAAATTACTTTTATGTTTTACTAATAATTAACTATTATGAGAGTAACTAGTGGTAACAAATATTGTTTTTTGTGATTTCAGTAAAGGTAAGACTTACATTTTTACAATCCATATATAATAAATTCATTTTGGGACTATAACCGTATTAGTGTCTTGTGATTAATATTTATCAGATTTATATAGTTTTTACTCTAATAATCGCACTAAACTATTTACACTAATGAGAATTGGAAATTCTTCATTCAGATCATGCATAGTACCTAGCGTTAAATGTTTATTTATTCCATAATGGTTTTAGTTTTATTGAAAAGGATCACTGGAATCAAGTGTTTATTCAGGTTGTAAACAATTAGCAGATCGAAGAATTAACATCGCAGATTAGAATTCCAACTAGAAACTAGAAGTTCTTATGTTTTTTAAATTAAATCTAAATCCTCCCACACTAATACCAATACAATAATAATTGCCCATTAATCTAATTCACTTACTTTATTAGGAAACAAAATGCTTTTTTAAATTAGATATTTTTATTTTAAAGCTGTTATTAGACCTTGAATTTATTTTAAGATAAGCAAACTGTAACATAAGCAAAAATGACAAGTGATTTATTTACGAATGTATTTCAAGATCAACAGTCATCTTCATCGTCATTCTTTTTTCTTTTCGGCGTTTCGGCGTTTTCGGCGGCTTAGACAAAATCTATTGAAAAAATATTTCAAGTTCAACAAACTACAATTCTAGACATTAGGCGACATAAGGAGAATGTATGTATAGCAGAGTGCAGAACCAGACTCACTTTATAAACTAATTAGTTAAGTTATAATAATTGTATAACACACAGACAGCCAGAATTCCAAGATTTGCTTAACGTGGCTCGCCTGAATAAGCTTTATGACCACGGCCCCCGTTGGGGGACTACGAATTGAGTTACGCTCAATTAGCGCGTCAGTTACATTTGTAAGAGCTACCAGTACTCCCTGCTGGAAGCGAGGTTGCCTATACACCCTCTACTATTTCTCCAGGCTAGTTCCGGAGCTATTAACGTGCTCAACCATCGAGATCCGTCGCCATCACTCCTAGTCCCGCCATACTCTATTAAGGCTTGGTGAGCCGCACAGTGAGAAGGACAGGAAGATTTTTGTCATCAAAATATGCATTTCATATTATTTGCGTACTCAAACCAGAAACACAAAAATCGCACATTTTTACGATTATTTCTTATTCTATGGTTATGAGAAAGCGCTTTATAGTCCAATAAGATTGCATTTTCATTTCGGAGTCTGAAGCAGCTGTTTCAATTGTTGTCTTTCTTCTCTCTCTTTCTCTCCCTCTCCACCACACCCTATTTCTCCATCACACTAGAATATTTTTCTAAAAGTATCTTTTTTCGGGGTAATTACAATAATAGTTATTTACGTACCAAGCTTTGAAATTAATTTTCACGGGCGAGTTGGAAAATTGTGGGACGAGCGACGCAGGAGCGAGCCTCCGTAATCCAGTGACCCAGTAAAGATTCATTTTTACCTTCACCAGCGTTTTTTATGAATTGTATATTTTTTATCGAAAGACATTTTGTAATCAAAATGTCTTTTGTTGTTGTCATGTTGTTTGTTGTTGCCATGGTGTTGTAGTTAAGCAACAAAGTAGTTTCCATAGCTTTTTGTTGATGAGCATTGTAAAATTTTACAGGTCTCTTTTAGGAACCCGTAAAGTTTTACAGGACTGTAGTTGTAACTACTCATTTACTTAGTTACCATAAATGCCTGTAAAGTGTCGTTTACATAGAAAGCGGAAATGAAGAATATTTACAATACCTACAGCGTATCTAGATACATTATGTTGGGTTTTGTATTTGGATCTAGAAATCGTACAGCAAAAGTATCTAGTATATCTACGAGCTAAGCGCCATAAATTCTCGGCCTGATGTAGAAAAAATAAACTTGGCAAAATATAATAATTTTTATTTTTCAATATAATCTCCCCTAATGTCAATACAATAATTATTACAACGTGGAATTAATAATTCATTGCCCTTGTAAAAATAATATGAAATTTTTCTTTCAAAATGTTCAATTACAGCTGCTTCAATACAGCAACTCGTTCTCGTCCTTAAAATGACGTCTTCCTTTAAATTGAAAAATAAATAATAGTCACTAGTAGCCATATCAGGACTGTACGGTGGATGATCCAATGCTTCAAAGCCGCAATCACGAATGGCAGCTTGTGAAATTGCGGCAGTATGAACGGGTGCATTGTCGTGTAATAATCGAACATCTCGTGTCAATTTTCGTGGACGTTTTTCACGAATATTATTTCTCAATTTATGCAATAAACACGCATAATATGTACTGTTAACAGTTGTATTGCGTTTTTTTAAATCAATCAGTAAAATTCCGTCACAATCAGAATATTGCTGCCATAACTTTCTTTGTCGATTGAACGACTTTCGCCTTTTTGGGACGAGGTTCATCGGGTCGTCGCCATTCCATCGATTACCTTTTGGATAGAGGATCATAATACAGAACCATTGTTTCATCTCCAGTGACAATGTACTCCAAAACCAGCTTTGGGTCGTCTATACACAAGTTTAAAGACAAGCGCGCACATTCGACGCGACGTTGATGTTGAACAGCAGAATCTTGCACAATTTTATTTATACTCAAATGGTCATGAAGAATTTGGCGATCACTTGTTTTCGAAATGTCAGCCATCACTGCTAACTTTCAAACTGCGATCTTCTAATACCATTTCATCAAGGATTGCAACTTTTTGAGGCGTTATTGCTTCAATTGACCCACTGGTGCGCTCATCATCTTCAAGAGATTCTTGCCCCAAACGAAAACATTTTGACCACTTTTTTACAGTGGAATATGAAGGAGATAAATCACCATAAACGCCGTCTAAACGTTGTTTGATTTGAATAGACGTGTCTGATTCAATCTAATGACCGCGCGGTACTCAATTTTCGTTAGCTGCGACTTCTTCATGCACTCTTTACGATGCTTGAGTGGCTAGAAGCCTGCCGGGTCGAGAATTTATGACGCTTACCTCGTATATTTAGGTACCTTTTCCTGATAGTATCTGCATCTATATCTAGATACACAAAAGAATGTATCTGTTATAACACTGATTTCGAGATATTCATTTTTTTGTAAACATCTACGTTGATGGCAATTTAAGTGCACCTTCTGAGAAAGATTGATGTACCGCTTAAATTAGATCGACGAAAAATCTAGGATATTGTATATTTATATTGAAACATGAAAGCTGCATGCAAAATATAAAATTTTTAAGATGAGAATCATGATCATGAGATCATCATCATCAAATTAAATCATGCGATGATCGTGCAACCAGTTTATTATATTCTTAGTGGATGATTTCATATGGAATGACCCAGTAGTAAACGATTATTTTTATATTTTGTTAAATTCTTGTAGTTTCTTTAGAATTTGAGGTTTTATGACGAACTTCAATTAATTTTCATAAATATAAAGAACACTACTAGCAGAATCTTGCCATTCAGTTTGAGTAAAACGTTCATTTTATATTTATACCCAGTATGTGGAAACAGCTTTTAGAAAGTAACGCTAAACCATAATCACGCGTCATTACGATGTCGTCGTTACTCGTGGTAGTTACTATGTATAAAATGCATAACGTCGAAAGGAAACAGGAGTGAAGTTCGCTTATATGCATCAGCACTGCATTTCAAGTTAACGACTGCGTTGAAATAATTCGGCAGTATAGACTGAGCGCATCATTGACTTTTTACTCACAAACTTACATCTACTGCCATAAATGTAGAAAATATGCAAGCACACTGCTCTGAATTTGAATGCAAGTGCACCCCACTTTTAGAAACTAAAAGACGTATCTAACGACGTCAGTACTGTAAATAAATCACCGCGTTAGATGTAATTTCCCGAGAATTCTCCTTTTTCTTCTGAAATAGATGTAGAGGTGTAGAGATAGTTTCCGAAACAACAGTAATGCTAATTGCATCCGATTATATCGCAATTAAATTTTCTCTATTTTATGTAGAGTAAAATAGAAGTGAGGATCTGAAAATATTGCAATTTCAGAAGGTTGTTTCTTCTTTTTCTTTGAACTTTAAGCCAAACGAACACGCGGGGTTTTGTTCCAGTCGCCGGGGCAGGGTGATAAATGTGTTTTTAATTGTCTCTGGATGTTAGCGCAACACTCCATTTTGTGCTGCTTCTCTAACGATTTACACCTTTTTTAACACACCGTAACATATGAAGCTGCTGTAAAAACGTAAACTACTGCCGTTTAAGAAGAATGGTTGCCTTGCGATACTGATTTAGGAATTATTATTCAGTTAATTAGTTAGATAAACACGCATACTTTTAGATTAGCCCAAAGGATAACAGATACAAGCGTGGGAACGGGAAAGAGAAGCCGGAATTAAGCGTTAACGTAAACAGCGGCCCGTCATTAGGCAACTTGTCCATTAGCATGATGCTGATGATCCGGGATAATTCTGCATCCCCTTGGACCTATCGCACCGGAACTAGCAGAGATTTCCTTGTTCCGGCCAGTCCTAATTATTTTACAGGCGATTGTTACAGATTCTATAACATGAACGGGATGTAAGATCTATTGTACTTCTATTAGTTAGCGGTCAGTAACAAAAATATGTTAATAATCAGATTAGTTCATTGGTAAATAACTTATAAAAAATAAACAGTAATTTGAAATAAACCAGAAATCTTTAAATGATTGAAAACCTCTGGTCACATACCCACCATAATTCCCATTACAGGTTTATTAAATGTTTAAATTTTGAAGATATAAAGGTAAAGGTTATAACAGGTTCACCATTCAATAATGTTACCTTTTTCATGCTAGCTAACATGAACATAACGGGAACAGAACTAAAAGGATACTTGGTTGTAAATACAAAAAGGTCTGAAGTTTTCATGGAATCGATAGGATATTACAATTTGATGACGGTCGGTGCCTTCGTATTAAAGAATCTTTCAGTTTTAGTAGATCCTTTGAAAAAAAAGAGGACATGGAAAGTTTTATTCTACGGATAACAAAGAACAGTCTCGCTAATTGATTTTGTAGTAACTTGTAAACGTAGTTGTAGATTGGATAAGTATACGGGAATGGCGAGTAGTTAGACATGCACAATAGTGAAACATTATATATCGCTAATAATAATGAAAAATCAAATCAAAATGCAGAATAAGAATGAAAAACTAGTATATGTATGATAATGGCCCAGGTTACCATTCCCGAGTGATTTTAAATATGACATATACCAATAAACTGATAATGATTAATTTACTCCACAAGGACGGAAGAAGAAAGATAAACACAAATAAAAAACAGTCAAATACTTATGATTATAGTATTTTATTAATTTATTCATAACCTTGAGCAAAGGAGAGCCGGATTTACCGGTAACAAAAAACGAAAACGAAAAACGAACGTGGTTAGTTTTGAAAAACCTCTCTGAAAACTGCCAACCAGAGTAAATACGTCAAAGCTTTAAGTTCAGTCAGTGATCATATTATTATTTAGTTCGATTACAATAAGTTTTTGATTAAAATAAACAATACATATTAATAAATAAATTGATAAAGTCGATACAGATGCTGTTTATACAATGCATTTATAAACAGTTAAAAGCATAATACCGCTCATTGACATAAATCATCAAACGTAAGTAAAGTCGCGAGGTGTTTACGTTTAAACTAGAAAAGGTAAACGCGCTAGTTTAAAATGAATACAACAGGTCCACTAAACAGTAATTATCTAATATTTGACATAAAGTACCTATATAAAATCAGCTATATCAGTAGACGTCTTTTTGTAAGTGGTTAATTTTCACATTAGCTACAGGACCACATACATAAATAAACTGCAATAGAAAATACAAGGCATATCAAAAGGTAGACAAGACACATATAAATAAATGAATCACATATAAAGTACAATAAATGAAACATGTGTACAAAAATAATGTTGAAAGGACCTCTACACGACCTTGACATGATCTTTACCGACACGGATGATCAGTCTTTCAGGTAACTATAACAAAGTAGATTGTAAAATTAGCCAATAATCATTATTTACTGACTGTGAAATACATAGACAGTAGTTGCTTTTAAGGCACGTATAACATGTCCAGTTAGTACTAAAACTGTACACTCTAAAAAATTACCGGTGAATTATACCCTAAAAAATGGAGGCAACTATGTTACCTCCATTTTTTGGGGTAAATTTACTTCAAAGTGTAATTTTCATAGGAAGTGAAAAATTTCAACATTAGGTTAAGTTTGCATTGTAATGTTTCCTTTTTAAGTAAATTTACAGATTAAAATTACAATCTCAATGTAATTTTACATTTTAACATTAAAACACCTGTGTAAAGTTACATGACAAAGGTAATATTTCATGGCAATAGTACTTTTCAGGGTTAAAATACAAATGTGAAAATACTTCTTGAATGTAACGATGACTTGCGAAAGTACTTGCAAATTCAATCGTTCCTCTGGGAATTGTATGAAACAAAATAAAATCAAAGTAATTTTTATTGAACGTATGTACTTATATAAAATATAAGACATTAACAGAACTTCTTTTCGGGGGCTTTCGGAAATATTTGGTCTCTCAAAGACATTCAGATAAAGTTTCGATTCCACCTAGAAAATTAAAAAATTATAAATTATATAAACAATTATACACGAGTACCTTTCTCAATTACAGTTATGCTAGTTTATTTCGAATTCTTCAATTTTTGATTCATCCTAGAAAAACATTAAATTAAATATTTTTATTTTATTGGTTTAAATTTGTAATTTTAACGTATAGGTACTTACCGATTATTATTTTTTAACTTCTACTATAAAATAAAATTCTTCCCATCTTCGGTCATACGTGTAAATATTTGCCTTTAATAAATCCGCACTACACTACAACGAAAAACAAAATATTAATGAGCAATGAACACTTCGTTCGGTATCGATAGAGTACGCCTCGCCGAAATCATAAAAGAATGGTACACACCATTCCGACCATTCCCCAAAAAGCCTATTTGGACTGTTCATAATGGATTCCTGAATTCTTTCACGAAACGAAGGTCACAAACAAGTGCGATCAGCGAAATAGCATCTCAACGGTTAAAAACATATTAAGGGTAAAATTACACTATTCTTGTTCAAGTTCATCTTATCTTTAATATTACACTAAAAATGAATTAAGTTATTGAGCAATTATACATTTGTAAGGAAAAAATTGTCTGAGTTATGTAAATTTATATTATGGATAGTGATTTTAACCAGTTCAATGTAGTAGAATTACTTATATTTGTATAATTTTACATAATTACAGGGCATTTTACCACAAATAGTAAAACTACTAAATGTATAGGTAAAATTAATTTTAGGGTAAAAATACCGCAAATAATAGCGAAAAGTTACCTCTTTCCCAAGGTAATTTTACCTCATTTTTTACAGTGTAGCCATAATCATGTTACAAACATCAATAATCATTATTTTTTAATAATATTTCCAATTCAAATTAAGTAAAATTTTAATTTACAATGACTAAACAACAATTTGTTTATTTAATTATCAGTAGATTTTTGAATTATCTCGAAGTTTTCAATCGAGAGGTTCGGATTTCAGATTAATTAATAAACAGACACTTATTCAACAACTTATTTAACATAAAAGGGGACAAACAAAAGTAAAAATTTACATGAAAGAAAATACTGTTAGAAAGACAATAAAAATGGCTACCTACCTTCTTGTTATTTATCTTTCATAATCTTCTTGAAACAAAACAGCAGGGTCCTAACGACTGAAAATCAGATTATCAACTTTAAAACACTCAGAGAAAAATAATACTTGCAATAAGAAAATCGTACATTAAATTAAGAATTTTGATGCTGTTTTAGAACCTAAGAAGTTTCTAGTTTCAATTTAAGAAATTAATAAGAATAATATTCTTGTTTGCAATTCAAGAATACGAGAGGTTGAATGTAGAATAATCTATTTAAATTATGTTCTTATTTTTACATGAATTTGTTTTAATTTTAACATGAAAATTCTTAATTTAAAACATTCAACTTCTTTACTTTAACTTTAATTGTTTCTTACTTTAAGAAATGACTTAATGATGTTTTAAGCATTTTCTTTCATATTTGAAGAAATTAGTAAATGTTGTTTTAAGCATTATTATCTTGAATTTAGTGATTGGTTTTTAGGAATTAGTATTCAAAATAAAAGAAAACAATGGCACATGAAAGATTTATTTTAGATGCAACTACTTAGAAAAATACATACACATATTTCTTTACAAAATAGAAAACTTGCCAGTCTCGAATCACATCTTAAACATACCACAAAAGAGGATTCTTCAGTAAATAAAAACATTTTTTTTGTATGGTCAGTACAAAGATGTACCTTGACAACGTTTATTTCCATATAAGTCCAGGCTGGACTGGGTTATAAGTAGGAGTTGACAGAATACTCCGATCAGATGGCAGACCTGTAGCAAACTGAAAATTACTTGTGTACATTAAACCTTCAGCATAGCAAATTGTCTGCGGCAAGGGCTACCTGGATTTTATGACTATAATCCCTCAAAGTTGTGACACGATCTTTGCATCTGGGATCCTTCTTTTATACTTAAAATAAAATTAAAAAATAGATATGTTATTTACAAAAAAACTACTACCTCCGAAAATAACTACATAACATAACGAAAATCTAATTTAACCTAACGGTTCGTTAATATTATTAATTAACTACAATTAAGCTGGAAATGCTAATTTTTTAAAATAAGTACATATTTAATAAGGGAATGATTTATTGCCTATTTTATTATAGTACGTCAAGTTTGCATAAGGATTGGGATTTTGAATAGGAATAATAACTCAGTTTCACAATAAATAATTTTAGGTATAATAATTAATTAAATAGACCGTAAATGTTAGGAAGTTCCATCAAGCAAAGGGTGAGACTTTTCTCAGAAACTCGCGAAAATGTAATGTATATTATAGTTACTTGTAACAATTTGAAAATATAATCCCTTTTTTATTTTTATTAACAATTGATGTTAAAAATAGTTACATAGACTAATAATAATATTAATGAACAAAAGTGTATTTTTATAGTAAGAGATAATTGTTAAAATAGCATAAAATGTTGGCATTTCAGAAAATCATAACTCAATAATGAAAAAGATACAGAATTTATGACTGGGGACTTTCATTGTACTTGTACCTCACACAAAATAAACCTTTTGAGTAAGTGCCGCACAACATAATAATAAGACTATTAAAATTCTTACTAAGATTAAAACGGAACATTGATAATACGAAGATTTTAGAGATTTAGATTTTAGGGTCATAAAACTTTTTATTATTTGCATCTTTGCAGAAATGTTTAGTAAAGAAGACGATCGGCAACCATAGGTATTTTTGTCATTCTTAGTTATTGTTAGTCATTATAGTTTATCGTAAAATAATCTATAGATGTAGGTTATAGTACATCGTTGTAATAACTTTTGAAAATTCTAAATTAAATTAAAGATTGTGAGATAGAAATAGAGTCAAAATTTCTCAAACGGATCACCCAAATTCGTTTGAAAAATGTTTATAAAAGTTAATACATTTTTTCAATAGTATTCAACATGCTAACATTAATCCAGATGCATTTTGCGAAAATATTTTTTTTGTAAATAATATTCGTTATTAAAGTTTATAGTCAGTTTTTTGCAAAAAAAATATGCTACAGACGTTCTAATGAACAAAAATTTCTCATTTCATCGTTATTTCAATCATCATTAAACACATATTTGTAGTGATTTTTCCTGATTTGAAAAGTTGCATTTTAGTCAATTATTTATAAGTTTGTTTATAACAAATTCAAGTAAAACTATGTTCTGCGCCTTATTTCGACTCGAAAAAAAAACTACAAATACTTTTTTCATTTCTTAAAAATATGCCGTTGAGAAGAAAAATGGCCCGAAGTTAAAAAAAAAGTTATTTGAGTTTTTTCATCGTCGCGCAAGGCTTGCGAGTAAGCTGCGACTTGTCATGCCCGCGTCTAAACTATCCTTCTACCAAAAACAGAATTATGCAAAGCCCTCGCTGTAATCTAAATGATAAAATAAACAATAAATGAGCTAGAAAGATTTAGTAGCGGAACAAACTGATTTTAATTAAAACTAAATGTAAAATCAGCAATGAAAATCTGTTTGTTCTAGCATGTCACTTAATTTTTAGCAACTTTTACATTTAGTTTTAATTAAAATCACTTTGTTCCGCTACTAAATCTTTCTAGGTCATTTATTGTTTATTTTATCATTTAGATTACAGCGAGGACTTTGCATAATTCTGTTTTTGGTAGAAGGATAGTTTAGACGCGAGCATGACAAGTCGCAGCTTACTCGCAAGCCTTGCGCGAAGATGAAAAAACTCAAATAACTTTTTTTTTAACTTCGGGCCATTTTTTTTCTCAGCGGCATATTTTTAAGAAAGAAGTATTTGTAGTTTTTTTCCGAGTCGAAATAAGGCGCAGAACATAGTTTTACTTGAATTTGTTATAAACAAACTTATAAATAATTGACTAAAATGCAACTTTTCAAATCAGGAAAAATCACTACAAATATGTGTTTAATGATAATTGAAATAACGATGAAATGAGAAATTTTTGTTCATTATAACGTCTGTAGCATATTTTTTTCAAAAAACTGACTATAAACTATAATAACGAATATTATTTACAAAAAAAATATTTTCGCAAAATGCATCTGGATTAATGTTGAGCATGTTGAATACTATTGAAAAAAATTTATTAACTTTTATAAACATTTTTCAAACGAATTTGGGTGATCCGTTTGAGAAATTTTGACTCTATTGTATTCAAACAGTTTAAACTATTTTTACTACCTACATTTTTGGGTATTTTTATGTATGTCCAAACCTTTATTCATAATCCTCGAGTAACTTCCTGAAAATGTAAAAAGGTTGACCTAACAGGGATGTCAGGTTGTTTTGGTTTTGTTGGTGGCCTAAGCGTGAATATGTTTCGATTGTTGTGCCACCTATTAGAAAACTGGTGAACCTCCTCCTATTAAAATGATTTTGAAATGGTTAAAACCTATTTCTTTGGATTTAATTAGATTTTTCTTCGTTTTTACAAAGTTATGATTAGTTTACTGATTTTAAATGGTATGGAGCAGGAGGTAACCGAAATCTAAGCAATTTGAAACAAAACTTGCTTAGTTATATCCTTTAATCTTATCGACTTCATGTTTCTTGATGAAATCTTTATAATTAAATAGGTTAATAATGATCAAGAAACTATAAATTCTTCTCATATCTTCAGCAATGATGCAAAGAACCTACGTTCATAAGTTTATAACAAAATACTCAATTTAATATCTATAAATCACTAAAAACCTATTTTCGATATAGGCTCCCGGAATTTGTTTTTTTTGCATCAGATATTTTATTTAGTTGTGTTTGACAAATACATCTCGTAAAACTTTCAACTCTATCTAAATAACTGACTTATACGCATTTTTATAACAGCGAATTTTTGCCTATACCCAAACCTTAAGCAAAGTACGTTTGTACTTGCTATACAGTGTATAGCATATTTCTAGCGTATTTTTTACATCTTGATTTAAAAACCTCCCAGTTGTTGAGAAAAGGCAGCAGAAGCATTTTTTTCTGCATAGTTTATGCCGAATGAAGTCGAAATTAATCTAAAACGGTAATTATTAATACTTTAATTGATTAATTATGACTAAAGTTATAGAAAGATTACCGTTAGCACACTTAACATGGCATATTTGTAAAGGAACCATTCTCTCAAAATTTCTTCGAATAATTTACTGTGGCAATCTCTTTGTCCCAAATTTTCTATTTGTCGCCATTCTGATATCGAAATATATAATATTGGATATAATTTATCAGTTCACCCATTGCCTTTGACAAGTTATCACTGAAGGTTAATACTTCACCACACAGGAAATGTAGCGCACACGTGCTTCTATTATAACGTAAAAGAACCAACTACAAAAAGTGCAACTAAGCAATATTGAACTAGTGTAAACAGCGACGCAGCTAGAAGCAACACTTAACGTTCTTGATTTAACTGCACTGCACTCTCATTTCCAGAAGAATTATTGTAATATGAAGAATTTAACGTTTTAATTTCAGAAATGTAAATGTTAACTAACTTAATTCAGCATAACATCTTATTTCAAATTACATTGATTCTTATCTCAAGTACTGTAGTGCTTGAATCAATGCACAGTTTTCAAGAACATATTTGTTCTCACATTAAGTACAAAATTTCTTGAAACCAAAAGTTAAAAATTTTGTTTTTGCACACACCTGTATAAATTGCAGAAAATAATGTTTATTTTTAAAATGCAAAGATTCTTATTTAAAGTGGTTTAGTGCTTAAAACAATACCTAGATTTCAAGAACATATTTGTTCTCACATTAAGCATACTTTTTTTGATACAAGAAGTTAAAAGTCTTCTTTTAAACTTGCTTCTCTGAATAGCAGAAAACAATGCTTAAATTGATAATCCAATATCTCTCTTCAAGCATTTTATGTCTAGAATTAAAAATTATCTGGATCATTTTGATTTAGACACCACGTTTCTTGACTTTAGATTACCTATATTTCTTTGAGTGAAGAAACTGTAATAAACATTCCTAAACATTTTATATTTATTATTAAATCAAACAACTGCTATTTCAAATACCATTTATATATTTTTCCTACACCTGTATGTAATACCACAACTAAATAATTTGATTATTATACAAGTTGCTTTGTTACTGTACCTTTGATTGATTGATTGATTGACTAGGTCTGGCCACTACAGTATATTGAACGTCATCATAGTATTTTTATTGGCTAATGTTCGATAACGGAGTCTATTCCTTTTCAGTTAGTGATACCTTTATGGGAACCCTATCCTAGAAAAAGTTCAACTTGTTTATTCAAAGTGATTTTAACCCTAGGTATAAAATCTTACTAAAGGTCCATTCTGAAATCAAAATCGTTAATAAACATGTGTAACGATCTCAAATTTAAAGGTATTTATTTCACTTCATTTTAAATAATTAAACAGTGTATCATTCTAGGATATTTTCCTCTTTGTATCCGTTAAATAAATTTATCTTTTAGTAAACATTTATTCTTCTAATAGACTATACAGGGTATAACAAGTGACGGCTCGTGCTGATTGGCAGCGGTTGGACAGTAATGATAAAAGTCTCATCCGGATACAATTCTTCTGTGCTGCGAAAAGTTCTCTGTTCTCGAAAAGTAATTTTAATGCTGTTTTATTGAAACTACGATAAATAATTTGTTTTTGCATTTTAATGACTGCATGAGAAATTGTTTATCTGGAAAAATTCTCGTATTTACCTATTCTAATGCTGTGCGTAAATATCATATACACGTCTTAGTTGTGTGGAATTGAAAGAATATATTGTTCAGCAAAAACTATTGTCAGGACAGGAGAGGAATAAGATAAGGTTTTGTTAATTAAAAACACTGTAAGAACATTTTCTCGCTGTATACCGAACTAAGAGATCTCTGTATGGTTTGTTGTTTACCTAATAATTTTCATTTAAATGACGAATAAATATGTTCTTCGGATTGTCCATGTTTTTGTAAAGATGTACTTGATGTGTTTAAAATCACTATACTAGTTGAATCCAAAGAATTTTGATTTTTCCGGTATAAAGTAAACTAATCCAATAATACAATTTATTTGTTATTTCACTTCCTGTTAGGCAATTATATTTATTTATTATACCAATTTGAACTGAAAGTCCTACTATTGCAGCGATTGTTAGATACCACTAAATTCTTCATATTCGGACATCGTTTTAATTTGTGAATAAACATTTTATCCTCAAAACTCAAACCGCCGAACTTATTCTTTAATAAATAATATACAATGTCTTCTGTGTTGTTCACCACGTCTCGAATTGTACCAGTACTTGCACTTACCATTTTAAAATTAAAATTACAAATAACAACGCAAAATTTAACAATCAATCTATTTAACCTAATGCATTGATTTGATTATTTTCAAATGCAATATGGTGCTTATTGAAGTTATAACCATTTTATGAATGGAAAGGAAAAGACAAGGTTTAAAACCAGCAGAATTTTTTGTAACTGTTTTTCAGTGAAGCAATCCCTTGGTTAGGAACACACATGGTATCAATAAAATTAGTCAACGAGAACTTTTTCTTTCTTTATTTTGAGAAAAAAGTATATTTTAAGCTGCATGTTTGTGTAAGATTTGCATGGTTATGATTGGCCCTCTAAAAACCCATTCACAGAAGAAAGGATTATTATAAAAATAGGGTTTTTGAATTAGACGGTTTTAACCGAGAAAACGGTAACGTCCGAAATCAGGAGACTCTGTTTAAAATATAGAGTTACAGTAAATACCAATTTCGTTGGTGTAAGATTGTTGGGACAAAATGTCATCTGTGACGTCGTGAAGGGTATTCCCAGAATGCTATAAGCTTTTCAATAGCTTACTGATCTGTACTTGTAGTTAATAGTTAATAAACACGTGGTACTTTATATACGTTCTGATTTCAAATTTGTATTTACTATGTAGTACCTACAAGGTCATTCTCTAATTGTAGGAAACATTAACAAAAAAAATTAAAAAAAGAATGTAAGGAAAATACATGAAATACTGTATAGTAATGAGTCACTATTAGCCTATACAATCGGCCCTCTACCTACTTGTCGGTTCTAGGAATTTGAAATCGCTTTTGCGCCTATGTTACGGGCTGTGTATAAGTACTAGCACTTTAATAAAATTACATCCTACTAGGCCAACTGGGGTAGGCTTGACAAGAAAACAAACACACTTTAGAAAACCACATAATAATATGTAGATTTCCTAGCTGTAGCCTTTACCATTCACAATTAGATGACATTATTTTTGGTTTTTTCAAGAAAATGTCTCGCCATTTACGTTATACATACGTAGTGAACTTGAATGAACTCTATTGGGTTTATTATTACGTTTCTCGTTTATAAGGTTGTAATTCACAGAACCTATAAGATAAACTCCACATATAAAGTCACCAGATTATTGAATGCAAAATAACATCTTCCCAATCCAAAGGTAGGTTGCAGTCAAGTCTAGTATTTGGATCTATGGTTTTTCTAAAGATACGAATTTTTTACAATATTCGTAGAGCAGTCTTTATTACAATACGAAAATTTTCTTTCTCCTCACGCATCAACTTAATTTCTTAAGGCGGAACTTTCCAATAGTTTCACAGGTTATTCGACAACCCGACTGTATATATTTAATTTTGATGAGATTACAGGGTAACGTATCCAAAAAAGATTAATTCTAATCGATCAAAAACGGATGTCTGAAAAGTTGCATTTTAGGTCTAAGATTAGCGTAAAATATTAAGCCAGAAAAAATAATATCTTCAGTCTGCGCAATTGCCTTGAAAATTCAATTTTTTACAAAAAAAATTTGAAATGTGCTGATTTTTTTTTTATTAACTTCTTGAAGTTGGACGAAATCGAACGATGCTTAAAGTTATATTAAATGTCGTCATATAAGTGAAAAGATATTGAACGCGTAATATAACTTCTTTAGTTTGTTCATAAGCTCTAAACTTTAAAGATTTTTCGTGAATTACGAAAAACTACGTTTTTGGTGTAGTTCATCTTCCTTATTTTTTTAAATACTTAATATTCACAAAGTTTAGTTTTAAACTCTGTGACATAAACATTATGCAACTCTTTACTAGTTCAAACCCAGGACTCACCACGAGGATGTGGTTGCATGTCGAATATCACCCGTGCACTCCCAACCACCCAACCATGAGAGCACGCTAACTTCTTTAAGCGAAAATTCCTTTTTTTGATTTGATTTTTGGTTTTATGTTCTGTCCAACAATCTTACTCTAATTACCCCGTACCCTCTCTATTTCATCACAAACTTGTTGAGATGATTTTGTCACTTCTTTGACTGCCCTTTCGACAGCTCGAGTGTGTGACGGCAATTTCACTAGTACATCTTATGAAAGAATGCCAGAGACACCATTCGCCAGGATTCTGGTTAGTATATCTCTTTCTAATAAATGCATTGTGGTTCTGTTACACTTAGAGATTGTCACAATATCATGTCAATGTAATCTGTGGCAGAAGAGTTTATCTTTGGAATCTCAAACTGCCTAACACAATCAGATCCTGCAATGTTGGACTTATTTCGAGCTGCCATGATTCTTTTGATAGCTATCTGCAGGGTGTCTTTTTTGCTGTCAGTTACCATTGCAACTATTATATTTTCTGGGTGTGCAAAATAACCATTGTTTTGTAAACAATTATGCACCACTTTCTTGTGTTTATCTCGCATGTATGACGAAAAGTCTATCAATTTGCACAGATTGTCCATTCCACTTTGACATTTCTTGTAATGTTCGGTGAATTAGAAGCAATATACAGTTGCAAAATCCGGTTGACAATAGTTACCCATCTGGCATGATTCAGCATTCCTGGACTTCTATCTCCGAATCCAGGTGAACATTCTACAACGGAAACTATTCTACATATATGTCAAATAAGTATTTCTGGTCTGTGCTCAATTCTTTTTTTAGGGCAGGAAATAATTCTTCAACAGGACTCTTGATTGGTACAAAGTTGTGACAGTTTACTAGAGCTTTCCCAATAGGGTTACTGTAACCGTTAGGACCAGACGTTTCACCACCTAAAGATTCAAAAAGATGTCGGAAGCAGAAGCTCGTTTGAATGCAGTAGGCATATTACCCATTGAAGTGGTCTGCCGAGTTTCTTTTCAGGATTTTTATAACGCGATTGTTTATTCCAGTATTTGTTGGACAACCATCACATCCAACCCAAACCAGCTCAGACTCTTTCCTCACTACAATCAAGTCTTTAAAATCTGGTTGCGAATCTTGTCTTTTTCTCTTCACTTTCTCACGTCTGACTGTATATAAATCATATCACATAGTAAACATAATAAATTTTCAAAATTCTCAAAGAATTTATAAAAGTTTATGGCTTATGCGCAAACTAAACAATTACGGGTTCAAAATTTTTTTACCTGTATGTGGGAGCATTTAAAATAACTTTAAGCACTATCCGATGTTCGTCCAACTTCAATAAGTTTATAATAGTATATTGTGTTACAAGTGCAGAAAAGTGCCAATTTCTCACGCGTGTGAAGAAGTTCGACTTCGTCTCATGCCGCAATCACACGAGTGTGAAATTTTGACGTTTTTGCACGCGTTACACACTATACTTTATCAACGACAACAAAAAAGTAATAAACCACCAAAATCTAAGAAAAATATTTAACCTAGAATTTATACTCGCGTTCATATTTTTATGTGAAATTTTCCCATCACCGGATCCACTCATGATACATCTAGAATTTCGAAATCGACAAACGTAAATATTAAATTTTTAAAGACAATAGTAATAATACGTTTACAATGTGTATAATTTCAGTAAATCTACTATATAGTACCTACAGCTAAATAATCACACGTATGTATACTCGTTTCCAAAAAGGAATTTTATATAAACAATCACAATTCAATTGTCAAGGTTATTAACCACTTTGCTGCGAAATGTCAACATATTCTCGCATTCCCCGGTATTGTGATGACTAGGAAGGTAAGTTTAAAAGTTAAATCGCGCTTGCACTTTGTGAATTATGTAGCAAATTATAAAAGCTTTCGTTGTTTTTATTGTAATTAAACAATAATAATGAATAATATTATATTAACAATTATATAATAATGTAAAAAAATATCAGTTTTACGTTAATTGAAATAAAAATATTTAATAATTTCATATAATGAGAATAACCAACTCATGAGAAGACGCCTACATAACTGAACGATAGAGGTCTGTCTTAGCAAACAGGAGAGGCGGTCCACAGTTCGATTCCCCGCGAAAGCGATAATTTTTCTAGATGGATTTGCATTCAAAATATAATTTAATGTAAAACAATAATCAAATAAAATAAATTAACCTTTATCTAAAATTAATATTTTATATTTCAAATAATTAATAATATTATTATATTGCAACTACTGATCGTGAGAAATCATTTGTTACGGTCATTACCGTTCAGTTTAGAGTTTGTGTGCAATTAGTCATTTTCACGGTTACTAGGTTGTGCAGAATGTATAACTTTCTATGGCGATCGTAGATAAAAAAAATCTGAAAATTTCAATTTTTTTATTGATCAGATAAAGTCAACCTTTTCGGCCCACCCTAATACAGGAGTATGTTGAATTTATTTGTATTTGTTGTATGTTCAAGAATGATATATTCTGTTCTATAAAACAATAGACATCATTTTAGCTCGAAAAAAAAGTAGTAAGTAGAAGATTTTAATTAGGGATAGATGAATGGTAATGAATTATGGCAACCTCCTGTTATGTTCTCGCATGACTGCATTATTGCATGGCTTTTAATGCAATTTTGTGTTACATTTTCGTGCTTTTCGTTCAATGCAGATGTGATGCAGTATGTATTCGTTAAATTGGCATTAAATTTCTGTGTTTGTAGATTAATATGCGTAAGCATAATAGCTGCAATTTAGAGATAAATTGGATAAAAAATATTCGCGGATAAAGAATAATTCTATAACATTAGAACAAAAGTTCCAGAAAAACTACACTTAAGGAATCAATTAAAGCTAAAAATTTATTTTCTTTTGATTCTAAGGTTAATTAACAGTTTCATGAAAGATATTCTAATAATATTAATAATGTGTAGTTTATGTTACTGTATCGACAAATGAAACTTCTACAAAAAATAAAGGTAGTAGTTGTAAATGTAAAAAAGTAGACCAAATATAGTCCTATATTAAATAAACTTCTGTTTTACCCCGCTTTCTATTTTTAATTCTTTTTGTATAATAAAACCAGCAAAGAAATTAAATGAGTGTCAGTAAAAGAATTGAGTTTCATTTCGAATGACGTAAGGGAGCATATTTCTTGATTGCACTGACAGTTACTATTTTATTATCAGAAATAAAGTCAGGTTACGAGTCACCACTGCGTTGGTGGTCGAAGGTCCGGAGGAGTCAAAGTGGAAGTTATCAATAGCGAGACCCGGAAATTGGGTGAGTGAATTTAGGGCTGAGCAAATATCACGATATCGTTAGTTTTACGTTTGTTCGCTTTTTATTTGCAATTTACGCCGATACTTTGTATATTAGAAATTCAATTAGTTAAATCATTAAAAAAATGTGTTGGCCTTATTGGTGCAAAACTCAATAAAGGCTATATCTGGTCTGCTCTTCACAGTGAAACTAATTAGCAATTAGTTGGTGCTGTATTTTGAATTTGCTTCTATGAAAGGTCTAATTAGACTCTTCTGAATTCTATACGGCTTTTTTAATCAGATTGATGAACTGGAATTAAAAGGCGAAGGAGTTTTTATTTTATTTTAGTCGAAATTTCGAACGTAGCTATATAAAAGAAACTCGGACATGGCTGTCAACGCAGTAGATTAACTACTTTATTATTCAACATCGATCGTTTCGATTCATTAACTCTATTTGTGACGGGATATTCTTCACTTAAACCCACTACTGTTGCTTACATCATTTCCGCCAGTTTTTCACTAGATATTTTTACTGAGACTTTATACTTTCCTAATCTAAGATAAACTAAGTTTGCTGTTTATCCGATAATAATTACTTAATGTTCTATTACAGTTGAAGAGGCACAGTAAACTGTAGTAAAAGCCTCAGGGTATTAGAAGTTAGAAATTAATTTATAGTTTACTGGTTTACTTAGTTGATAGCCTAAGGGCTATTGTATAGGTCCATACATTACGCAGAAACTGAAAATGAAAAACTACGCATATTAAGTATTTCGTTTGAGTTATAGTTTGATGAAGCTCGAAAATATAAAGAATATTTATGTATATGGGCTGGCATTGCGTGGAGAAAATTCATAAATCTGTCAAGGGTAAACAGAAAAGAATCCATTTAATAAAATGATATAAACCAATTACTTAGAGTAGCTTTCTGTTGGAACTTCGGAACAGTATAATATGCAGAAAATTTAAAACATCATGAAGTTGAATATGCCCAATATGTTTATTTGTAACAATAAAATTTATTAAATGTTTACTAAAAATAAAATCTTTAGACAAGGATAGAGCATTATCCTTCTTGATGTAGAAGAAGATCTCGAATAGGGAACAACAATAAAGGGAATTCTAACTTTTTATAGATTAGTTAAAAATAAAATAAGTCATCTTAATACATATCGGAGAAGCTGTCAAGTTTCCTGATACAAAGATTAAAGTCGCTTAATGATTTGTTATTCTAACTAATTATTATAACTGACTCATTAATTATACATACCTAAGTATAAAAATGAAATTGTTAGTGTAGATACTACATCACGTATGACACTCTCCTACACCACCTTAGCCCACAAACTACAGAAAGTGATCCAAGAGTTTTTCTTGAGAATGTTTATTTATCGGTTTATCTAGTAGTTTATCTGTTCTGACAATCGCAAAGATGTCTTCTAGTTCTCTGGTTCTGTTGCCCTAGTGCATAAATGTTAGAATTGTGTAACACAGCTCAAATAATGTCAAAATTTGATCTAGTTTAAGTCCCGTGATAGTATTTGAAAATGATATATTTTCTTTACCGACTCTGGATGTTTTGGCGTTTTACCCGAAATCTTGAATCTTTCTAAAGCTTATGCTTCACAGTTTGGTCATCCAGTTTCTTCATATTTAGTTATCATTTAATACAGGGATGCGTTAGCAGAGTTGGCTAGAGAGAAAGAGGTGAAGCTATAGTTTAGGTTCCAGGACATACCGTGGTGCAGGGTAACGAGAAGGCCGATGAACTGGCCAAACTCGTAGCCGAGGACATCTGTGCAGAACCTAGACAGACCTAATGGAGCGGGCCTAAGCGAGAAGTAAAGAAAAGTGGAAAAGGTGCAGATGCTGTCGACAAGCGAAGGACCATATAGAGAAATTCGACTCCTTTGGTTAATTGAAAGGAGCCGAAGAACCGCAAATTTTCTGATAGGAATCTTGACAGGATACTGTAAACTGAGAAGACGCCTATCTTTGATATGAGTAGAGGAAGTCCCCATTTGCTCAAGATGTGGGAGATATAAAGAAACATCCTACCACTACCTGGGTGAGTACTTACCAGCGTCTAAGCTTCAAAACTTTTGCTGTAGCTACGCTTCGAAGGTAAGAGTTGCACTCTCTAGCGTGAACGAATATCCTAACTTTTATTGGGAAATCGGGCAGATTTACAAATGCACAAGAGGTTTTTGAAGTAGGTGATAGTGGAGGTAGTTAGGGAGATGCCAAGGGGTTGGAAAAAAAGGTCCTATAAAGACCTATTTGCTAGAACTCGGTTTCCCTATAACTACTACTACTACTATCATCCAGTTAATCTTAACCAGAAATTAAAATACTGGCTCTTAGAACCGGTTAGCTCTAACTGGAAGTTAGTTACTGTATAATGTTATAGCAAATGTATCTACGGTGATTAACGGTTACTCAATTCAAGGTAACCAAAGAATGAAAAACCGGTCCATAGGCATACAAACTAACAAGTAACAACATATGTTAAAATTGCCTTTATAGAATATGGTGTAATATATAAGTACTAAAATGTTACATCGTAACCAAGCATCAAAAAGTCTACGTAACATAACAAGCTATGTTAAAAGAAGTATACGTAACTGTTGTAAAGTTATGTAAAGCTCTGTATGTCACCGAGTAATTACGTGGCTGTTTACAGTATATTATGCAACTTTTGTTAGATATAACAAGATAGACCTAATTATAAAACAAACGGAGAATTCTGGGAAATTATGTGAAAACATTTCTATGACCACTACTACCGTACTATAGTGTATATGTATTAAGGTTGACCTTATGTTGGTAATGCTTGGATTTTGGTGCGGGCGCCCCGCCCCTTAGAATGATTCTAATAAATAATAAAAAAAATAAGATTACCGACGAAGATAGTGGAACATTTTAAGAATAACGCGTGCTCCAACAGACTTTTTTAAATGAAAATGCGCGGTTTTGACATATTACACCGACTTTGACAGCGACAGTTCCATTTGAACAGGAAAAATCTGATGTATCAAGTATTCGTCTTGCAATAGTACGTACATACAGTATCAGCTTAGTACCACACGATCAGTTCTCTGTGTTAAATAATATTTTATTTTATACTGTAGCGTATTATCCATGTTTACATTACAGTCCGGAAAATTCGGTTTTACGGTCTAGTATGACTGTAGTAGTGATTTACATTGCAAGACCGTTACTTAAAACTTCGTGTTTAGAAGATTATTGTAGTAATACAGGTTGCTTGTGTGTGGTTTTGTACACTACTTATATGTTATCTCTTGTAGAAGACAATAAAAGACATGTTTACTTCTATGAGATATTTATTTATATTTTTGTTTTTGATTACTGTTGTCATGGCAATCACTTAGCATGCAATGCCTTCTTGAGGTAATATAGATGTAATGACTGGTTTTATGATGAATATCATTACATTACACCCCGGGTAAAAAAGGCTGAACATGTACCAAAAGAAATGAGCCATGAGTCAAAAGGGCATTTAATGTATTCCTCAACAAAAAAAATAGCATACATTAATGTCGTACTTGTACGTATTGGCATGTTTAATGTTTACTAGCTACAAAAAATTGAGGTCGTTTGCATCTTTTCAATGGTTCCTTAATGCTAAGACAATAAAACTTATGCTAATAATTAGGTGCTAATAATCAAAGAATTGAAAGGCCTTTGCTGCTGATAGCTAAGGGGCATCAATTGCTTAGAGCCATACATGTGTTGCTTATTGCAAGGTGATGTCGCAAACTTAACCTAATTAAAATAAACTTGATGGTACAGGAATCACTTCTTAGGACGTTCTGTAATTCTTACTAGAAAGAAAGAAATAAAATTTAGAAACGTGAACAAAACCAAGGAACAACATAATAAGTGCTTCGTGAACAAGTGATGCTTGCGTTACGATTTATTTGTTGTAACTTTTAAAATTAAAAATAACTATGCTAATTGAATCTAAAAGCGTTAGCCTAAGTAGTAAGTTTGTGGTCAACATTGATAAATGTAGTTATATTCATTTTATCCGTAGAAATGGAAGAAGTGGGGTTGTACTCATAAAACAGAGGCAGCATTCATAGCATTGTCCTAAGATTGTAGGAAGTACTAGGTGAAATTGTCTGTTGGAGAGTATGATTGAATCTTCTTGTATCCTGTTATGTTATTTGAGGAGAATGAACACTTGAAGCTTAATCCGGTATCACATATATTTGGGAGGTCCAAATGCTATTCAGGATTGACTAGTTGAATGTTATCAATGCAGGATTTCATGTAATGTCGAGTTGACTAGGCTCACGTGACAAAATATAAGTCACTACTATTATTTTTGCACTTGTGTTTATGGTGTATAACTGGAAAGTTACACATGCACAGGAAATTGCACATAATGCCAAAGTTTATTAGTGAAATGGATTTTGCTATTATGATAAGATAATTTGAGTTCGGTCAATAGCAGTTGCACTGTTGTAATTTTCTCGGTTAGCAAAAAGTCGAATTTCGAATTTTTCTAATTACGAGGTAATAAGACTGTTTAATCGCGTGACCTTTGCATAAAATTTCGCGTTTTGACATAACAAAATTTTGTTGGTTAAGGTTAAGGTTAAGGTTGTTGCGAGGTTCGTTGATAGTTATCCGAGAAAACAAACAAAACATCAAAATTAAATAAAGAAAAAAAGATATTAATCCTGTTATATCCAAGAACAATCTCTTCTTATGGCATCGTTCCAATGGCAAAACGAGAGATGTCGGCATCGTTGTGTCCGAGAATTGCTGAAGACATTTCTCAGGAGCTGTTACTACGGGTGTCGTAGCTTTTAGTTCTTGAGGAACGTTATTGATGTGATTTCCATTAGGAACTGGAGGTATTGTAGTTTGTAGATTCCAGGAATTATTTTCTGGATCCAAGGAAGTCTTCGTAGAAGATACGGCGGTTGATATCTCCAAACCGTCGCCTTCGGAAGCTTTTGCAATTTCTGATTTAAGACACATTGGTTATGATTCAATTTCAGCTGTACCCTAACTGACTGTGATGTTTTTTTAATGTTTGTAGGAGATTTTGATTCTGTTTGGTTGTGGAATAAATGCACTTCTGAAATTAAATTATTTGTAATAGTTTCTATAATGGAGGTATTAACTTGCGAAACGTGCTTTTCAATAATTGAATGGTCAGTTTTATCAACACATAAAATATCAGTGGATGCTGACACATCTAAAAAGGCATTGATAAATGACGTTTTGAGTATCGTCACTCAATTGGGGGTTAGAATCCTGAATTTGTGACGGATCGTGCGATATTTGACTACAGTTTGTGTTTATGAAATTACAAGGATAAATGATTTCGTTTTTAAATAGGTTAACTAGACCAAAAAATTCAGGTGAATCATTTTGCTGTAACCAAAAATCTGTAATCTCTTTGGGAGAAGCAATAGTATTTGATTTTGGTTTTGGGTTGAATGGAGTAGGTTTCTCCATAGAAGTACCCAAGTAATATTTTAATAGTTCGTTGATGAACGTGGTGTATGGTTCGAATGAAAGTTTATTGTTATCAATAAACATGATTAGATTCGAATGGAGTTGCAAAATGTTATATGGCAAGTTTGAAATCAGAACATTATATCTTTGAATCTCGTTGTCAATATGTACGAAGTCAAAGTATCGATTAATCAGGACTATTGACATTTGTACATGCGAACTGTCAAAAATAGGAAATTTTACTAAATTTACTAACTTTGCCATATTGAAACGTAACCAATAAAATATTTAAGTTACTTATCTTATTTAAATGATAAAAAAGGGTATTTATAAACTTCTGAAAGTCAACTGCTTGCGTGAGATAATCAAATAACCAATTCTAGGAACTCCAGGTTGCAGGTTGCGTTTGTCGGTAGAGACAGAAAACCAGAGCAATGGAATATTGAAGATATGGTGTTGATCATCTAAGTTCTTCTTACGGGGTCACCAATGTAGTGTTTAGAAGATTAATGTAGTAATACAGGTTGCTTGTGTGTGGTCTTGTACACTACTTATATGTTATCTCTTGTAGAAAACAATAAAAGACATGTTTATTACTTCTATGAGATATTTATTTATATTTTTGTTGTTGATTACTGTTGTGATGGCAATCACTTAGCATGCAATGCCTTCTTGAGGTAATATAGATGTAATGACTGATTTTATGATGAATATCATTACAGTACCTAACAAGCGAGCGATTAGCGAGCTTGTTATCCTTGCAAGTACGCAGGGTTCGTGTAACGGTCGAGCATTGTACAACGTTTTATGGTATACTGACACGTAAATCTTTAATAAATAATTATTTGATTTACTGAAGCATACGGCACAATGCGTAAGATATATATGAAAGTTTTAAATAAATATGTATATTGCTATGGTATGATGATAAAGCGCCCGTAATATTTTTATTGTATACTGACTCGTAAACATCTGTTTATTTAGCTCTGTCTCCATGGATAAAGATTCTTTTTGGGCTTGCCCATTATGAAGCCCGTAAAAGTTATTACGGGTTCGTTTAACATTCTGTATACATATTTACATACATATTTATTTAAAACTATATATATTATTTATATATTATATATAACGATATAATTATATTTTACGTATTGTGCTGTACTACTTCGGTAAATGAAATAATTATGTATTAAAAGTTTACGAGTCAGTATACCATAAAGCGTTGTACAATGCTCGACCGTTACACGAACCCTACGTGCTTGCACTGATAACAAGTTTGCTAATGGCTCGCTTGTAAGGTGCCGTGCTCGCACGTAAAGTTTTAAGTAACGGTCTTGCAATGTAAATAACTATTACGGGCTTGGCCCGTAAAAAGAACCTTTACCTCTAGAGACAGAGCTCAATAAACAGATGTTTACGAGTCAGTATACCATAATAGTTATTTACATTATAAGTCCTGGAAATGGAATTACAGTCGAGTAAGATGTTACGGACAACGCAATGAAGGAGCCGAATCCGGAATATCGAAACGAGACTGTAAGAACATTTCCAGGACGTATGACGTAATGCGTTTTATTTCATACTGCAATTATTGGATTATTGCTTTAATTAAAACAAATATGTATATATAAAATAAATTTCCGAATTTAAAATATGGACATCTAGGAACAATATCAATGAACAATCTGCATTGTTCAGTTGATTTATTTTATATGAATCAGGTAATAGTATATTACGTTATAAGTCCGGTAAACCCAAGTTTACAGTAGCGAGTTGAAAACGTTTCGGGACGAGGCGACGAAGGAGCCGAGTCTCGAATGTTGAAACGAGCTACTGTAATGGTTTACCGGAAGTATGACGTAAGGCTTTTTATTTCATACTGCCTCACATTGTTCATTTTTTAAAAAAATGCATTTAAAATTTTCAGTCCGGTAAAAATTTTTACCGGACTCAAATTAGATTTTCAGTCCGGTAAAATTTTTTACCGGACTCAAATTGGATTTTCAGTCCGGTAAAATTTTTTACCGGCCTTGTAACGTAATAATTCATTTACCGGACTCAAATGAGTCCGGTAAATACCCTTTTACCGGACAGTATGAAATAAAAAATGTTACAGTCATACTACACCGTAAAATCGCACTTTCCGGACTGTAATCGCTAACATGGAGAATGCGATACAGTATGAATTAATCAATTTTACCGGATTTAAATAAAATAAATCAACTGAACAATGATTTAGTATTCAGTTACCATGGACAGTCGTTCTTCATAGATGTCTATGTTTTGAATTCGACTAATAGTTGCCATATACGTATGCTAGTTTTTCATAGATACCCATATTTTAAATTCGTAAATTTATTTTATATATATTTTTTTTAAATAAACCACTAATCCAATAATTGCAATATGAAATAAAACGCATTACGTCATACGTCCTGGAAATGTTCTTACAATCCCGTTTCGATGTTCCGGACTCGGCTCCTTCGTCACCTTGTCCGTTATTAACATCTTACTGGACTGTAAAATTCCATTTCCAGGACTTATAACGTAAATAACTATTATGGGCTAGAATGAAAGCGTACTTTTATCAAACCTGGCGATGCGCCAATTATGTATGAAGCGTTTTTGTTTCTAAGTAATGCTAATTTGTGTAAAAATTTCTATAAAAATATTGTCATCTTCAGGGTGTGCTAGGTCAAAAACGCTTTTAGAAGAGCAATGAAAATAGAAGCTAACTCGTACTAAACCAATGAAAGTTACCTATATACTTGCGGTATACCTACCGTACATACTTGCACCTATAATACAGGGCGTTTTGGAAAATACACCCGTCACCTTAAAGGGCAGTAGGGAAACATGTGTGGAGTAACATCTTACTAACAATTTCCTGAAATGCCCCTATGAAATGACAACCCCCCCTTATAAAAATAATAGGCACGCCACTGCAAAATAGTAGATAAAACTGTATGAAAAGAAAATTGTGTCTAATAGTACATACTTTTAAAGATCATCAACAAAAGAACCATAAAATAAAAACCAAATAACAGTACGTGCATTTAAAACGCTTTTAACTAAATAATAACACTTATTCTGAACATCTGTAATAACTGTTAATGACTCAGATCTTTGCGATTTTTAATCTGCAGTATGCAGTTTGTCGTTAACTTTCTTTGTGTTAGGTGGTGGTAAACTTGAGTTTCGATTAATACACGTTTTAGAATTAATAACTTGCATTAGGTAGTGTTTGTTTTAGTGTTAAGTAGTTTATTTAAGTGTATTTAGTTACTGTTTAAATTATGGCAGAAACATACACACCTGCTGAATGGACGGAACTTATTATTTTATACGGCGAATGTCGCAATGCTGCTGCCACCGCCAGAGAGTACGCCCTTCGTTTTCCCAACCGCCGTCATCCAAATTTACGTACAATCGTACAAGCCATATCATTTTCAAAAAGTACACTCATTAAAACCTGCAGATCATATACCGCAGATCATAGAGTGCAATTTTGCCAATGGCTATTGGAACGCAAACAGGAAAATCCCCAGTTTGCACAAAATGTTCTGTGAATAGACGAATGCTGTTTTACTCGGGCGGGGGTATTTAATTCACACAACAGCCACATTTGGGCTGACGAGAATCCTCATGCTGTCCGAAGACATTATTTCCAGGCGTTTTGCTGTAAATGTGTGTGCGGGAATTTATTAGAACCGTTTAATAAGATCTTTTATTCTGCTCCAACGATTAACCGGTGACTGGCACCTACTTTTTCTGGACAATGAAGTGTTTGACGGACACTATTGAGCACCACTGCACTTTGATTGACAGGTACGGGAGTTTTTGAACACATGTTATAAAGATTGTTTGCATCTAAACGGTAAGTTTTACTCATTTTGTTAAAATGACATTCATAAAATAAAAAACAGGCAATGAAATTTGCATCACAATTAGGTCAATGAACGTATGTTACATTTTATTTACCGACCTTAATAAATAATCAAGTCATCAAGGTAGTGAGTCACTCGGCAACCGCTGCAGAAATTCAATTCTGTTGTTTCTGTAAATTGATACGTACGTAGCGGAGGTCAATTATTAATTTAGTACTGTAGATGTGACATCATTGTTTGCTTTATTAGTAATTCAGGGTTAAAATCTTACAAACAATCCATAGTCAACTCGTGTCTTGCAAAAAATACGGAAAAATCCGAATTTTTTTATTTTTTATTTTATGAGTTTTGGGGTCTCTATATGGTCATCTTTCACCCCCTTAAAGCATTGCATATTTGTCCGGAACACCCTGTATCTCAAAAGGCTGCCTAAGTACTTATGTATCTATCGTGGCTGTTTCACCGCGAAATTTGCGAAAAATAATATCATTTCCATGAGACCATTAAATTATTTTCTTTATATTTTATTTTTCTCATTCTTTCGTGAAACATACTTAATTAATCTAAAGGTTTGTTCTTACTTCAATTATTGTAAGAATGAAAAGAGGAAAATTGGTAGTGCAATGGTGTCGAAACTATTCGCAGTGTAAGCTTAACATAATAAATAACATAATCTTGTTAAACTCATTTTTATTAACGCAATTAAATAAAAGCATTTTTTCTAAATACACATGATGCACTTAGTATGAGCTGTTTTATGTCAGATAGCTGTATTCCTTCCACTACCATCGCAAGTTACATATAGCTATTACTTCCGTACATATATCCATTCTTAATACTTAAACACCATATCTATTTTATGCAGAAATATATTTTTCCATTTTAGAACATTATAATTAGAAACATTCCATAGAATGTAAATGTTATTTCATTAAGCCACTTTAAGAGTGCTAAAGTTTCATTTGAAGAGAGAACAACCTATTTATAGCATCTAATCAGGCACGTTCGCTATGCATTTTCTCGCGGCTCTTCTCAGAACGATTGGAAGTCAAACTAAGGATTAAATCAAACAAAGAAACGCTCACCCGGTCACACCCTGGAAGCACAAGCTATAAACACAACACCGTGTTGGAACCTTGTTATATTTAATACATCAGCAAAGTACTTGATCTCCGAGAAACAAAAGTGCAGTGCAGTTTGAATCATTTTAAAACTGTAGCATTCAGATTTGTCGACTTAGACGAATTTGTGTAATTACCAATAAATACTTTATTAAATTCTGGTCTCCAAATATTTTAAACTTTAATTCACATCGTTCTGGACCACAGAATCGGAACCCGATCAAAGATCGGTAATCGACAAAAATCCAAATTATTTAAATTAGACATACCTTATACAAACTGGAAATGCATGGATTTGATCTATCCTACTAACACTTTTATTAACACTTTTATATCCCTATATCAAGTCTATACGTTTCCAGCCTGTATAGAGGAATATGCAAAGAAACGCACAGTATGAAAATAATATGAGCATTTCGTTTCGAAAATAGATTTTGAAGCATTAGTACTATTCCAATAACTCGTTTTTCTAACTAACAATATATATTTCTCATTTTTCTTAATTTGTCTAATACTTTTAAATAGTGTTTTATTATAACTACATTTAGATATCCATTATTCCTTCGACTAATAGTTCCTGCAGCACTCTTACGTTTAAGCCAATATTTGTTGTAAAATTGCTTGTTAAGGAGATTTAGATTTGAAAAGTTTCTTTAGTAGCCGTACGATGCTTGATCAATCAAGATAATTGAGTTCAATGAAGTTAAAGCGTCTTACAGCTAGCCAGATAAAAGAATTAAGCACTTTAAATTTCCAGTATTTTCTCCAATTTTGGATAATCTGAGTTTAATACTAGGAGCTAGAAAATGTCTTCCTAATTGATACGGAAATGTAAATATTTCAATCATTTTGAAAAATTTATTATCTCCTATGAAATAATATTATTTTATTATAAATATAAAAAGGCTATAAAATTGTAACCTACATACCTATATACTATATATCACAACAATTTATTACCGATAAAAGTATTTCTTAAGTGATTTATGTCCTACTTTAAACTTGTAAAACAATAAAGGATTATTTTTTTATTTATAACTTTAACCTGAAAATAGTTTTAAAAGACATGCGATTGGAAATGTTTTATTAAAATTATTGTAAACAAGTTCTGTTTAAAATGCGTTTTTTTGTAATAGAGACAAAAATGTAAAAAAGGTAAAGCACTTAAAAACATCAATTCGTTTTTAGTAATAAAATTATCATTTTAGTCGTGGTCGAATAATCAGAAGAGGGTACGCACTATGGTCTATGATAGTGTGCACCTTTTTGATATTCACATAAAATGCAGCTGTTGTATTTCCATATCAGTTGCAGATACCATCCCCTCTTGAAAATATAAAAACTATGAGGAAAAATCAAAATTCTTATTATCACTACACAGAGAAACATTTAGTTAGTATTGAAAATGAACTCTAGATGAAAGTGCATTTCTAGAATATACAGGCCTCTAACTAGAGTTGGAAATTTACTCTAAATACATTCTTTAAATATTATACCTTCAAAGTAGTGCTTTCCTAGAGCGAATTATTCTAAACTAGGGTTCTTTTGCTTTACTAAACTTTATTAATTACTCTGCACTAGAGCTTACTCTCCGGGTTAAAATGGAAAATTAAAATAATAGCTCAGTTTACAAAAATAAATGTTTGTTCTTGAAGTATAATTATACATAGGAATTTAATAATTAAAATTAAATTTAAATTATATAATAACTTCGTTTTAAATCATTTTAATAACTTAAGATGCTATAATTTTGATACAAATAGCACAGAATGGTTAATCGCAATAGCTAATGTAATCCAAATATTTTTCCGATTTATCCGGTTTATCCGATTCAAATATTTATAAATGATAACAGTTATGCATTTAGATGTTTTTTAAATAGTTTATTAGGTATATTAACATTAAATAGTTTACAGACGAACTTACCAAGCTATACCTATCTCTGATTCTCACACAATAAATATGGTACCTAATTATTATTTCAATGCCAATCCTGTTCTGTTCACTATGAAAAACAGCGATGATAATGACTGGCCACAAACGACTGCATATACCCGAGCATTGTCTTCCACTTCTGGTGTTGCACTATTTAAAGTACATTTTACTAGATTTTGCTTTTACATAATTATACATAACCTGTATAAACTGCAAAGGATTTGTATGTAGCACTGCCGTTAAGTTGCGTGTTTATATCATTGATATAAAGTATAAACAATAATTAACCTAAAATTGACCCTTATGGCATCACTAAGTTTTCTTTTGATAATTCGACTTCACAAGACCTAATAATTTGGTGTCTTCCAGATAATAGGTAACTCCCAAACCACCTATTTGTTGAACCTTTAATACAGTACTTTTCCACCTTTCTTAACAAAGTATTTGTTATATATAATCTTTTCTAATGTGGTAACATATCTATTGTAGTCCAAGAGCCAGCAACGGATTTCTTGCAGTATTTTTAACAAGCGTATAACTCTTGCGGAAGATACCTTTGAATATACTGAGATGGTAACCCGACGTCTGGCAACCCCGCGGTGGTGATTTTAGCTTCCTTCCTTTAGAAGAGTGGAAGAAAGTACTAAAAAATAGTGTAATAACAAGTCTGGTGCTTTGTTATGTTAAAGTTAATCATCTGTTATATAAATTTAAAAAAATGACAAACGTGTTCGTGGGTGGTAAGTTTACGCCAGATTTGCATCAATTTGCATAATAAAGTTTAACCATTTAAAGTAAAATAATAAAACTAGGTTTATATATTATCATAACACCTTCAGTACGGTATATTTAAAAACCAGATCGAAATTGTGGTGGAAACAAAGTGACAGACCATAAAACAGGTTCGACATATAAGTGCGGGAGATGTAGCCTTATGCAGACGCCTGAGTGCGAGCGAGACAGCCTCATGCGGACACCCGGATACAATAGCGCGTATGAGGAATGATCGTCGATACGCATTATTTATTCATTTTGGCAACTATTTTCATAACTTTTAATGAAATAAATAAAGATTAGTAAAAGTTTCATAAAAATAAAACTGTGAAACTTTTACTAATCTTTATTTATTTCATGATTATGGAGTTCCACAAAGTAAGGCTAGAAACAATAAACAAGATAACTTTTAATGATTATTGAATATTTAATTTTGTGACATTGAAGTTTTTAAAGATATGGGCCGTATTCTCATACCACTATTAAAGGTGTATTTAACTAAAGTTATGGTTAAGATCAACAAGAAAAGAGATAGCTTTACCTAATTCTAATAGGTGGGAAAAGGTTAGAACTGGTTGCCATGGTAATTAAACATGCTGTTAGCGTAATAGTGGTATGTGAATACGGCCCATTATGTCTACGAGGATAGATCGGAATGTTTCTAGAATGACCCACAAGATGGCGTTACGCGCGCGTGCTGATTAGAGTCACTGCATCTAGTCACCTAGGCCATCTGGTCGATCAGAGTACCGCAAACGGCAGAGAAGGGTGATTTTTAATAATGGATAAATTAAAACCACGTTTTACGTGTTTGATATATTAGAGGTTTGATCTTTCAGAATAAGAAAAACCTTTTAAAGTAAACGTGGATTTGATTAAATTCAATACAGAACAAATAATGAACAATTTCGTGCTTCGTTTGCCCCAATATGGCGGCGGTTTGCGTTACTCTGATCGACCAGCTGGCCTAGGTAACTAGATGCAATGACTCTAGTGCTGATAACTTATTTTGAAAGCGCCATTGTTCGTACAACAGTAGACATTTCAAACGGATTTTCAAACGGATTGGATATAAACACACGCCGTTACTATCGATTCAAGTAAACAATTTGTGCATTTTCTTAATTATGAATAAAAACGAGTTCCGTGCAGTGATAAAACATTTTTTTAAAGGCTTAAATGCTAAACAAACAAAAACGGAGTTAGATGAAGTTCATGGTGAGTTTTCGTCTTCGTATGCTACATCTGCAAACTGGGTTGCCGAATTTAAACGCGGTAGAAGAAGTATAGAGGATGCACCACGTTCTGGGAGACCAAAAACAGCTACCGATGAAGAAACAACCGAAAAAGTCCATGACATCGTGATGAAGGATCGCCGAATAAAGTTGAGAGAGATAGCTGAGAAAGTAAGCATTTCATACCACCGTGTACATTGCATCTTACATCAACATTCGGACCTGAGAAAGCTTAGTGCTAGATGAGTGCCGCGTCTGCTGACAATCGACCAAAAGCGAGTTTGAATGACTATTTCTCATCAATGTCTAGACATGTTCAAACGTAATGAACAAGATTCTTTGCGACGTTTTATAACTGTTGACTAAACGTGGACTCACCACTACACTCCGGAGGCCAACGAGCAGTTAAAGCAATGGACAAAACGTGGTGAGCCAACTCCAAAGAAGGCAAAGACGATTCCGTCTGCTGGGAAAGTCATGGCTACCGAATTTTGGGATTTCGAGAAATAATTTTTATTGATTACTTGCAACACGGGTGAACAATAACGGGCGAGAATTATGCGTCGTTATTAGACAGACTGAACAAATAAAAGCTAAAAGGTCTCATTAGGCAAAGAAAAAGGTCTTGTACCACCAGGATAACGCCCCATACCACAAGTTGACAATGGCGATGGCGAAACTGCACGAACTACGATGCCAGTTAATTGAACATGCACCCTATTTGCCAGGCTTGAGCCCGTCGGATTTCTTCTTGTTCCCAAATTTAAAGAAATGGTAGGCTGGAAAGAAATTTTCATCGAATACCAAAATCATCGAAGCTAAATGGCTATTTTGAAGATTTGGATAGTTCTTATTTTTGTGAAAGGTTGAAGGTTCTTGAAAAGCATCGGACTAAATATGTAGAGCTGCAAGGCGATTTTCATGAAAAAGTTGTTTTTTTCGGTCTTCTTCTAGAAATTTTTCGATTTATCCTCGTATTAGTGTCCCAAAGTTTTTTGTTTTTTAGTTCTGGTCTGACTCACCAAAAAGTTTCTATGTGGTATTATAATAATGTGTATAAAGTTTGGTCCTGATTGAATAATATTTAGAGGTCTCCCAAGCTCTCTAAAGGTATTGGTTTCGCTCTGCATATAAAACTATATTAAGGCTACGTACTTCAATAATAAATTGCTACAATTATTTACCTTTATTAAAAACATTTCTGTATACAACCCATAAATCATTGATCAACATACAGTGAGATCCAAATTGAGTGAGGACTGACTATTTTCTTTCTCGTTTACATTGCTGTGCTTTCGAGATTTCGCTTGTTTTGTTATTTTACAAAACAGTTCTTTTCTGAACTACAGCTTGTTAAAGGATTTTATTATTAAGTAAGGTTATTATTTAAAATTAATAAGGTATATAAGCTATATTATTTTTGAGACGCTACTGTAAAACGAAAGAAGGATAAAAATGTCTGAAAAATATACATGTTGCCAACGTGACAATAATTTAACGTGGCGGTAAATTCAAACCGTCCTCCATTATTTTAGATCACCCTTTATTTTAGCTTATTTCTGAACTGTCAACGTAACGCTGTAGTTAGCTTACATTTGCATAAGTTCTTTTCTGTTGGATTTCTTTCTGTGCCCTTCCACTGTTTGCAACAAATATTTCATCTGGTATTCATCATTGCTGCTGCTATTAAACTCTTAGATAAAACTCACACCACGCTCTGCTACGTCGTTCACAGGGAAAATTTCACACCAAGGTTTCTGCATCTTTGTAGGAATCCAGATCTGGCCAGGTTTAAACTGGAGAGTTAAGAAAGCTGGCGTTGATTCCAGTTATCTCGAAGAAAAAACGAGATATGTTCAACCTACTCTGGTAAAGCTTGCACAAGGTGAGAACCTCGTCCTGTTGTCATGGACTTTAGTATTTAAAATTTCTTGGCAGATTTTGCTTTTCTTGAGAAAAGAGTAAGTGTTACTAGCTCGGGGCTCAAGTACCAGGAATGTCTTTCCATCATCAGGAGGCCTACTCTGGATACTGTATCCGGATAATAATGTATCTGAGTGTCCGCATAAGGCTGTCTCGCTCGTACTCAGGAGTCTGCATAAGGCTATTTCCTCCAGACTTATATCGAACCCATTTTATGGTCTGTCGCTTTGTTTCCGCCACAATTCGATCTGACTTTTTAAATATACCACACTGAAAGTGCTATGATAATAATATATAAATCACAGCTTTGTTATTTTATTCTAAATGGTTAACGTTATTATGCAATTTTATGCGAATCTCGTGAAAAATTTACCACCCGCGAACATGTCTGTCTTTTTTTTAATTTATATAACAGATGATTAACTTTATCATAGCAAAGCCCCAGACTTGTTATTATACTATGTTTTTAGTACTTTTTTCCACCCTTCAGAGACGCAAGGGTGCTAAAGCTACCATCGCAGTGTTGCCAGACGTCGAGTTCCCTTCTCAGTATATTCAAAGGGACCTTCTATAACAGTTATGTGCTTGTTAAAAATACTGTAAGCAAACCCGTTGCTGGCTCTTGGACTATTGGTCTAAATTCTCACACCTGCTAGTTCCTGAAACTTTTGGAACCGAAATACGTAACTACAGCTGTTTGTCAATTCTGTGTAAATTTAAAAGTTTCAAATGATCTATTAATTAGGTTTACTAACCACGTTTCTTATAACTACAGGCGTCAAATCTTTATTATACGGCCTACCACTTTACAAATCTTGTAATGAAATTAGAGTAAGGTTAAAATAAATGTCACAATTGCTTTATGTGTTGTCATAATCGCTTATACCATGGCTACTGATGCTCCTATTAATCCGTTTAACACTACTAATAAAATAACGATTAAAGTTCTCGGACGTTTTTTAGCGATAATTTTCATCATTTTTAAGTTCATCAAATTCACGTTCTTAATAACACATTTTCTCAATCTGATAATTTTATTGTAATGGATTTTTGCGTTCTTATAATTATCCTAATGTATTTTATTGCCTTTTAATCTAGCTATCTGACACAGATGATTTCTCTGATTTTTCAGAAGTTCGAGTTCCTGCTTAAGCCACCTATTGTGCTTACACAGATTATTGTTTCATATGGCATTAAATTAGTGACATAGTTTTGTAAATGCTTTTGCAATTCAGCGCTCATTAAATAAACATTGTGTTTCTGAACTCATATTGACTTAATAACGTTGGCATTTTAATTGCGGTGTATCTTTTTTCGTCCTGGCAGTCCCTGGTACCTTCCTGAACTTATGATTTTTAAAATTATTTCAAACTCATTTGAGTCAACCACATCCACGGAAATCATTAGCTTTCGCTCACTTTAGCCTTATAATTTTTCATCTCTGCACAAGTGCACATCTATCACAACACTAAAGTATATAGTACTGTTCACATCTAACATACATCACCATCTAACATACATCACCATCTAACATAGGCGTCCACAAGGGTGGCCAAGGAGGGGCACCAGCCCCCCTGGAAGTTGAACAATTTGAATTTGATTGGATTATTACATTGTTCCTCAGAAGGAAAATAATAATATTTGTATAACAAGTCGTTTATATGATGTGCGGTGTTTTTACGATTTTTATAAGTTGCTCCTCCCATAGACAAATTTCTGCAGGCGCCTATGCCATCTAACTTTGCGTATTTCTGACGAACCGCATTATCACACCGTCGGTAACAGGTGATGCAGTTCTCCAACCTTTCTGTATTATTGTTGCAAATGCGAGATTTATTATTATTATATGCATTGTAATAAATCCTTTTGGTCCTATCTAAATCAAATTGATTGCAACTTATTTCAACTAATTAATTAGATCACAAAACTGCTCGTGTGTGGATGCTGTCGGCCACACTGTGTAATATACAGAAGCTGCAAAAAGATTCGTATACAAATGTTATTTCAGCAATTTTTCGATGGTACGCTATGAATAAAGCAAAGAGTCATATTTTGCTTTTATCAAACTTGATAAGTTCAATAAGTTTTTCAAATGAATACACGTTAACTAGTATTTCTAAGAGCATCCCTTGGTTCATTTTGGTGTTATTGATGTATTTTATGGAAGTGCAGTGGAAGTTTACTCATATAAGAGCCTGATAAACAAACATGGCGATATAGGGGATGGGTTATAGACATATATATATTGTGTCAACCGGCAGTTTATTCTCAACATAATCAAACCTATTCTGACGCCCGTGTTTTTCTGTGTCTGTGCGTATGTAGAAGGTATTAGAAACTGGCATCAGTGATATTCTATTGATTTAATTATATCATCACTTCATGATTGTATGATAAATAATTTCAGTGTAATATCACTTTTGTAATCGTATTTTTAGTATTAACTTAGAAGTCATGATTACTATTGACTAACAGAAGAACATTATCTTTTAAATGCATCTACAACCAAATTTGCCTTATCAAATAACGTGAAACAACATTTTGCATCCTATAAATAACTGAGAAGCTTAGACCCTCTAAATCTTGAATTTAAATACTCAAACAGTTTTAGCTTTGATGTAATATATTTTGTTGTCTCTTAAGGTAAGCAGCGGTAAATAAAACTTTTCGTGCTTTAAAGTGAAGGGATTGTCCACACTTTTCTGTGAGATAGTGGAATGTCTGAATATTTCTATGCAGATGAAAACGGTAAATCTCCTGGCGTAAGATCAGATTTGTCAGTTCAGTCTAGAGCGAAGTGTCGTGTTTCCTTAGAATATTTATTTTCTAAAAGGTTTATATTAAATCAGCTATTACATTTAATGGTTTAATTTACTAAAAAAAGTGTTATTGTGTGGCTCAAAAACCATTTGTGTATGCTTAACTATTTATAGAATTCTTCTGACATTCTAAAATAAAACACTACAATGGTGTTGATAAATCATGAGTTCCAAAGAAATAAATCGTCTTCCCCTTTTACTACTATTTCATAGCTATAACTGCCTTTGTGCGATAAGTGATTATTGCAGTTTAATGATGCGCCAGCCAGTGGCACTACTAGTGTTAGTCACACTAACGGAAGTGTATAGAAGCCAACGGATACGGAAACCACGTTTGCTGTGTATATCTTAACAATGAACTACAACATTCTAAATAAAACTGAGTTGTATACAACTTAATATTATTAATAGCTTTTTTAGAGACATCCCTTTTATGTCATCAATATGTATGATACGACGAAGTTATAAAGAAAATAAAAGTGTATCTACTTTTTCTTTCCGTCTTTTGTGCTGTCTCAAGAGATACATTTTCTGAGTTCTTCCAATACATACATTTAAATTCACGATTGTAACATTATTTCCCTTCGTAAAAAATATCCTCATCATTAATAAGTTTAATTCACATTCAGAAATATAGTAGGTAGAGTTTGGATAACCAGCATAGACAACCGCAAATACGACGTATAGGTTTATTGTCTGTATACACATCTGTATACACAAGTACATCTGCTTTGTGTCCATAGTACTGGATTTGAGCGTTGTCTACTAATGTTAGAGATTATATGAAACATTCATTATTATCAATGAAGCTGAGAGAGCTGGAGATTAGAGTGGGTCGTAAAAAATAAATATTTTTTTCAGAACGCTTTAGTGCGGAAAAGTTGCCTATTGTAATAAGAAGAAAAACGGTATAAAAAAATTAAAATCGGTTAACATTTTCCGTTCGCGCATCGTACATAAAGTTTTGAAAAATTGCAAAAATCAAGATATTTTTGAAATTTTTTCCTGGTAGTTAAAACTCTTCGAATGTACACACTTTAGTTTTTTATGCTTGTTTTATGGTTCAAATAACCTAAATAAGTTAAATTCTGATCAATAATCTAATTTTTTCCACTCGCGTAACGTCTTAGAAAAAACAGACATTTACCAATATTTGGCAATTTTCACTGTGCAACGAGTGAAACCGTTTTGCTAGAACGAAACGAACCAGAACTCACTTGAAATAGATTGTACTGGTTTGAAGTAGATTGAGCCGTGGCGTGGTCCCTCCCTACTTTGCCGCAGCCCTCCCCCCACCAACTCGGGCTTCTACTCATCACGGCGTCCACGTCCAGTGTCTACGGCTTTCATCAAATGATATAACTCAAAACATTATTTCTCGTTTGTATGAACTATCAATATCATTAGAAAAACTAGAAGTAGTAGGGTGTGATGGTACTGTAACCAACACTGGATGGAACTCACTACGTGGAGGTGGTTGCATGTCGAATTCCACCCACACCCTACCCAACCAACCATCCAATTATTGGGTGTGGTATTTATATTATATTTACATTACATACATTTAAAGTCTGATTTTGTGGAGAGATAAGGCATAGCCGATCTAGACTTCAGTGTTGCTCGAATATAGCCATCTCTAGCTTCCTGTCCACATACTTTATTCGAGGCCTCTGTTACCAGCTTGACGCACCTCTCCACAGCCTGGGTGTGACAGGGAAACTTTTGTATTTATCTGATGAGCGTAGTGTCAGAATTGATGAGTGATTTAATATCATCCTCTTTCATCGACAAGCATTGTCAACAGAACATTATCTGAATGTGCAAAGAATGCATTTAGTTGTATTACTGGATCGACAACTTGAAGTAAATCGTCGGAGAAATACCGTGATGTTTGGATTTCTTGAAAGACATGTTTTGGTCCGTCAGTAAAATATTTGCTCTTTTTTTATGGCAAACCAGACAGGCATGTATGATTTTACGATGAAGCCAACTATTTCTTTTCAGTTTCCGGATGGATCTGATGAACTTATATACAACCTAAGGACTCAGTTGGCCGCACTTAGCCATCTGGAATGGGACAAAGAACCAGGATCCCGATTTGCGTTCTGACAAAGAAGTCTTCTGGGCAATGTCCCAAGGTAATTGCATTTGCAATGTCCAACAAATACTGTTGGTCTTTGCTCAACAAACTCCTGTCTATATCAGGAATCGAAGAATCTATGGGTTCATAATCGACCACAGGGAGTTTTTCACAGCAAGTGAGCTGCTGTCCGATGAGTCCACTAAAGGATTTAGACCCTGCAGTTTTACCGTCAATATGTTGGAAAATGTAGCGAAAATATAGCTCATTAAAATGCAGGAGGCATATGCTTTACTGTAGCGGGAGTCCTACATGAATTTCTAGTCGGTAGATGACACCGTTCTTCCATCCAGTGTTGGTTACAGTGCCATCACACCCTACTACTTCTAGTGTTTCTAATGATACTGATAGTTCATACAAACGAGAAATAATACTTTGAGTTATATCATTTGATGAAAGCTGTAGACGCTGGACCTGGACGCCGTGACGAGTAGAAGCCCGAGTTAGTGGTGGAGGGCTGCGCCAGAAGAGGGAGGGACCACGCCACGACTCAATCTACTTCAAACCAGTACAATCTATTTCAAGTGAGTTCTGGTTCGTTTTGTTCTAGCAAAACGGCTTCGCTCGTTGCACAGTGAAAATTGCGAAATATTGGTAAATTTCTGTTTTTTCTAAGACGTTGCGCGAACGGAAAAAATTAGATTATTGATCAGAATTTCACTTATTTAGGTTATTTAAACCATAATACAAGCATAAAAAACTAAAGCGTGTTTATTTGAAAAGTTTTAACTAACAGGAAATAATTACAAAAATATCGTGATTTTTCCAATTTTTCATAAACTTTAAGTACGATGCGCGAATGGAAAATGTTAACCGATTTTAATTTTTTTTATACCGTTTTTCTTCTTATTACAATAGGCAACTTTTCCGCACTAAACCGTTCTGAAAAAAATATTTTTTTTCGACCCATTCTACTGGAGATGCTTCCTCGTCTGCAACTTTTCTGAAAGGACAAATGTTTTTTATTTTAGTCTGTTACACTATCGTAGATTACATCTCTGTTTTAGTACCCACAAGAACAGTGGCGTTGAAGTGGAGAACCAAATAGGTCTCCAGTGAAAGTAGGAGAAAATAGAGAAATATTTAAATTAGAATACCTATAGAATAATATTGCCTTGAAAAAAGTTACTTATGAATATAAAATACTTATAGATGTAAAACTTTCATGAATGTAACGAGTCGATTTTTCAGCTCCGTTACATCAGCTTCATCTCCCACTAAATAGATGAAAATCTGAAATCAAAAACAAGCAGTCACGACTGCTTTTCGACACTTTATATTTTGTATCTATCAGCACTGTGCTACTACCGAAGTCTGTTGCTGTATAATTTGTTTGTACTCTCATATAAATCAATTTATTTTTATCAATATCATAACAACTTGTTGCCCGAATCCGGGGCCATCCTAATTATTTACAGTAATAACAGTCGTAGCAATACATACTTACACATATCATGATAAATTCCAATTATCGATTACTACAGCGTCGACTAGTCCACCATATCTTAGGCACATATCCTGATTAAGTAGTTTCGAAGAATTGAACGAGATAACTTTGAAATAAAAATTTAGAATAGCGATTTTCCCAGCCATGACCGCAAATATTTTGCCAAAAAGTACGAATTCGAAGAAGAAGAATGCGTTAAATTTATTGTTACGGTAAACTTAGTTTCGTCGATTTGTCGACCAACGATTCGTCGAAAACTGGTGAATGAAGAGTTGCCCATAATATCCGTATGCTTTTCTAAATTGGAACCTGGACATTAGTCTATCAGTATTTTGTACAGCAAACTAATCAAATCAATAAGTAGTTTTGAAGATTTCCACAACATATTAGATACAGAGATTATAAATTAAAATATGTATATTGAAAATATTTCTACATATAAATATTTAAAAATCACCAAGAATCTGAAGTTGTGTAGAAGAAGGGAACCAGAACATCTCCACTGTATTAAAAGGACATTAAAGTATGAAATTTTTTTTTTAATATAAAAATCTCGTTATTAATTAATAATTAAAAATTACGTTATAAATTTAGGTTAATAATTATGTTATTGTACAAATTTGTTGTTAAGTACATTTATTCGGCTATGTTCGCCTATCGTCGACTTAAGCAAGTTTGGGGTGCATAGCTCAAGGGTTACTTGTCAGGGAGAGGGGTAGAACAGTACATTTTTTACTCACTTGTATATAAGTTGCTGTCCTGTACAGTCCAACAAAAATCATTAGTTCAAATAAAATTATTAAACGTTTAACTAAGAAGTGTTTTTTATCTTTTAATCACTTTGCTCAAAAAACTAAGATACACCTTAGTATGTAGGTCTTAACTGAGACGTGCGACTAAATACAAACAATACAATCATTTGCTACTTAGTTAATACTTTTATGCATTTTTTTGATAAAATTACAAATGAAATAATCCTGTAAGTATGTACCTTTTGCTTCCGCACAAATGGAAACAAAGCTGTAAAGATAAAAGTACAAAAAATAAATCATCCAATTGAACATTCAATGTAATGCCAGTTCGTCAATATTTAATAAACTATCATTTCGCTTGTTAGTCAAGGAGCATAGAATGAAATAATTAAACTTATATAAGTTTATAGCTGAAATTTAATTGAGTACTAGTTTGCACAATACGTTACAATGTTATAACTTGTGTAAATGTAGCTTTGTATATAGTTTAATCCAATGATCTACCGCTAATTCAACTAACTTGCCCTTTATAAAGAGACAAAAGCATTTAACAAACTTTTGAACAATGTGTACTATAGTTAAAACCTTACAAGTTCGTTAATACGAATATCCGATTGACGTACAGAACGTTTCCATGAGCCGAAAACTAAAACGTTGTTAGGAAGTGCTCAATTCATAAGTAGGATTACACAATACAGTTTGCAACCAGACTTTGAAAAGCTAAACTAGGCGTCTAGTTAACGATTTCGTTTTTAACTGAATAATAAGTTTGTAGCATAGTTTGTTGTAAGAGGAAAATGAATTTATTTTAAAATGAAGAAAACTTTTTGATATAGTTAAGCAGGAAGTACGGATTGCTAATTAACTCTACCCTCGAAAAGTAAATTATCTTCGTAGTATATCTAAATATTAAGTATAAATATATTCTCTTTAAATTTTTAAAAAGTAAATGATCATTTAGTTGACAATCATCTACATGTATCTATTTTTATACATCTAAAACTACAACTGGAAATATTAAAATCACCGTTTAGAAAGATTACAGCTCACTTTGAATTCTGTTCTTGAAAATGAACCATAAAAAGGCGTTCAAAGGCTTTGATGTTGGACAGATACCCAAACCAACTTAAGTTAGTTGTTTTGCTTCCTCCTCATTTTGTGTATAGCAGTTTTTAAATATTTTTTATTTTTCTTTCATATCTGAATGTAATGTTCGGCACTGGATTCAGCTGCAGTGGGCGAAATTGCAGTCCGTTTTAGTACGGGGTTCACATTAAACTCTTCGCCCCCTCTGCTGATAACACCTTAAATACTTTCCATCTCTTAGGACTTAGGACGTGTCCAGGTCTTATTCAACTGACATAACTACATTCAAAACTATTTATTCCACTCTGAACAGGCTCGAGGTAACATAAAACGTGAAAACTTCGGTCTAGGACATTTGGGCGCGGTCGTTCAGGAGCCGCCATTTAGGCGAGGCTGTTTCGGCGCGAGGACAGTTTGGCGCCGGTACACTTAGACGCAAGCACATTTCGACTAAAAGCAGTTCGGGGCATGTACATTTTTCCGCAGCAAATTAGGAAAATAAATAAAATTTTCGGAGATCTTTAAATAAAACGTTTCCAGTGCTTTTTGTCTTTAAGCACTGGACTATAAGCACTAAGCAGTAGTCATTTATAAGTGTTACCTACTGACAGAAGATCCTTTCATATATTCCCTTGAATTCTAATAAAACTTCCTTTCATTTTTCTGCTTACTATGAACCCTGTTCCTTTACTACCTTGGTTATTTTTACCTCCATAAGACAAGATAGAATTTTCCATTTTTCTTCCTGTATTGCTAATATTTCTATTTCATAGTCCCTCCTTACCGGAAGCATGGTACTAATAAGTCTCCTTTACCTGTTGGTTGAGATCTTCATTTTCATTGGCTTAAGAAGAACAAATTTAGTAAGCCAATCGCAGACAACTAACAGATAGGAATTTCCAGATGTTGATCTCGGTAAAGGTCACAGGTGATGCCCAAGCACTATTAGAAGGTTCTATTACATCTAGATCTAACATTCTATTAAGTTCTTTGTTTAAATGACTTAACATATATGGAGACATTAAATATTGCCTCTGCTTAATTGGAGTTGCATTTCCCGTATCAAAATTATATACCAACTTATTAGTTCGAGATAATTTTCCTTCTCGAGCTAGACTTTTGAATTCTCTGATAATATCGTTTAATTCTTGTTTTTGAGATTCGGATAAAGTATTATGGAATCCTAGGCTGTCCTCACTTATATAGTTAACCTCATGTGAAGGAATACTAATTTTTATGTATGTAAGACTGGATATTTCCCAGGAATTATCTTTAAAATCTATGCTCACAGAGAATTGGCGACAGAAATCGTTGCCTAATATAAATGACTGTTTAAGCGAAGGTACTATTAAGGCAGGAATCATTTTTAAAGTATTCCCAACACAAAGAGGTAAGTCTACAATGCCGCTAACAGATTGACGAACGCCATCTGCTGTGGTGACATATTTATGTTGGGAAGGTCTTGCACGAAGTTTTTAATTGCAAGATTCCAGGATGCTGATTGCAGATTGCAAGGTACCAGGATGCGGATTGCAGATTCCAGAATGTACTCAATTATCTAATTATGCGTGTAAACATTGAAATTAAAATTCCATAATGTTTGGTCACAACAAATCTGTAGGAAAGAATTAAAATATATGATGTTCTAATATTTACGTTATTATTCTTTATTCAATAAACAAAACAAATCAATTATGTGTTTTTTTACGATGGACTCACCTGCAACTTGCGGATGACCAAACTTAGAATTAATATGAATGTTATTTAATTAATTTTGCGAACTTCACAAATCTGCCACACGGCTATAAATTCTGAGTGCAAAATATCTAATGCCGCTACGACCAAATTTTAATCGATTATTATCGGAGGCGCGCACACTCGTCTTGATTTGCGTAATCTTAAAAGTGTGTTTTGAATGTTTTTTATAAAATTATATTAATAAATAAATGAAAACATTAAATATACAACGTGATGCAAATTTAATGTTACACTTTTAATAGATAATTCCTTTCAGATCTACACTACACTACCCTCAGCTTCTTTTAGTTCTACGCCTCCACAACGAACAGCCAAACTTGCATAGAAACACAGAAATTACACCTACCTGCCATTTATTTCTAATGGGCTTTTACCTCTTTAATCTCTAATACTATCATTTCGTTTTTGGGTATGGATGCTATTCATGGAGTACCTTTAGATTTTTAAATTGTTCCTTCTCGCGACGATAAATAATAACAACTATATTCAAGAACATACAGGGTGTCTGAAGCCACCCAGAACATACCTAATTGAAAATGTAAAAATTTAATAAGATCAGAGTTTGCTGTGACCTACTTAACTTGAGGAATTGATGTAAATGTTATTTTTTTACCAATTGTTACTGTTCTTATAAATTATTTTATAAATGGCGATTATCTTTTCAGATTGTACTAATATAAATTAAATAATATCGAATCATAATAATAATAATAATAATATAATAATAATTGCTACAACCATGAAAAGATAAACTAATATGTGCCACCATAATCAACTTTTTTTTTAGTTTTAAAATAATTGTTAAATTACTTGCCATTGTAAATAAAAATTATTGTAATAATAAAATTTCGACTGCCAGTCTCGGTGGATTAGTGGTTTGCATGTTTGCTTCATAATCCAAACATCGCAGGTTCGATCCCCGGCCGAGCTGGTAATTTTTCATAGCGGAGAAAAATTAAAAACATGCCTTCTTCTCGGATAGGAAGTAAAACTGTAGGTCCCGTGTCAATGCGACGTTTGGCACGATAAAGATCCCTACTGGGGGGTGGAATTCCCCCAGATTCGGCTAAATTCTAGTAGGGTTGACCAAATGATCATAGCAATCGGTGCCATGAGGTACGAAGGATGCTCCGCCATCCTGATTCCTCGCCCAAAAACAAACAACAAAATTTCGACTCTATAGTAACATTTGATTTGTTCTTTTATTTGCAATATATCCCACTTTTTTAAATTTAATGTATAATAATAACAATATGATTTATAGTAATAAGCCACAGCAAGCTCTGATCTTATTAATTCTTTCCCATGTTAATAAATATAAAAAAATTGATTACTGTGACACATATTAGTTTATCTTTTTGAATAGATAATTGCCATTTATAAAATAATTTATTGGATTAATGAGAATTGGTGTTTTTGGGAATAACCTTTAAATCAATATTTCAAGTTAAGCAGGCTACAGCATTTTTTTAAATTTTTCCTATCATAATGTTCTGGGTTATGTATTTTTTTAGAATATCAAATTTCTTTACATTTTCCACTTAATTAACTTAATTTTTAACAGAAAAATACAATTTTAACAAAACAACTTTGTATACCTTTCTTGTCGTATTTACTTTTATTATTGTCTTCTCAATTTTAATTTACCACGGCAGCCCTTGTATTGTGACTTGATGAGAGAGATCAATACATTTGATAAAGTTAAAGTTTAAATAAACAGATAATATAACTTAGATTCTAGGAAATACTTCCTAGAATACCTTGGCTGCAGTAATTACTAATTTTACAGCAGGTTGTGCATAATTTACCAGAAACCTGCCATGCACTTTGATTACTGATAATTGTAAAGGTATAGTTTTTTAAATTGTTTTGTTAATCGTATTGCATTATGTATGTATTGAAACTGAATATATAACTGCATACATCAAGAATAACCAGTGTTCTAATTCTTGTAAAATATTTATTTTAATTGAATATTATCTCATAATGCAGAAAATTAAATTACAACTTACATAAAATTCAGATTTCGGTACAGATAAGCATTCTAATAATGATTATAAATTACTCAACATTTCGCTTGATATAAAACTTGTTGTTAACAAGACTTTTTAGGAGACTATGTATTTGTTTTTCAGTTCAGAATTATTGAAGCAGAAAGTGCGGTGAGTTTTAGAAGCTTCTAAGTGGAAATTCTTTGATGTTTGCTAGAAAGTTTTCGTTTTCTCCCGTTTGTGAAACAGACACGTGAAACAACAGATCTTGTTTTATCAGAAAGCAAATCATCTCAAATATTTTTCCCCAAGGATGTGAGTTGGTTATCGTGCTAAATATGGATATTGATGAGACGACGGCACAGTTCCTTGACAAGTCCATTACTGAGTTCAAATGGATGTCATATGAGTACGACATCTGCAACATCACTTGTCAACGACTTCTGCGCACGGCATCCTTTTAGCACTTTATAAATTTTTCATACTGCATTGTGTTCGAAATATATCACTACATTTCAAGATTTCTAGAAAAGTAATTTCTAAGTAAATTTATGACCTTCTCAAAAGCAATCTGTGATAAACTCGTACGCGTAACAAATCCATGTTTCGGGTAATTTTAACTTGACGGCTTATTATAAATCTTTATATAACTTCAATCATGGCGTTTCCGAAATAATAAAGACAACGTTAACAAATTAGGGTTAATCTCTAGCCTTGACCCTATTTTTTAATATATTTTTTAATTCCATAAAATAGTAAGTAAGGTAATTATAATTACAAAATAATTTTTCTAAAACTTAGTTTTGCAGAATATTTATATGCAAGTACTGAAAAATAAAATTTGATTGTATTATCATTAGAGACGTGCATTTTAGGTGACCTCGCTTAAAAAACTCTTGATTAACTCATTTTTCATAAGCGCCGTCGCTACAAGCTATAGGACATATACTTTACAAATACGAAAGCTGTTATATAAAACTTGCCACGCCACTGACAATTTCCTTAATACAAGTTGTTTATTTTAACTAGCCCCCATTTCACTTTTTATTTCTTCGGCATGGCTAGTCCAAACCCACCATTTTCAAACGTCTACCTGTATTACATTGTAGTATTGCAGATAAAATTGATTCGCTTCATTGTCATAGTGATTTGATGCTTTACTAAAATGCATGTCTCGAATTATTATCATCCATCCTAGCTATGTCAAGTGACTACAAGTAGTAATGTAATTATACTCTTTTGTTTATGAACTCATTTACGTGAAATTTTACATAGACATATTAGACACAAGTTAGGATTTATTGACAAATTGACTAAATAACTTGGATTTTCTACATATAACACCCTGGTGTATATTTTTACATTTTTAGAAATCTATAAATTTAAATAAAGATATATAAATATTTAGTTTTAAATGCTAGTTGGTACCGCCGCACGCTGGGCAGAATCTAGATTTTTGATGAACAAAAGCCAGAAAACCTTTTCACAGTCAAAGCTAAAACCGAAGATTTCTGCAAAAAAAACTATGGTATACGAGGTAAGTTCAAAAGCTGGAACCGCATCAAGAGTGAAGAGTTAAATTTAAAAATTTGAGGTGGGGATCGAAACCTGATTAAGAATTAGACTCGTTCTTCGGGCTATCCACTCAACTAAGTAATATTAGCTTATCGTTTTGTAAATTAATCTTGCAAGAGGTCGTGAGAACTTGCCGCCGGACAAATTGACGCCGGATAACTTGATGCCCCCATCTTGATGCCACCGACTTGACGCTGGAAAATTTGACGCTAAAATCTGAAGTTTTAAATCTTAAATGAAAAAAAAATCATTTTTTTGTTTTTATGCAGTTATAGTTAAAACTATCTATAAACAAAATCCAAAATTTAAACCAGTTTTTGGGGGAATAAAAAGGGGAAATTTTATTAATAAAATAGTTTTCGGCGTCAAATTGTTCAACGTCAAATTGTCCATGGTCAAGTCAGTGGCCTCAAGTTGGCAGGCGTCAAATTGCATAGACATTGTGCTACATCAACTTGAAAAAGTCAGGTCATTAAAAAATCCCGAAATTGGATCGAATCCACTTCCCGCAGCTACCATTTTTAATACCTTCAAAGAAACCAGCACCTTAATTAAGTACGATATTTGGTACCATTGCATAACTGTTTGGCCCTCGCGGTCATTAATTGTTAGATTTGAGGAGATTTAAGGGATTTGATTAGGAATAAAAACTTTGCTACTTAAGTTTATTTGTCTAAATGTTGAGTGAGTTGAGTTAGATTTATCTTTATACAAAATTTGATTAATTTTACTATTGATCCGTTGATTTATTATTCATCGATAATTGGTTTAGATTATAGGTACCTTAGATGAATTGAAGCCATGGTAGCTTAGTTGGTATGGCACTTGACCACCAATCTTGAGGTCCTGGGTTCGAATCCCAGGGATGATACATGGAACTTTTTAAAATGTCTAAGGCTTTCAGGTTGATTCAGCCAGTAAAAATGAGTACCAGAGAGATCATTCCTTGGGGGTAATAATAGGCAGTCGGTGCGTAAAGCTAGCCACTTTACCATCCTTGGGTACTGAATTTGGGCCGTCATGGTCGGTGAAAGGGGTCTATTATTATATTATAATTGGTAATATTAGTTTACTACTTGACCCTTTAATATGGGTTAATATTGATTGTTGATTTATTTTGATTTTATAGGACATTCTTTTTGTTGTGTTTAGATTGGTTATTGTTAATCTTTGATAATTTGATTTTGTTTTTTCTTTAATTTTGACTTTTGCCATTGTGTAATAAGTTGAGCAAAAATTAGTGCTGGAGATCGTCAACAGAAAGTTGTGTTTAGGTTGGTGGTTATTTTGAGCAATTGGCTATCTCAGAACCAATAGCGATTTACTCTGCAAGTGTTTTTGGAGATAAGTATTAGGTTTTTGGTGCCCTTTATAAATTTCCGAAAAAATTTGGATCGAATCCACTCCCCAGAGCTAGCCGAAGCACTTCTAATACCTTCAGAAAACCAGCAACTTATCATTTACTACGATCAGGGCTAATAAAAATAAACGTTATAATGTAAATAAAACTATATTTGTTTCTTTTGTGAACTATTGTTTTTAATTCTATTTCGTTTATGTTGAGTTAGACGACTGTTATTTTGTGGCAGATAGTAGCCGACGTTTGCCTGACACAGACTCCCTTGTAATAACATTTTCTCTTTTGATAAAGCTGCTCGATGAAAATGGAAAATGGTGTGATCAATCGAGTGAAGCGCTAATAGATGAAGTAGACGCCGAATAAAAATTTATAGAGTTATATTATTTAAATATAACTCTGCGATGGTCAGATGTTACTAGGGTTAAATCACGGTGTCCTTTCCCTCCAGGTATTCTTCTTGGGTCTAGGCCACAACGGCCAATGACCACAACGGCCAATCGCTATTTTGGCTGTTGTGGTCACGGAGGGCGTTGTGGTTATGACTACAACAGCCAAAATAGCGATTGGCCGTTGTGGTCATTGGCCGTTGTGGCCAGGCCCCTTCTTCTTTAGATATTTGAGATTGCCAGCGGAACGTGGTGGTGTAATCAAATAAAATACAATAGATCATACCGATTTGTAGAAGAATAATGTAAGATGGATTTTACATTATATCAAAAGTCGAAATGCATAGTAACGGTATGGATAACTGATAGCAGATCCCCAAGTACTGGAACAAACCGAAAAGATTACTTATAACTGAACAACAAACTTAAAGCAAAAAATTTTTTAATACAGCTAACTTGCTTGTGTAATGGGTAATGTCAATGTTAACTTGACGCGTGGGTAAAATCGACACTTTTCAGTTAGTGATGCTGCCAAATCTACATCCGTTAAGTATTGTGCCAATTGCGGACTATGCCAAAAGAAGAATGCGTGTATAATAAAGTATACACTATATAAGCAGTTCTAAAATGTATCTAATTGTATAAACTATTTGTTAGCAAATCACCATTTATACAGTTGTTGATGTAGCAGTCCTCAGTTCAGAAGGTAGTCTTTCTACTCTCGCCTTCCGGGAATCTAAGATGCGTCACGTTTTTCCGGGTAATACCGTTCCTAGCACTCACTACCTATAGAGCAGTCTGATCTATGGAATCATTTAGGTGAAATAAGACATTTAGCTATTGTCGATCTTAAGGTTAACATTACCTAAGCGGTTAACACAGAAATAATGAAAGAATTAACGCTTAGAAAATGATTTAAACATTCACCTGTGTAATAGAATACTTAATAGAAATTTCCCAAACGAATGATTTGTGCACGATTTTTTTTTATATACAGAATATATTGCTCATCATTTTTTTGGGTAAATAAGAAAACCCCCACATACTATGAACTTGGGTATTTCTCGAAATAGTGAAAGGTAAAAAAAAAGAACAAAGATATAAAAATAGTGATGAACGGTGCCAATCACGCCATGATATCTTATTTCACTTTAGGCTACGATTCTTCATATTTTCACTGACAGTCATGTGCTGAAAAACCTCCACATAGAAATAAATGTTACAAAGCGTCCTTTATAAAACTCCCATACTATTAGTTATAAACAATATATATCACTGCAGCAACCAAAGTTGACTGAATAACCATAACTTCCTAGAATTCCAAGTTTTTGTGAAATTATTAAGAAAATTAAACCAAAGCAATTGCTGGTAGGTACATTAATTTCCGATGATCTATAATCTATGACGTCGGAATAAATTAAGGACGACACGGTTTGCACTATTATTACGCCATTAGTTAGAGTTGAAGCTTTTGACGCAACCTTGAAACATACGCAGCTGCAGATGGTCATTAACTTCTTAAGCATCTAGTTATCTGTGCCTAAGGGATAAGCAGTTACAGCTAGTTAAGAAGACAAGGGTGCTACCGAGGTGGTATTTAACGATATAAAAAAGGTTTAGAGGAGTGTGCCTGTTATTATATAAACGAATGGCCGGTTAACTAGCTGTCAATAAAAAAAGGAAAGATGTTTCGGTTTAAATTATATCTTTTAAGTTGTATACGAAAGCGAACATTTTTTGTGTTACAGCTTTAACAAATCAGATTCATTTATGTTTAATAAATTAATAAGGTTGCAGTTCCAATAAAAACTCAATTTCTTATTGCCTTTTAATACATTTGCTTGAGTAGATATTAACTTACCTCTCTTCTGATTTCTATATTAATATTTTCTTTACTACACAAAGCTTAAGTATAGGAACTTGAACGTATACTTTTAAAAAATATCATTATATTAAATATGTGTTATGTCTTTCGCAGTTTTTAAATTGCAGTTTAAAAGGGGTTGCGTGATTTGCAGGCGTAAGTGTTATTCGCCTTGTATGTTTTGATAACAGCTTTCCGTATATTTTAGCCATAATTTTCCTGAAGTACCAAGAAAGAATGCAGCGCCTCGATAATATCGAAATAAAAATATGCATACCAAAATTTTTTACTTATTTTATTTGTGCTTTTGTGGCGTCTATACTGCAGTTTATTAGAACATTACAGTTCAGTTGCCTTGGCAGATTGATTCGAAAACTGCATTTTTTCTTCAAAATTGTCCTGGTTTTTAAGTAATGGTAGTAAAGGAATGAAGGGCAAAATAAATATTTTCCTACGTTTTGAATTTGAAACATGAGCATGAACAACTTTTTTCATGGAAAATTTCAGACATCTGTCAAACTCATGTAAACGATCAATCTTTTTTAGAATCATTTTAATCAATCAATATCCAACAAAATCAAATTAACTATAATTCTTTGGTGTCAAAAATTAACGAAATTGCATATATGTATGTGCAATTTCGATAATTATTAATAATAATTAATAATTTTTAAGTTTCTAAAATATGTTTATTTTTGAATCAAACAGCATTGATTTATGAAATTTTGTTTCGTGCACTGGTGAATAAAAATGAACTTCACAAAAATGACAAAATGAAATTAAATTTAGAATATTCGAAGACTTCAACTACTCAGTTAACAAAAATACTATATAATCGCTTAACATTGTTATATGTTTATAGTACTAAATACACCAAATAACTACAAATAAATACAACCAAATACACTAAATAAGTCAATTATAATGTTATACTAAAGTGCTAGAGCAATGTACATGATATGATATAACATAAGAACATAATAAAGTAAATGATGACAAGCATGCCTTAATAATGAAAATTTAGAATGAAATATTATTAATATATTTTATTCTCTGTTTTGGTATACCGAATTTGTCTGCCTTGGTTATCTTTAAAAATACAATTTGAGCCTTCAGTCGAAATGACTGGAAAAAGGCCATCTACCAAGAATCAAATTTATTTTTATCTTACTTTATCTTTATCTATCTCTTTTATCTTGTGGGTTTTTCTGTATGATTTGTTGTTTTTCTAAATCGTTGAAGCTCATATTGCAGTTTGCTAAATCTTGTTTATTTTTTAGCCGGTTAGTGCCCGGTTTCATAAAAGCTTTGTTATAATTTAACACACTGTTATATTTTTAACAGAACATTATATCGAAATGTTTGTTTCACAAATCATTGCTAAGTTTAACAATGCGATAAACATCTTGTTAAAATATCAGGTGCTTAGAGCACAGGTTAAATCTTAACACACAGTTAAAACTTCTATAGATAAATAAAAAGCAGCAAATTTCAATTTGTTTGTAGAAGTAATTTTTATTTAATATACTTTATTGTCAATGCGAAACGTTATAAAAAAAATTATAACTAGAAAATTTTGCAATACTTAAATATAAAACATTGTTAAATAATAATATAAACAAGATTTATAACATAACACCTTTCTTGTAGTGCTCTCCACAAACGTAACCACCTCCAGTCTGCTTAATTTCTGTTGTATCGGTAAATCAAGGTACTTTACATAAAATTAAGTTATTGGAAATATTTACCTTGTGTAGGGTCTTATGTGTAGTAACATTTTCGCATTGTGTTTTATATAGTAATAATTATTATCAAAAAACATAATATAAAATATTTGCATTATTAAAAATTCAAAGTGGGGAAATTATTTTACAAAATAAGTCAAGGTGTGACAATATTAAACCCACAAATATTAATGAGATGTGAATAATTCACAGGAGACACTCTAGGACAGCTGTTTCGATCTTTTTAGATCTCATCAGCTAGAGATAGTCTCCTGTGAATTATACACACACCATCCAGGCTTATATACATAGCCGGAAATAACATTAATACCGAGAAATGAATGTTGCGACATCTGTAGAGTCATATACCACATTAAGTGGTGTTCTCTACCAAACAACAATAAATATTGTTTTATTTTATAATATTTTATTGTTTTGTCAATCAATTTTATTGTGTAATCAAGAGTATGTGCAATAAAATATACATTTTTATAATAATTATTAGTAGGTATAGGATTTCTATGCATTTGCATGTTTTTTCTGCTTATAGCAAACATATGCAGAGTTATATTTCTACATGTTTAAGCCACATATGAATCACATATGTCAATTTGAAAGTGCATATAAATGCATATTTAGGTGTTTTTTTATATGTGCATGTGTTTTATTTTAGCATTTTTGAACGAGTGTGCATATTTTACCACTCTTTGAGCGTTTTACATGCTTTAATTATGAAATTTCTAATATTTTTTAAATAATTTTAGCATTTTAGACAACCAACCAAGGGCGGCTTAGTTGAGTCTAGGGGATAATTTAAGCTTATTGTTAAATACTAGGCTTTAAAATATTTTATTGCCTTAACCATCTGTGTACTTGTTAATATTTTCTAAGAAAAAAAAGTTTCAACTAAAATTTAATTACTTACATCCTGCGGTATTGTGATAAATAGGTATTAGGAAATTCCAAAGACCCTTTGACAACTTCCTGTTCATAGAAAAATTTGCCTGTACTTTTGTTTACTAATCTTGTAATCTTTCAATTAAGACAGTTCAGAAATTGCAAACTGCATTTCAGTTTGAAATTTTAGAGTGTAAAGATGGGTAAAGAAAAACGGTCTGTGTCTGTTACACTTCGAAGTTATGTTAAGGAATTCAGTGTTCTTACAACTGACGATAAGGTGTTCTATTGTACAGTGTGCAACGATAAAGTGACTGCAACGAAACGCTTTCAAGTTACACAACATCTGAACATTGGAACACGGCCCTGAAATAAAAAAAACAAACATTGTTACCGGGGTATCTTAATAATTCGCGTTGTGAGTCCAGCAAATCTATCGAATTTAATAAAAAACTATGTAGTGCATTAGGGGCTGCAGATATCCCGTTAAGTAAAATTAATCACTCAGCATTTCGTAATTTTCTGGAAGAAATTTCAAAAATGCGAATACCCTACGAGTCTACACTCAGGAAAAATCATTTACCTCGTTTATACGAAGAGACCATAAAATCAATTAGAAAACACGTAGCGAATAACTACATATGGGTTTCCATTGACGAATCTACTGACACTACTGGAAGGTGCGTAGAAACTTCATTTCCTTCGTTTTGTTAGTAAAATTTAACTAATTAAAGACAGCACAGCAATTTGCGGATGTTTTATTTTCTATTCTGTTAGTTACATATTTAATCACAACAATATTTTTGCATGATTAAAATATAATTTTTTTTAAATAACTGTTTTGCGCTAATTGTTTGTAACCGACTAATTATGCAGTTCGATAAAATAAAAATCAAATTTTTGTTTTCAGATACGTGGCTAACGTTATAATTGTCGTTTTAAATTCGAAGAACAATCCCAAATCCTATCTATTAGCAATGGACGTTTTCAAGCGCACGAATGATTGTTCTGTGGCAAAATTGTTTAATGATTCGATGGCTATTTTGTGGCCGGACGGCATACAGTAGAACAAAATACTCCTGTTCGTCACCGACGCCGCACCGTACATGATCAAGGCTGGAGCAGGCTTACAAGTTCTGTACGAAAAAAATGATCCAATTAACTTGTCTTGCTCATGCAATGCATAGAGTTGCGGAAAAAGTGCGGGAAATATATCCTAACGTAAACTCTATAATTTCAGATATAAAAAAAATTGTTTGTAAAGCTCCATATCGCATACAAATATTTAGGGAAACTGCTCAAGAAGTGCCTCTCCCACCTGAGCCTGTAATAACAAGGTGGGGTACTTGGCTTTCTGCAGCAGAATATTATGCAACTTATTTTGATATTATTAAAGCATTTGTAAATAAACTTAATAAACACGATGCACTATGCATACAAAGCGCACAAGATGCTTTTAATACTAAGGAAGTGAGGGCAGAATTATTGTTTGTTTTGACAAATTTTGTGCGTTTAGCTAAAGTAATTCAGAAATTAGAAAGTCAGGGAAATTCATTAGATGAATCACTTGAGCATGTAAAATTGTTAGGTGTTTCTTTGAATAAAGTAAAAGGGCCAAAGGGTTTGACTATAAAACAAAAATTTAAATCCGTTATAGACAAAAATCCTGATTTTCACTTAATTAAAAGCATAAACGATGCATTATCTGGCCAAGACGTTTTAGACGAGCTAAAACATTATTCGCTTCTAGAATTAAACAATTTTAAGTATGCCCCAATTACGTCTTGCGATGTGGAACGGAGTTTCTCAAAATATAAAACAATATTTAGGGATAATAGGCATATGTTTACTTTTGAAAATTTAAAAATGTACGTCATTGTGAACTGTAACGCTCTATGTTTAGAAAATATAATTAATTAAATTATTGCATAGGATGTCTAATTAAAATAATTTCTGTAAATAAAATGTAAATAACGCTAAACAGGTGTTTTTTTTTAATAATGAAAGTGCATATATTTATTAAAAATTTCTAATAAACGCATATTTCATGATTTTTAAGTGCATATTTAAGTGCATATTTCACGTTTTTATAGTGCATAAGTGCATGCATATTTCAACATTTTTAAGTGCATACAAATCCTATACCTAATTATTAGAATCAAAAATTTTTAAATAAAATAAAATCTGTTGTTTTTCTAATTTCTTCAATAACAAATATTGAGAATTAAATATTTTATTTATATATGATGCTACCTGGGTAATTGAAAAAAGTTTTATTAACTTTATTAAGCTTTACTACTGTTAATAAAACAATGATATTATTAATTTATTTGCAGTTAATAAAACATTTAATATTACTATATTTTACTAAAAAAAAACTCTTCACGTTTACAACTTATTATATGTATAAAACGTATAAAAATAAACATTATTTTTACAATTAATTATTTAAATGAGTTTGAATAAACGAGTTTAAATAATTGAGTGATTGATTGTTACAGCTTCCAGCAGAGTAATTTGGAAACTCACACCTGAAGGAAGTTAATGGAACGTGAGTTTGCGTATTTATTACAGCTTTAAGTAGAGTAATTGATAAAACGCACACCTAAAAAGTATGTAAAGAACTGATTTTAAATTAAATGTTGAAAACATCTAAAAATGCATGCGAGATCAGAAATGTGGCTGTATTATTAAAAGTCAAGCTAGGGATGATAAAATTATCTCGCAGATGCATTCTATGTTATCTCATAAGTGACTAAAATCATTTTCGTTATATCATTTCGAGTCTTTAAAGGTGAATATTAAAGTATACATCTCATTTATTCCGTAAAATTACAACCTCAGTTTCCCTGGGTAATTCAGGCTTGTACTTCAGATAGTCTTTTTCTTAATAAATGGCACACGACAAATTATCTAAAAATCCTAGGAGCATTTGTTTTTATACATGTTCATCTCGTCAAAGGAATATTATATCAGCATCGTTGACAAAGTTTAATATAATTTATTTAGCAGTTCCGTCTCAGTTCCTTTTATTTGTGTTTTAATTCAACGTCCTAGTTGACTTTCTTAACAGCAAAATGCATTCATGTTAAAAAGCAATTTCAATATATCTTTGCATTTATAATAGTAATTTAGGTAAAATATTACTTAAAACCACTACATAAACGCATTAAAATAAATAATATCTTGAAGAAATCCTAACATAAAAGGAAACATCTAACTTCAAGCTTGCTAGGCAAGTAACTTTGATTATGTACATCCATGAAGAACAACTCATGGTATCTCAACAACTATTCAGTTAGTCCATGCGTGATGCATGCATGCTTGCTCTCATGAATTTTACATTTTTCATTCTAAAATATTTATATTATCGAAAATTTATTGTTTGAGATTACATTTTTCTTTTATAAAACAAAGTAAAAGGTTTAGATAAGGTGACCTGAAAATCTTTTTATTTATTTATATCATGGCTGAATTATAAATTCCTTCATCTAGAATTTTGTATAGTTTAATGAAAAAATATGATTATGAAAACCATATGCAGAAGAAGTTATTCTAAAGGACGGTTGCCTTTATCACTAAATATTACTCAACATGTTTGAACAACCAGGGTGCTAAAATAAAATGAAATAGCGTGCCTACAACAAATAACCATCATTCACAGAAAACATACCTAATACGGTTGGGTTGGGTGTTAAAAAATGAGGTGTCGTGCAGGATTTACTTGGCTTAACTAGTGATATTTAAAATCCCCTTGAAATGGTACACCTGAAGTTGTGAAAAGGGTAAAATTACTCGATTATAATCATGATAATACTTATAAAGTGCCTCCTGCATAAAAAAGGGCCGCACATCTGTAATTACATATACCGAAACAGATGTTCTGAGATTAACAAGCTTAATAAAACCTAGAAAGGTGTTTTATAAACCCTATGTTAAATTAGAGCTTCGAGGGATATCGTTAAACTAGGTTTGGTTTAGTTGATAAAAAGGTGTTAGTTTTTGAATTAGCTTTTTATAGAATCGCCGACTGTACTTTTCGTCATTAACAAAAAAGAACAATAAAAAGGGCATTTTAAATCCTCAAAAAAACGCCCAGTCGCTTTAGCAAATGCAATTTTAAAGCAGGAAATGCCGTTAGTGGATGCCCTTTTCAAGCGCTAAATTCAATTAGACGTTCTTTTAAAATAATGTCAAATAAAAGAAGAGCTATCCGCAGTATAAGTAAAAAGAATCTGAAATGAAATTTCATAGCGTACAAATATCTGAAAGACAAAAATGTCTTTAAAAGTATGGTAAAAGCTCTCTTTGTTCGTTATTTATTTACCACAATATTATGGACTTTTAGAACGAAACAACGACTTGGATGTTTTGCGACATCATTTCATACTCTTGAAGTACATGCATTGTGTTTTCATTCATTCATTCATGTGTCTCGGTACATTTTTTCTGTGGAGACAGCCAGCGCTACCTAGCGCTGGATGACCCAAACCCTATTGAACTACGCGATGTAAGAGAGAGGTGAGGATCCGAGCTTGAATTCTTTTTTCATTTGAATTTTTCATTTCGTTAGTTACTAAAGCTTACCCATTAGGGTAAGCAGTTGGCACCTAGTAATTATTAAGTATAAGGACAGTGCCAGTAATAGTATATTATTCAATTCAACTAGCGTGTAATAATGTATTGCGACACGAGCCGCAAATGAGAATACTATACTTTTTCTATGTCTATCCAATAGAAAGCTAAACTTTTCGAATCTTGACCCGTCATTTTGTACTTCCCTCTTGATTTTTTCAGGCATAAGTTATGCAGGCTATTGTTACCAATTTTAAATTTAATTACAAAAACATCCTAAGTTATTACTCCGCCCGTTGGTTGTGAATATTATCATTCACGAGTCAACACATATAATAATGAATATATTACTTAATATATATAGGAATAGGAGTAGATAATAGTTATTTATGTTATTGGTGAGATAAAGGCATCATTATACGAATGTGAAATCACACGAGTGCTATCATGCTTTTATCCCACATGTATCATACAAAATCTTATCTACATAACTCAGTTATGTAATGAATTCATTACCTCACTGGTGAAATAATATAACTTCATTATCTATCTTAAATGAATGACATACGGTATTCTTATCCAAGCAGACGTAGATCAATAATATTATATGACTGATACCTACCTATCTGGTTTATCTCATTGATATTAGTGAACTGTACAAGCTGTCGTAAAACAATATTAACCAAATCTGCCAGAATTATCGCTACTGCGAAAGTGAATTAACTAGATACGGTTTAGGAAATATCCAACATTGCATATGTACAAGGTCAATTATTTGTGCGTTTTAAACACTTTCAAAGGAATTTAAATTTAAATTTTAAAATATGTTAATTTTAAGTAACAGTTAGTCTTTACTATTACCTAAAGTATGGGTAAAAAGTAACTTCATCAAAGGTGGCTTTGGAAGTTTAAACTCAGGTGTATTATAACACCAGAAACCCTTAACAATTGTCACTGTCAAAGGACTTAAAGGACAAAAGACTCAAAGGACATTATTTTGTATAATCTTCTGGTGTTATAATACACATGACTTCAAAATTGCAAAGATACCTTTAATGAAGTTACTTTTTTCTCTTATCGTGTCGAAACAATATTGTCAGGTTAAGATATTAATAAAACTTGTGAAACTTTAACTAATCTTTGTATTTATATTATATTTCATTTTTCTCATATGTCTCTAACACGAACGTTAAATATATGCACGAGCACGCAGGTAATATACAGGCGCGTGCTGGCCCACCGGGATACCGGGAGTTTCCCGGTGGGCCTTTATAAAAATGCCTCGAAGGGCCCTATATTTAAAGTAGAAATAATATGCCTCGCCGCTGTTCAACTCGACCGCTCCTGACGAACAGCGACGATTGAATCTAATTTTCTTTCCCGTTTTTAGTCTTAGCGAACCATTCAAGAACTCGCTAATTTAGAAGTATCGAAGTATCCTAATGTTGCGGGTGCGTTGCGTATCATATTTATATTGATGACGTAATTTGGGCATATTTTGTAGATTCTGCCTAGAAACTTCAATTGGAGTTAACACAGTTTATGTGATGCGGTGAATTCGAATTGCGTAAGTGGGCAAGTAACTGTCCGGAACTTCTGGCGGCTGTACCATCGAGTGATGTCCAAATGCCAGACAAAGACCAATCTATCTTTATTAAGTTTTTAAGTCTTCATTGAGACCTCATGACCGAAGTGTTTTTCTACTTGTGTCACAGTATAGATCGCCTTTGCACAAACAGAAATATCTTATCGGAAGTAGCGAGAATTTACGATCCTTTAAGATTTTTTACCCCAGTGGTTCTCTTTGCAGGGTTGATACAGCAATTATGGATGGTGAAAATAGATTGGGAAAAACCTGTTCCTGAGGCAGTGATCAATAACTGGAATTTGTTCAAGTTGGAACTTCCTAAACTTTCAAATTTAAAATTGTCTAGATGTATTAGTTTAGACTCGGCCGTCATAAAAAACTTCATGCATTTTCGAATGCGTCTGCAATTGGTTATAGTGCTGTAGCGCATTTAAAGGTTCTATATTCTGACGGCTCAATCAGTTTTCTTGATGTACGGGAAAACTAAAGTTGTACCTCTCAAAACAATCTCCTTCCCACGTTTCGAATTGTGCGGTCCTGTGTTGGCAGCAGAATTGGTGTAAAGTCTCATTGATGCTTTGAAGAAGCAGATCAGGTTAGACGATACGATCGCTTGCAAGACTCCGAGACACCAAGAAATTTGTGGCTAACCGAGTAGCTTTTATTCAAGATATCGTCGCTACATTGTAATGGTATAACGTTCCGTCAGCAGATAATTTGGTTGATAGTACCTTACGCGGACTTTTGCCCTCACGACTGCTAAATCATAGTTTGTGGTGGAAGGGACCTCCATAGCTCTCTCATCTCCTAGACTCGAGGCCACAAGTTTCTTTCCGCCAGAAGAACGTAAAAATTGTACTGACAGTTACTAATGAATCCCATATAATAGGTGATCTAATAATTAATCTAAATAAATTACCCTTAAAAGATTAACCGAAATGGGGTGTGGGGCCCTCTTAGGAAATATCTTCCCGGACCCTAAAATTGACCCAGCACGCGCCTGGCTAATATAGTCTAGTAAATAATAGGTATTATACATCTATGACTGGGCATTTTATCAAGTACTTGAATCACAAACCAGTTGAGTCCTTGATGAATAACCACAGATCTCAATTATTCTATTGAAATGAAAGCAACTCACAAGGTACAAATACAAGTGACTAATTAACTCAGGCGTCCGATAAAAGCAAAGCCAAAGCAGATGACCTAACCAACCTATTATTATTCAATTTTTTTATCAACTTTTTTATTTAGACATAATTTTTATAAAGCTAATTACTAGGAATTGTGTCAATATCATAATCATAGGTAATATATCTATGCAATCTGTTGTCTCTAACAAGCACTAAGCTTAAGCGCTAAGATTCATAAATTTATTACTATAAGCACTAAATAACTGAGAAAGTCTTCGGTTGAGTCATCGTATTTACAGAAAATGTAATACTGGGCAACAAAGCTCAATTGCAAAATTATAGCCGTCCTAACGTAAAACTGTGACCTCGAGGACACGAAAGTTTGTGTATAAATGAATAAAAAAACTGTTTAATCCAGCCTGAACTTGTATACTAGTACATTCAGTTGGTATATACTAGAATATTCAGCCCCGTGAACTCCACCATCGCCCAAAGAGTATAGACCGGTTCTTAAGTGTTCCCATTTAAAAAAAATCTTGCACAGGTTTTTGAAATAATGCCATGCGATACGGCCACCGTTAATGCGATTTGCTTTGTGAGATTCCCTACTCAGCAAGAGCAACAATTCCTTCCCTCTGAACATTTGACAAACCTATATAGGATACTACCTTTTTAAACACAAAGTTAAAAATATTTTTTATTATTTGTAAGAAATACTGGGTGATTCCATACACGTTTGGTTGTGGGTATATTTTTGAAATCATTTATTCATTTTATTCTATGGCTAGTAAATGGTAGATTATTATATGAAGGGAGTTATAACAGATATAATGGCCTATGATTATTGTGGACACAAAGAAAATAAAAAATAATCCATTAAATGTGAATCACCCTATACACTACGTGTTTAATCAAATTTTGAACGGTTTCGTTATTGGTTTGAAATGATAGTTACCTATACGTCATGACGAATACCAACGTACAGATAAACCATATCCGAAATTTACCACGAATATGCCCAAATGTACTGGTTTATGCACGAAATTGGGTGTTGCATACGCGGATCTGAAATTGTTTCGGAATGTAATGTACCATGTCAAGCTTTTATAATATTGATTTTTAGTTTATAACCTTCACAATTTTTCTATGAAATTCAATATCAAGGGCCATCTATTCTATATCATCCTAATTTGGAATCACTAATACTTGAATCTGAAACACTTATATAGAAATAAATCATCAATTTATATAGAATTGCTGTGTTGGTTTTTTAAACATGTATGTGTTGTTCTGTTGTTAAAGTGTTTATTAAGAAAATTTGGTTATAGTTCAAAAGGGCCAATTTGGTTGTTTTTCTTTGTTTAACATCCACTTTAATCTACTTTTAACAATTTTGTCTATACCGGGTGTCCCAAAATGCTCTTTATACTCGATATCTCCCTTATTTGAAAAGATAAAGAAATCAACCAAAAACTATTGTGAATGACTCAAAATTATCCTTCAGAGAACACCCTTAAACGCTGGTTGCATAGCAACGTTTAAGAGATCATGCCAAGTTGATTAATTTTTCAAATTGCACTGTCTAATTTTTTTCATGGAAATTTATTCTTCACTTCATTCTGCATATGGTAGTATGTTGTACTTAATTATCTATGTGCATTTAGGGGTTTAAAAATATTGTTATAAATTGTACGAACTTATCTTAAACTTAAATGTTCAAAATGGCCTTCTGTGAACTCTACACAGGCTGTAAAGCATCAGTAGTTTCCTTTTAGATACGGTTCTACTCATAATATTTCTTAAATAAATAATTTAGTTAGTGAATATGAAGTGTACAATTTATAAAAAATATTTTTTTCAACCCCTAAATGCACATTAGATAATTAAGTAAGGCATACTACCGTATGCAAAATGAAGTGAAGCATACATTTCCGTGAAAAGAACAGAGGGTGCAATTTGAAAAACTAACCAACTTGTTATTGTAATGAACGTAATCAGCCCTCTAAACGCCGCCGTCGACAAAAAAATCAACACCTCCATGTGTTATTTATCGACGTGACTCATCCACGTGCGTCATCGACGGCTCCACAAACAATACGCCAGCTAGAAGAATCTAGTGCATTTCTGGAAAGATTATGCGGTATAAAAACGAGGTCTCACACGGAAGAGAGGATTAGTCAACCGCGAGTAATTAGACGCGTTAGTAGCCGCAAGTTGTAATAGATAAATATCTAAGTAGAATATAAATGTGTGTGTAAATAGTTTGTTAATAGTTTATAACTAGGATAATGGGCCCTACGGGCCTAAGCACTTAAGTATGATAGAAATAGCATTTATCGATTTTTTTAAAAGTAGGTCAGTATTTACATGACCTACATAAATCTCCAATCGATTCTCTATCGATAGAGCACATATTAGTACCAAATAACACTCAATAGCACTAAATAGTACGATAGAATCAGCATTTATCGATTTTTTAAAACATAACCTAATTTAAAAAATTTTAAAACATAACCTAATTTAAAAAATAGGGGCTCGGACACACATACAAATCAACTTTATTAATATTGGAGTCGAATGAGCCCAACCCATCTCTAACATGACCTACTTTAAAAAACTTTCGGTCGTGCATTATCCTCGGCAAATTACGCGTCGAATGAGCCCAAGCCCATCTCTCCAGTCCTTATAGAACGCGAGAATGGGGCTCGGACACACATACAAATCAACTTTATTAATATTGGAGTCGAATGAGCCCAACCCATCTCTAACATGACCTACTTTAAAAAACTTTCGGTCGTGCATTATCCTCGGCAAATTACGCGTCGAATGAGCCCAAGCCCATCTCTCCAGTCCTTATAGAACGCGAGAATGGGGCTCGGACACACATACAAATCAACTTTATTAATATTGGAGTCGAATGAGCCCAACCCATCTCTAACATGACCTAATTTAAAAAACTTTCGGTCGTGCATTATCCTCGGCAAATTACGCGTCGAATGAGCCCAAGCCCATCTCTCTAGCCCTTATAGAACGCGAGAATGAGGCTCGGACACTCAACTTTAGTAGTATTGGAGTCGAATGAGCCCAACCCATCTCTAACATGACCTACTTTAAAAAACTTTCGGTCGTGCATTATCCTCGACAAATTACGCGTCGAATGAGCCCAAGCCCATCTCTCCAGCCCGTATAGAACGCGAGAATGGGGCTCGGACACACATACAAATCAACTTTAGTAGTATTGGATTGTGTTTTGTAATTAGGTAAGATTAAATTAGTGTGTGTTAAGTGTAAATATTTTCTTTATTAATAGACGATCCAACAGCATTTTGTTATTATTTTAAAAACAACGTACAGTATGATCTCTTAAACGTTGCTATGCAATCAGCGTTTTTGGTTGATTTGCTTATCTTTTCAAATAACGGAGATATCGCGTGTAAAGAGCATTTTGGGCCACCCGGTATACTTAATTAGACGAAACGTCATCGTTAGAAACTAATTTTTCAATTTTGATGTATTACTTAATAAAAAAAATAATAAATTGACTACAAGTTTTCGAAGAAAGATTATTTTCGTTTTATAGTTTATTTTATTTCTACAATCTAATCACAAATAATAAAATAATAATAATAATAATCCAGCAACGATGAAATCTAAAGTTAAAGTAGTTTATTTGTTGTTTTATAATAATTAAGAAAAAACGCTCACGCCGAGTTGTTAATACTATTTACGTGTTTTCCATTCGGAAAAAGGTTTAAAAAGTATTGTATAATTACGGTTTCAAATTGCATACAAACTCATTAACAAAATTCTATTTAGTATTAAGTGTGTAGTTTACAGAGCCTTGCATGCAACTGCTTTATGTACTCTAAGATGTGGCTTAATTGTATACAATTAATTTAAGTTAGCAGTTAAAATAGCCAAACCATATACAGTTTGCAACCTCCAAATATTTAATATCCATACCCCTGAGTAAACTGACTTCTGGTTACTAACTTTATAAAGTTTGTACTTGGTCCAATGTTCGAAACAGTAAACCCTATATAGCAACGCTTGCTGACCATAGCAACTTAATAACTCTATATGGCTTTAAAGTAAGTGTAAATTAATTAAAGGAGAAAGCAGCTAGTAGCTATAATTAGATTAGCCAGATTAATTTTACATGTATAGTAAATTAAATTGTTTCAACGGATTTTATGAAATTATTGTTACCACAAGAGGTAACAATTGCGACAGGGAAGAACTAAAAAGTGAGTTTGCTGAATATGTGTCAACAACAAAATAGAAATTACAATTTTTAAAAATGTTCTTATTAATGTTAATGTGATTATTATCGTATACAGACTACACTAAAGCAGTTTTCTGTTTTTAACTTTATATTGGTATATAGGAATGGTGTCAGGGATCTATGTACATTGTACATAGATAGTCGATCATTCGGTAATGTGTTGTAGGTGCTGATAACTAAAAGTTCAAAACTGTATTCTGGAATTATTAGTACACTGTAATACATAATAAACGCTTGAAAGATGATTTTATTACAGAAGCATGACTATTCGTATGTACATACATATTATTATGGATATAGGGGAAATTAAAAAAAAACACAGACAAAAGACGATTTCAAACAGCAATGGCAACTCGTTTATCGGCTCCCATCTCTGATTCAAACAATTCTGTCAAAAATTCTTGTGATATCTCCATACATTAATCGATTTACGAAAATATTTATAGACTCAAATATAAATTCCAGACCAATTGAAAACCCAATTATCGTTGTTTTTTAAAAAGAGAAATTCTTTCAATTAAACAGGTAAGTATAAAATTCGATACTGCCTTATGATATTTTCAAAATTAGTTTAACATTGACAAGCTTAAATAAAATTATGAATGGTATTATTTTTAAAATAATTTTTAAAACTTACAAAAGTGTATTATATTCAATGAACAACTATAATTATATTCAAACATACTTCAAACAAAATTATCTATTATTGACGTTTCAATAACCTCACTTCTTTATTATTTAAAGTTTTTACAATTTTAATTTTTCAAGCAGCCACAAACACACCTTGTTCCTCTGATAAAATATTGCTACTTAATTGTTAAAAAATGAATTCCCTTTTTATATACCTTCAGAAAACAACAGAATTTTCTCAAAAAACAAAAAATCTTGACATTTTAGATTTTACATAACCCAATTATAATGTAGGGTAAACCGGGGTAAATATGAAACGAAAAATAAAACTTTTAATTTTAAACTACCTAAATAATTAAACAAGCCTTTTTTTATACATCAATAGATTCCATTTAGCCTTACCTATAAGATCATATAAAAGAAATTTAAATAAGAAGATTACGTTTGTAGTCATGAAGAGGTAAACACTGCATTTCATTTTTAACCTAAATGTGGGGTAATAATGAAACGCAAGCCGGAAAAAGTAAAACATCACTTTTTTTTTGTTGCATTCTATGTGTACTGTCACCTGTCGAGAGGATACGAATGTTAAATGAAACACCCTGTAGAGTAAGTTGGTTTATAATTTATGTTAACGTAATACTCACAATAAAGTATCATAATGAAAACAAATTAATATAATAAATAATATGAGCATTTTTATATATACAAAATAATGACGTAATAAGTAACCTATAATTATATTTATCTAGTGAGACAACTATACAGGGTGCCCATTATGTATGGAATATATTATATATCTCGGTAAATATCGACTTTATAAAAAAAATTGTTATATAAAAGTTGTTTAACATTTTATTTTCCATAATAAGATAGCATTCAATTGTTTTTATTTCTAAAAACAAATGAGTAATAAATAACACTTTAATTTTTTTAAATAGCAATGTACCCTTTCATTAGGCTCATTTGATAGAAATTTTTTTTTCTCTTTTCGATGACCTAAAATCTTAGTACTCTTATATCAGAAAATTTTTGAAAAAAACGTAAAAAATGTTTATTAAGTTAATTTCACCAATAACATGAATCTAGATATCCGAGATCTCTCATTTGGCTTAACTAATTGTATTGTAATTGGCTTAATTGATTGTAGGCTTTTATTGTGACAGAAGTTTGTTTATTTAATTAAGTTGTTGGTACATGGAAAAATAAAAATGGTTCATTTTTGTTTTTTTTAATTTTTATAAACATTTTTTACATTTTTTCAAAAACTTTCTGATATAAGGGTACTAAGATTTTACGTCATCGAAAAGAAAAAAAAATCTCTATCAAATGAGCCTAATCAAAGGGTACATTGCTATTTAAAAAAATTAAAGTGTTATTCATTACTCATTTGTTTTCTGAAATAAAAACAATTGAATGCTATCTTATTATGGAAAATAAAATGTTAAACAACTTTTATATAACAAATTTTTTTATAAGGTCGATATTTACCGAGATATATACTATATTCCATACATAATGGGCACCCTGTACACATAAAACGTTACTACAAGCTTTGAAGCTTAATGCAAAAATGCAACTGCTGAAATAATTTTGAACGACAGTAATTTCTACTATTTTATTAAACTATAATTTTTGCTTTTTCTTAGTATTTTCTTCTCCGTCTTCTTAATCAAGTTGTATTCTTCTGTTGTAATGCATAAGAATCAACTTTTCTTCTTGTCATTTTCTTTTCACCTGAATACTACCTTTCTTTTACAATTTCGTGGGATAGTTACTGTTTCCACCACTAAGTAACAACACAACAACAACAAAATATTAAAAACAAATGAGAAATAAATCCAATAAAATTGTCATAATGAAATTTCACTCATCACTGAACTTTATTGTTACACATACGGTCTATATCTCATGATGAACCTTGCAAATGGTGTTGCAGTTTTTCTCAGACCATGATTCACTTTTTCCCAATTTTGTGTTGCATTCTTTCCCTGAATTTTGTAAATGCATAAAACAAAAACAAAAGCTGTTATAAAAGCAATTTATTTATTTGCTATGTTAAGCAATATATTCCCTATTTAAAAAAGGAAATCATTACAGTAGCTAGAATAGTAGCATAGAATTTTGGTTTGCTGAAAACGAATCCGGGGTCAGAATTGACCCATCACCCATTACCTATTACTATGATGGGTTGCATGGCATACTTTAATATGAAAAAAAATATATATATTGGCCCCTGAAATCTTTGACCTTGAATTTTTCATATAACTAAAACATATAACATATAACTGAACATATAATTAAAAATTCTGAAAGAAACTCAACATAGAGTTGAACATTTTTTAAATATGTGTGCCAAATTTTAACTTGGGGTCTCAATGGGATCATTAATAAATTATTTTAACAAAATAGCAATGCTCAACAATTTAACATAAATAATTTTTTCAATATTGGAAACATTAGAGTTTTGATTTATAAATTATTATTATTTTCTGTTCTGGGTAATTACTTACAAAGGATCTGGGTTAGATAAAACATTAATTAACAAATTCCTGTACTAGTTTTTGAAAATTCTTAAAATTATTTGTGAAACGTTACCTAAATAAAATATCCTGGGTACACTTGTCAAGAAATTTTTCAGCGTTATCAGAACACGTGCAAATTGCTATCAACGATAATAAATTAGCATCACTATGACACATAAAGAAAATTTTTATTTGTTGCACAGTAAATATTGATGTAAAATACTAGATACTAATTGCACTTCTTGATCTACTTCCTTGTACTGATCTACTTACCTTTTGCTGTATTTGGATCTGCTCCGCTTAAAATCTGCTTGTAGGATTCTGTTAGGATATCTGGTATTTGCGGAAAAACAAATGTTGGTGCAGGACCAGCAGGATGTAAAAATGACAAGGTGACTTTTTAACTATCTGAAGACATCACATCAGCCATACAACAGAATTTTAAATGTTATTGAATAGTTGTATTAAAAAATACTCTAAAAATAAAATAACATCATAAAGTATACTTGCTTTGAAACTACAGTTAACGGTCCTAACAGTACAATACTCGAGTTTCTTAGAAAAATATATATCCACAAGGCCGTAGGCCGAGTGGGACAACACGTTAAGTGCAATAACACTTTTGCACGCGTTGCACACAACATTTTTTCTACGATCGTGCAAAAAATAAGTAAAATTCCTGTCAGTTGACACTAGAAATAGACAAGAAATTAAACATTTTTGAAATACATATATAAATGTCGAGATAAACGTATCTTCTTACATATTATAAAAATTTGCTAAAATGTTAGTTTCTACATCAGTGAACTTATCGTCACCAGTCTTTCTTGACCCCACCCCGTGATAGTTTCCACAATGTATCTTAAATCAAATGGTCTTGTCATGATTACTATAACAACAAGTGAAAAATTACAAACAAAGTAAAAAATTCAGACGCCACATTTCTTTCCGGGTTTATAATAATAATAATAATAATAATAAAAAGTTTTATTATCCAAATTATAAACGGCTTTAATAAGCCTTTTACATATAATTGGCATCGACAAGATAAGCATCATATAACAAATATAACTAAAAAGATGTATGTATATGTAGATATATATCATAAATTTTGAACAAAAACAAATAATAACAATTTTAATACAAATAATATATGTAAGTATGCAACTGTACCAAACACAACGTTTAGAGATATTATCTACTAGAAATCCTAGAAATATTGTGAAAATGTCTGAAAAAAGTGATTGTGAAGAGGAATCTTGTACACCACCTGAAGCAGCAGATATTGCAAAAACAGCCACATTAAATTTGTTACCCGAAAAATCCAGAAAACAATATCAAATAGCATACAATCGTTTTCAAGAATGGTGTGCAGATAAAAAAGTGGTAAATTTTACGGTAAACGCCCTGCTTGCCTATTTCTCTGATAGAGCAAGCAAAATAAAGCCCTCATCGCTTTGGTCTGAGTATTCAATGGTAAGGGCTTCGCTCTCTGTGAATGAAAATTTAGACATAAGAAAATTTGCGAAATTGACTGCATTCTTGAAACGGAACTCCACTGGTTTTCGAGCTAGAAAATCAAAGATTTTTAGCAGGGAACAGATATATACATTCCTTAAGGATGCACCAGATGGGCAATATTTGATGAAAAAGGTAAGTACACGTTGAGTTTAAATTTTATATTAGATTCCACTAACCTTGTATAATGCATTGTAGGTTATTGCAATTTTTGGTATCGACGGGGGCATGCCGACGAGATGAACTTCAAAAAATGACAACTGACGACATACAAAAAGTTGGTCCCATTTTAATTGTTAAGGTACCACGGTCAAAAACTGACAAAGAAAGAAGTTTTGTTGTTAAAGGTGAAGTAGAAGAAGGATTAAATTTGCTAGACATATACCATAAATATGCTAAACTTCGTCCAGCTCATACTGCTCATAACCGCTTTTTTGTACATTATAACACCGGAAAATGTACGGTCCAGCCCGTTGGAGTAAACACTTTTGCTAAAGTTCCATGCGAAATTGCTAGATATTTAGGTCTAGAGAAATCAGAACTGTATACGGGACACAGTTTTAGAAGGTCATCTGCAACGCTCCTTGCAGATACATGGGCAGATGTATTAAGCCTCAAACGCCACGGTGGTTGGAAATCGGCCACCGTAGCAGAAGGTTACGTAGAGGAGTCTTTGTCCAATAAGATAAGTACTGCAGAGAAAATTCTACAAGGAGAAAAAGCTGCTGTTACAACTGACAGTAAAAACGAAATGAATGATGAAGAAGATGAATATACGGCAACTGATACAACGAGTGTTACTACTTTACCGGGAATCCACATTCACCACTGTAGTGACACAACAGTTAATGTTAACATTTATAATAATGCGTAATTTAAACTTAATTGTTGTGTTACTACAGTGCACTCCTGTTATAAATTGCAATAATAAGTTATAATGTATCATAATATATAATAAATTATGAGTTAAAGTTTGATCTTCATTGTAAACGTAGTTGTGCGTGGGCGTTTGTACCGCTCCCGATTAGCGTTAATCGGAGTTTAATTTCTTTGGACATAATTGTGACAGCGATTATTTCCGTGGCGCTAAACCTCGGTTTAAAGTTAATCGGTAACCATGCAAACGAGGAATAAATAGTGCAATAAAATTTTATTGCACTCTGCAACAATATTTTATTGCACTCTGCAACAAACGCATACTTTTTGCACTAAAAATAGTTAATTAACTGGTCATTTTTTGCACGGTCGTAGAAAAAAATAATTAAAAAACTTACGCATGAGATTGAAATTTTATTTACGAACTGGTTATCTATGTATAACAACATTGAAGTACAAAGTGAGAATTATGACATACTTTAATAACATTGAATAATTAGTCACTTGTTTTTATTATTATCTTCTAATTAATCGCCCGTTCCAACAGCTTCTGTGCGGTTACTAACGAGTTTACTTTTTAAATAATAATTTGCAGAAACTTAAATAAGTCGTTGATAAAGTTAGTTGATAGTTAGATAAAGTAGTCACAATTAAACAATAAAAATATAAGCATTTTCCAATACAACTAAAAATGCAATCCATGCTGAGCTTGTTGATTTGCAGATTATAACACTAGCTGATAGGAGTAACACCTGGCAACAGCATTTTGAATTTAATACTCTTTAAAATAATCCCAAAATACAGCAGTAAGTTTACTTATTTGAATATATTTTTAAAAGTACAGTTTAATGTCGCTTTTGTATTCGTTTTAAATGTCATATAACTAGATAACCCATGAAGTGGTCGGTATGACTTAATACATACACTTTATGGCTTACGTACCTTAATTGACATATGTCAAAATTAACCTAAAAATCTACAATAATGTTTTTTACGATTTTGTAATACTACAATATGATATTTGTAATACTACAATATAATATTACAAAAATTTTGTTCGATATGCGTGCACTGTCAATTTTCATTTGTAGGCCTCTTTTAGAAAAAAGTCCGTTGTTAAAATTAACTTGACAAAGAAAATAATTATTTTCTGAAAAGTTAGATCCTTATTGCTTAGTTTAAATAAATTATAACTGGCTCAATTTCAGTCTAATGAACTCGATCCTTTTCAAATAAGCGAAGCGAAGCTAGATATAGTTAAAAGAATGCAAACCAGTCTTTCAGATTTTACCTTTTTTTGCCTTGCATCACATATTAAAACAAAGTTTTGTACTATTCTATGTACTAATAGTATATTACGTTATAAGTCCGGTAAACCCAAGTTTACAGTAGCGAGTTGAAAACGTTTCGGAACGAGGCGACGAAGGAGCCGAGTCTCGAATGTTGAAACGAGCTACTGTAATGGTTTACCGGAAGTATGACGTAAGGCGTTTTATTTCATACTGCCTCACATTGTTCATTTTTAAAAAAATGCATTTAAAATTTTCAGTCCGGTAAAATTTTTTACCGGACTCAAATTAGATTTTCAGTCCGGTAAAATTTTTTACCGGACTCAAATTGGATTTTCAGTCCGGTAAAATTTTTTACCGGCCTTGTAACGTAATAATTCATTTACCGGACTCAAATGAGTCCGGTAAATACCCTTTTACCGGACAGTATGAAATAAAATATATTATTTCTCAAACTTTCGAATCACATTACATATAATTTTACGCAAAATATAAATCTAAATCTACTCTTATCATACGTTCATTTCTACCTTATTCAGTTTCGAAAGTATAATAGTCTTTACTAAAGCCTAAATTATCGAACTGCTCGTCAATCCAGCCTTTAATCTCTGGCACATTTGTATATACGGATGGTATGTTACTAGCACAATCAAGACCCCAAGAAGTTATCCCAACTTGTTGATACCTTCCTGATTGATTGGGAATAGGACACACTAAAGGCCCACCTCCATTACCTTCGCAAGTGTCAGAACCATCTTTATGAAATGCACAGAGGAATGTTTTGTGTAGTTTAAACAATTCTCCTAAACGCGTTCGTCTAAAATCATTTTGGCACTGTGGATTATCTATAAGTGAAAACTTTATTTTTCTCATTATGTCACTGAAATTACCCTTAGGTTTATCAATTCCCCAACCAGTGGCTACACATTCATGCACCATATAATCGCACGGACTTGGAACAGCAGTAGGTAAACAAGCTGTGTTAACATTGTCATCAAGATTAAAAGGTTTAAGAGCAACTACCAATGCAACATTATATTTTAAATTGGCTAATTTAAATTTGGGATGCTTAATAGTTTCGTAAACGAAACGACTTTGATGGGGCAAAGGTTCATCTTTCTCTCTTTTGTTCAACACGCCAGCTCGTAGTAAGATGGATTCATTTATGTTAACACAATGTGCTGCGGTTAATACTATTTGAGGATGAATCAATGAACCAACGCACTTATATTCTGCACCATTTTTTTGTAACGCTGCTATCATTATAGTCCAGGGATATTCTCCGAATTGAGCATAAGACTGATCACTATCTGAAGTTGAGTCGATTGTTTTCATACCGTAACCACACTTCCGGTTTTGTTCACCACCAGAAATCTTTGAATCTAATTCTGGGCCAGGGGGCATGCAGCAGACCTCTAGAAGGTTTTCGCATGGATTATCGCCTTTTTCATTCTCAGGTCCATTCCTGAAAAACAAACATTCTATTTTAACCCGAACTTATACAGAACAAATTTGTTTAATATTTGTAGTTACTTTGTTCGATTAAGAGTCATGGGATACAAGATGATGCAAAAAACTGGTTATTATAAATAAGATACTATTATCTATGTACAAAGGGGTTGAAGCAAACAAATATGTACTATCTGAAAGTTTCTACTGATGTATAGTATTCACTCTTTTGTCTTACTTTAAATGTTAATTTAACTTTCACTCAAGTTTTATTAAAAACTTAGTTTCAGACTTTCAGTCTGTTTACCTCAGGTTTGATTTTGTTCAATTCGTAAAAACCCACACGTGCTTAGATCTTCATAGTTTAATAGCAAACTAATTTAATATTATGTTATACTGTACGATACCAGAGAGTAATGGATACTAGGAATAACCTTAATCTTAATCCATAGGGATGTACAGGAATTTTAACTGTGCTGTTCTTTAGACTGGTTCGAAATGAATAAAAAAGATTCTCACCAAAGAATTTTGCTTAATATTGACAAGAAATTGTGCCTGTAGGCTTCAATTTATCGCCATTTAAATATTATGGGTTTTAGAAATAATTTCAATAATATATTTTCCGATTCCGCTAAAATGATCCAAAAATATGACGTGTATAAAATATTACTGTAGAATTATATAACAAACTGTACACAACGTGCAACGCCCCAATACTTTTATTATATATGTTACGGTAAAAGTGCATATTTGGAAAATGTACACATTTACCGGTAAATGTGTACATGTTCCGGTAAAAGCAGAAATAAAAGAAAATACTTGTACAGCTTAAAAATAATCTAATATTAAATTCTAACAGTAACCTAACATTCTAGGTTAGGTTATTGGTTAGTAAGTGATTATAATCTAATTAATAAGTTTTGTTAGTACTCAAACCTCTACTATTAAAAGGTCTTTTTACATTTACCAACTAGGCAAATGTGTACATTTACCGCTCTCTGCACTTTTACCGTAACATTTACATAAATATCTACAGAGGGATAAAATCGTCCTGGAATGTATGTTATTTCTTCTTTTAAGGCAAAATTACTTTTTCTAAACAAATTCGTGGAAAATTTCAATTCAGAGGTATTTATTATATATGGCCCGTATATTATACTCTACCTTATCCATATATCGTTATATACCATACCTCACAAGCCATAAGTTTCGTAAAAAAACTTTTATATACAAAAGTCGTTTGTATTAAAATAATTTATAATAATAATAATAATAATAATAATAATAATAATAATTACTACAACCCATAACCTTTTAACCAAGGCCCCAGAAGCTATAAGCTTGTGCGGGAGGGAGGGGGCGATTATTATTATTATGTAGGCCCAATGTGCGGCTGCAGCCGACTTATAGATGGAACAGCGCAAATCCCACATTTGTGTTACAGCTAAGGGAAACTGCAGAAAACCTTAACCAGATCTGCCAGCGCCGGGAGTCGAACCCGGGCCGCTTGGGTGAAAGTCCGGCACGCCAGACATTACACTACCAAGGCTGTAATTCTTTATATAATTCTTTAGTAATTGAGCCATTCCATATCAAATCAACCAATGCTCCAACCTCATCATCATCGATTTATTTGAAATTGCGAATGTCAGTAGCTTGAGTAAAAACAATTACAAATATGTTTTTATTTTTTTTTTACTTTGCATACTTTTCTAGTTAAGGTCATTCAAAGACGCAAAAAAGCGCGATTCTAAGTTGCGGAAGAACGTTTATGTGTGTATATTTCTAGTTGTAGTTGAGCCACAGTAATGAAATAACGCTGGTTTTACCGCTGCTTCTATGGGCTGTAATATAATATTTAAAAATAAAATTTTTATTGTTTAAAAAAACAACTAAAACCTTTTACATTCCAAATTTCAAAAAACTGTAATTTTAAAAATCTTCAAAAAATATATGTTCAAGAAGAACTATTTCTCGGCATTTTCTGAAAGTTGGAAGCTGACATTGCAATTGGACCAGTAATAAAAATATATTAAAATGTAACATGTTGGAAAACTTAAGTTTCAGAATGAGGCCAGTTATTCGTACCTAGACCAATCAATGCTATTTTATGTAGGCTAAATTAAATACTAAGATAATCTGAAATTAAGTAAAAAAAAGCACCTTAACATAAATCAGTGGTTTTACAATGGGATTTACTGTAGACTATTTATGAGATGATTTATTAAGAATAAATTGGTGTATAAATAAAACTCGTTTAATGTTATTTTAGCTATGCAAAACAAAGCTGTTACTTTGCTAGTCTTAACACAATAGTGTGACTTAGCAGTATCAAATGTCACATGTTAATATTAGGGCTTACGAGGGTGGTCTGAAAAGTTTCCGACCTAACAAAGATACAAGACATTTTTTCTTTAAATTTATTTTTATTTTTCTACATAGTCTCCTTGTAAGTCTACACACTTCTCCCAGCGATGCTCCCATCTCTTTAACCCGTCCAAATAGTACTCGGCGTTTTTCTCTGCAAAATAATTGTTCACGAAGGTGATTGCCTCCTCATTTGACGAAAATTTTTAGCGAGCGCAATTTCTAGATGAGGGAACAAAAAGAAGTCGCTTGGGGCTAGATCAGGTGAGTAAGGAGGATGGTCAAGCAGTTCAAACCGTAATTCGTGGATTTTCGCCTTGGCAACCGCGGAGGTGTGAGACGGCGCATTTTCTTGGTGAAACAGGATTTTATTTTTCTGCAAATGTGGCTGTTTTTCCGCAATTTCTGGCTTCAGCTTGTGAAGTAATGATGCGTAGTATGCTCCTGTAATGGTTTTTCCTGTTTGAAGATAATCGATTAAGATAACTCCATGACTATCCCAAAAAAACAGTCCCCATCACTTTCCCAGCCGACATAACAGTTTTTGCTTTTTTTGGAGCCGATTCCCCCTTCGCAGTCCACTGTTTTGACTGTATTTTTGTTTCGGGCGTATAATGGTGTATCCAAGTTTCATCTACAGTAATTAATTGGCGCCATTTATCGGCCATCGGCCATCGGCTGATTTATTGCGCCTAAACTGCGCCAACAGAGCGTTGGAAATGTTCATTCGAACACGTTTTGGGTCTAACGTGAGCAAACGCGGCACCCAACGCGCTGACAGCTTTTTCATGCCTAAATCTTGATTCAATATGTGACAAACACGTTCTTTTGACATATTCATAGCCTCTGCTATCTCTCTCACTTTAATTCGAGGGTCGTTTAGCACCATTTGGTGAGCTTTAGCGATGTTATCGTCAGTGGTTGCAGTTTTTGGACGTCCCGAACGTTCATCGTCTCCCAAGCTGGTACGGACACGTTTAAATTTAGCTGCCCAAAATTTCACTGTGGTAAATGATGGCGCAGAGTCCCCATACACAGAGTCCAACTCATCTTTGATTTGCGTAGGCGTATTGCCTTTCAAAAACACATATTTAATGACAGCTCGATACTCGATTTTTTCCATTTTCACAAAAACATCGACTCACTCAAACGATTATCAAATAACAACTGCGCGTCCAAAATGGCTGAAATTTTGGTGAGTACCTGTCAAAAGATGCACAACTACATTCCCTAGCTTTTATTGACGAGTGCTGCCATCTTCACGTTAAGGTCGGAAACTTTTCAGACCATCCTCGTTATTTTATTGGTTTATGGGAAAACGTCTGCTGTCACAGAGTTACATTTACACTGATTTTAAATTTGTTTTAAGTGAACAGGTCTGTGAATAGGCCTATAAGTAAGACATATTCGTGAAATAATTTATTAGGCCATGGCATATTGTCCAAACCATAAGATTTAAACTGCGGAATATATAGTGGAATTATTCAAACTACTCATAAAAGCATAAAGATAATACCTCAGATTTCAGCCCTATGTTGTAATATTTTTAAAGAAAAGGGACATTACAATCATAAAAAAAATTTGCGTTCAGTGTTGCAATGGATGATAAGAAAAAAAGCATTACTAACACTAGCGCAAAAATATGTGGCAAATAGAGAGAAAAAAACTGTCACAGTTGGCATTCCAAAACGAGTTAAACAGAAAATGATCTAGGTTGTTCTGATCTGAATCCACGAAATAAAGTGGCATCTAGTGCCAATGATGAAGAGGCCATTGTTGCCAATGTAGGTCTTGAAAGTTTAAATGCTAATTTACAATAATTTGATGAAACACCAATTAAGGAAAAACGATTACAAGATTCAAACTGCCACAGGAGAAAACTAGTAAAAGTTACTTCAGCAAGACGAAAAAACGTGTATTTTTGCCTTCTGATGATGAGAATATGTGGTTTTATAAGTCAGAGTCAGAAATGATCCTTCAGCTTAAAGAAATATTTAGTAATACTACATCCCAAAGAGAGTAGATGCAGATTCTTACTGTATTACCTAAAAGTTGGAGTGTAAAAAAACTTTTAAAACACAAATCTGATTTTTGTTCCAGTTCGTTTGAGAGTTCTCCTGGGTGAATTTGCGTGATTCTTTTTTATATTGAAGCTTTCGCTTTGTATATTAGTCGACGTTATTTCTGTATTTATTTATTATCTGTATTTCATTAAGTTTTATCTTTTTAAATAAATAAATTTAAAACATTTAGTTTGATACGCAAGAGCATCCAGTTTATTGCGATATTTTGTTTGTTTATTTCACATAAATATGTGGTAACAAAAGGTACCAACAAAGAAAATAGTTATTAGGCCGTTATTGTAGGAAACTTTAAAGCTTTGCAAGTGGTACCCTTTTGTTGTATTACAGGACTTACAACTGGTCCCGCGGAATCCCAAAATATTTCCACGCAACCCAGGGGTTCCACGGAACACACTTTGGGAATCAACTTTTTGAATAAGTTTCCGAAAATATTTCCATGGAAAGTTACCAAAAAATAAATTTCCGGAAATTTGCCAACACTATTTTTGTCATGTTTTTGAAATATGAACTAATAGAAGTTTTCAAGAATTTCTTAAACAAGATCGATTTTTGATTTTATTTTTATCATTTCGTAAGGTAGAGTTTCCGTATGTATGTATGTAGAATAAACCGTTGGGGAAGGGTAAGCCAGAAAAGAAGATATGTCAGAAGAGAAGAGGGTAAGCTGGAAGAGAAGAGTGCTAGACACGAAAATCCCTAGGATTCTAATCACACAACGAATGTTGTATATAGGAAAATCCTTCAATTCCCTAGTTTATACTTAAATTGTATGGTTAGTTTTAAGACAGCCGCTTAATTTAAGGAAGTAAGTTTTTTCTTATTGGCATTTCTATTCTAAAGTGTGTGGGTGTGCCGTTGGGCGCTCTGAATGTTACTAGTCTGTTCGAAATGAGTTTTTTTAGTTTACTTAACGTAAGAAGGCTATATGGAGGGGTCACGTTTAATTTTTATACACTTCCAGCAAAAGTCCCATAACAAACAACCCATACAATCCTATCGAGTGGTAATAAATCGGTGGCTTAAAAGATCTGTGTTCGTTAGAAATGACACCTACTATGCTTTAAAATAATTCTTGACATTACGATAGTAGTGATAATCACTTTGCCATTATGAGGAAGTTATTACTTTTTGATATAAACAACCTAAAAGTATGGATAAATTATTTCAAATTGTTTATAAACAATTTTTTAATGCAAAACACTCGACTCACTAGTTAATAGTTATTTGTTTAATTAAAAATGCATGTCTTTGTGACGAATAAGAAAATTGCCGGAGGACGCGTTAGAGGGTCTGGCAATCTTATGAGTCCCAAAAACGCATTTTTTGTTTGAATTAAACATACTATTTTTTTCTCCAACCATTTTTAACTAGTAAACTCTGTGAGAGGACTGTTTATAATAAATAACATAACGTTAAGCTTCCTTTTATTTGCAGCAACTTTTTAAGGAATTCTTGTTTTCGGGTAAAAAGGGGCAATTTTATTATAATAGGGATCATTTCAAGGAAGAACTCAGAATTTGGTTGCAGTCAAATTTTAGATTTTCCTAAAATTTTAGTATGATGCAGCCTTTTATGAGTGCATAAAAACTATATAACGATTTTGTCTTAATTTAACTATTTCCGTAGATATCTATGGTTATTTATTTAATATAATAAAATAACATGGCGACCCGTCTATTTATGACAAACGTCCAGCTTTAACAAAAGTTTTATGCTTCAGATATACGAAGAATAAAGAGTAGCAAACCACTTATTATGACTCCCACGTTTCGATCTACAGACGTACATATTCAGACCACGCTATACATTTGACGAGATAGTTAAAAAATGCTTATATTGAACTTAAACTTTTTTCTAAATGCTTTAAATATTTGCTTACTGTGAATCTTAGACTACACGTACCAATAATAAAACCTCTTTGTATTTGCCTTTTAGACTTGTGTAAATGAGATTATTCATAAGCCTACATTGCGGTTATCAACTTTGTTGATTGATTTTAAATATAGAATATTCTTTTGGAAACTATCTATTTGGAAATATTGACAGATTGATAATAATATTGATTCTTTAACCAGGAAAGGCTCTATAGAAAAAAGACAAAATTTTCTAACAATGTGGTGGTTATGTTATAGTTTAGGCCTTTAAGTAAGCATATTTGATTACTATCTTTTTGGCTATTTGTAATTTTGAAAAGATATGATGTATTTACAAGTTTTATTCAACAGCTTAGCATTCATAATGTGTTCTTATACTTTACAGTTTACTTTGCAAGTTGGTTTGAAAATGCGATGCTGTGAAATGTTTCCGGTTTTGTAATGAGATATTTCCATTGGCTGTTCTCACTGTCACGAAATGCGCATATAAACTACATAACCTCAATTTTAAAACATAGTATTTTAAAATTAATTTTAGAATATAAATTTTCTATTTAATATTTTAAACAAACGAATACTTACTTATGAAATGTAATTCCCTTCTTCGTATTTGTCGGAGTTTGAGAGAAAAGCAGATTTAGGTGGTGTCTAATGGCGGTCAGTATGAAGTCATATCCGTCGTTTTTAAAGCTCATTACGCCGGATAGTTACACTCCTCTATAGTTTTATATTCTAAGATCTTGATGTATCAAATAGTAGAGTATGTCCAGGTAAAAAAGAGGTATTATGCATAAAGAACATGAACACTGGGAGAAGAGTACATCACCTAAAGAGACTATTAATATGTAATTTGCAGGCCCAAAAGGTAGACATTCTGTATGTGTCTCATGTATACACCAAAACTTCAAATTGTTACTTGAAGGAATACAAATTCATGATTCTATCAAAGGTATTCTTTCGCTATATCTTGTGATATCTCTAAGGAGACTTGCATGTTACAAATCTGCATCAAAGTACTGTACGAATTTTAAACAAGTCATGCCATTTTTTGAAAGCAGAATTGAAAATTATGGTGATACAGATGTTATCACACGTTTACAGTGGATAAACACTGGTATGAATTGAAATATATAAATTCATCTGAATCAGAATTTTTGCAAACTTTAGTGGAGCATACATTAAAACTAAAACACCATTTTATTAATTCTTGAATGAGAGGAAAACAACCATATCTGATTCAGAATGTATAAACTGCTAGTTTTTTCTGAAAATTACACCTTTACCTTTGAGGATGAAATACAGTTTCAGTTATAACTGGAATGCACAGCAAGTTACACTTCGTCCATTTGTGTTTTATTACAAAATTGAAGATAAAATATCAGTTATAAATTACTGTATTATCAGTGACTGCTTAAATCATAACGCCACTTATTTTCATACCTTTGGGAGCCAGTTTAATTGAATATGTAAAAACTCAATGTCCAAATTGTGGCAAGATCCTATATTTCTCCGATGGACGCCTTCCCAATATGAAAACAAGAAAATATTACTTATTCACCTATATAACCATAAAACGAATGAACATTTTTGCCACATCTCATGGAAAGAGCCCGAGCTATGGTATAGGAAGTACAGTAAAACGTTTGGCAATAAAGGCCAATTTAGTCACAAGTTTTGTAGCAAGGCATTGCTGAAATTAAATTTATTTACGTAGATTTTTCTAAAATTTTAGTATGATTTAACGAGCACACAAAAACAATAAAACGATTTTGTCTAAAATTAATTATTTCCAGAGATATCTAAGATTATTTATTTAATATAATAAAAAAAAACATAGTGATTCGTCAATTTATTCTTGACAAACGTTTAGCTTTAACAAAAGTTTTTTGCTGCAGGTATACAAAGGACGGATTGTAACGAACCACATATTATGACTGCCAATTTTCTATTTACAAACGTACATATTCAGACCATGCTATACATTTTACGAGATTTAAAAATGTTTATATTGACACCTGTCTAGAAAACACCCTGTGTAAAAGTAATTCAGTATAACATTTTACTGTTTTAGAAGGTACCTTGCTTTTACTGATAATTCCTATTTAGAAGTTATAAGGTCCTCAGAGGACTAGCGAGACCCATCTAAAGCATACTACTTTTTGTTTTTTTTCCTATTTTTCGTCATGTTTGAAACCTGCTGGACAGATTGGACTCAAACTTTTTTCCAAATACTTGCTGTGAACTTTGGACTACACGTACCAATAATAAAACTTCTGTGTATTTGTTTTTAGACTTGTGTAAATGAGATTATTCATAAGCCTGCATTGTAATGGACTACTTGATGTGGGTGGTTGATTTGGTAATTTTTAAATAGATAATTTTAAAATTTAAACGTTTTAGGAAGTAACTGTTGGAGAACACAAAATATATATTTTATTTAAAAACAAAAATGTTTTACATAAATAAATAGAAAACTTACATTAGATTGATTGTAAACTAGATTTAATTGTTATTGAATCTGTATGTCAGTATTATGTTTCAAACAGAGATGTTCCTATGTTCTATGATCTGAAAATGATGATGACCTCTAATTCTCGATACATTACGAACTTTTGCGTAACGAGTGGACAATGTGAACATTCTCTCCGCCATTTCGTCTACTTGAACAGAATCTACGTAAATACATTTAATTTCAGCAATGCCTTGCTACAAAACTTGTGACTAAAATGGCATTTATTGCCAAACGCTTTACTGTACCTCCTATACCATAGCTCGGGATCTTTCCATGAGATATGGCGAAAAATGTTCATTCCGTCTCTATTTGAAAGTTTTATGGTGATATAGGTGAATAAGTAATATTTTCTTGTTTTCATATTGGGAAGGCGTCCATCGGAGCAATATATTATCTTGCCACAATTTGGCATTTGAGTTTTTACATATTCAATTAAACTGGCTCTGAAGGTATGAAAAGAAGTAGCGTCGTTTTAAGCAGTCGCTGATAATACAGTAATTTATTACTTATATTTTATCTTCAATTCTGTAATAAAACGCAAATGGACGAAGTGTAACCTGCTGTGCATTCCAGTGATAACTGTATTTGTATTTCACTGTATTTCAACCTCAATGGTAAAGGTGTAATTTTCAGAAAAAACTAGCAGTTTATACATTCTGAATCAGATATGATTGTTTTCTTCTCATTCAAGAATTTTGCAAATAAAATGGTGTTTTAGTTTTAATGTATGCTCCACTAAAGTTTGCAAAAATTCTGGTACGGATGAATTTATATATTTCAATTAATACCTATCAGTGTTTATCCACTGTAAACATGTGATTACATCTGTATCACCATAATTTTCAATTATTTTCAAAAAATGACATGACTTGGTTAAAATTCGTACAGTGCCTGCAGATTTTTAACATGCAAGTCTCCTTAGAGATATCACAAGATATAGCAGAAAGAATACCTTCGAAAGAATCATGGATTTTTATTCCTTCAAGGAACAATTTGAAGTTTTGGTGTATACATGAAACACATACAGAATGTGTACCTTTTGGGCCTGCAAATTACATATTAATAGTCTCTTTAGGTGATACATCACCTAAAGAGTACACTCTTCTCCCAGTGTTCATGTCCTTTATGCATAATACCTCTTTTTTACCTGGACATACTCTACTATTTGATACATCAAGATCTTAGAATATAAAACTATAGGAAGGAGCGTAACTATCCGGCGCAATGAGCTTTAAAAGCGACGGATATGACTTCATACTGACCGCCATTAGACACCACCTAAATCTGCTTTTCTCTCAAACTCCGACAAATACGAAGAAGGGAATTACATTCCATAAGTAAGTATTCGTTTGTTAAAAATATTAAATAGAAAATTTATATTCTAAAATTAATTTTAAAATACTATGTTTTAATATTGAGGTTATGTAGTTTATATGCGCATTTCGTGACAGTGAGAACAGCCAATGGAAATATCTCATTACAAAACCGGAAACACCTACTCCGCCATATTGAGACTCCATACCGGTCGTATGTGGTAGATGGTTATGTTCCTTCCTACAGTTTTATATTCTAAGGGCCTAAGTCTTATATTCACCTCCTTTTAAATTTATCTGGAAGTTAGTTGCTATAGTTACAATTGTTCCCACAATTGTATCCATGACAATTAACTAGCACATAAAGTTACAAGGAGGTGAATAGATCGGGCCTAAGATCAAGATAAAATTCCTTAATATTGGCAGCGACATCTTCAGCTTTTCTGTTGCGTTTATTACTTGCAGACTTTCTTGTATTTATTGACTGCTTTACTGCATATGGTGAAACTGAAAACTCTTTAGCAATCTTTTTTTCTGCAAAATTTGTTGGAAGTGAACATTTTTGATAAAATGTCACCTACTGCCTTTTTTTACCTTACCACTTCAGTATTATTATAGAAAAATGTTATTTTAATTATTTCTACAAACAGAAACTTGTTTCTAAAAAAAAGAGAAAGAATAGACTTAGCCATAGTAAAGAGTTCGAATAGTTTCAAAACGAACCCATTTGTTGTGGTCTAATGATTTTAAAACAGAGGGATTTCCAATTTTCGAGGGACACTAACATTTCACAGCATCGCATTTAAAACCAACTTGCAAAGTAAACTGCAAAGTATAAGAACACATCATGAAGTGTCATGAATCAGTCATAATATGTGGTTCGTTACAATCCGTCCTTTGTATACCTGCAGCAAAAAACTTTTGTTAAAGCTAAACGTTTGTCAAAAATAAAGAGACGGATCACTATGTTTTTTTTATTATATTAAATAAATAATCATAGATATCTCTGGAAATAATTAATTTTAGACAAAATCGTTTTATTGTTTTTGTGTTCTCGTTAAAGGCTACATCATACAAAAATTTTAGAAAAATTTAAAATTTGACGGCAATGAAATTCGGAGGTCTTACGTGGTGACCCAATCTAGTTAAGAAATACCTCACAAATGTGTAATTTTCACTCTCATATTACTGAAAATTCGAAGAACTTTCGACAGGGTACGGACAAAGATATGCGTTAAATGAAAAGAGGTTAGGTTAGGTTTGGTTTTTGTTTTTGTAACGTCGTGCGAGCAGCAAATATCCCTCCGTCGGACGAGATTCATAATCATTCAACTAGGTGTAAAGAAAATAAAAATTTAAAAATTGACTTTCTAAGACTAGAGAAAAGTAAAAATGCTATAAGTTATTACGGCCCAAAATTTTACAATGGTTTGCCAATTCACATAAAAAACCTTCATGAAAAGCAGTTTAAAAATGTAATAAAAAACAAATTATTAGCAGAGGCGTACTACTCTTTTGAAGAGTTTTTAAATTGTGTAAATTTTTAAAGTGTAATATTTTTTCTGTAATAGTACTGTTTGTTATTTTTTTGTAATCAATTGTTATACTTTATACTTTTTATTGTTGACTTGTGTAAATCGATATGGATGTAAGCACGAATAAATATCTAATCTAATCTAAAAAATAAGATTTTAATAGAAACAATTGAATTTCTTTTTGCTTTTATGCCTTAAGAAATTCATTTAATAATTATATTAATATGTATTATCAAAAGACAGATAAACGATTATTAATTAATTGAAGGTTTCTATTTATTTCGCATTATTGGTATAAAATAAAATGTTTTAGAGCACCGCGAAAAATATGAGACGCGTAACATCAGATTACTTTTTGTCCTAGTGCAAAAAGTGATTACTTTCTGTACAGTTGCTATGGTAACGAGTAACAGTTCCTAAATGGACTACTTTTTATACAAAATAATTTGATATTGTAGTGTCATATTCGTGCGGTTAGAGAAAAACACATTCATTAAATTTCTTTTCGGCATTAACTTTTGATGTTATTGTGCCTCATGCTCTTAAAAAATTGAATTACATCAAGTAACCACGAAAATTGAACTTTTTTAAATTCTAGACCTTTTAACAACCTTATTGTAGATAAGTATAGTTGTGTATTGACATATTCGGATTAGAAAATAGTGATACTTATTATTATATCTATATACTACTTGGATAAGTATTACTGTACATTTTAATCGATCTTTATGCACAGATGCATTATAATTAGACTATTATTGCAAGACTCATCTTAACATAAACGTCTTTTTATGGCCCAAGGGCATCTTTATGGTCAGACGGGCAATAACGAAAAGTCAATTAAATGTCAGAAGTTTTTTTGTAGAACTTGGTTGGTTCTTAATATAATTTGTAAACTTATCACCAATGAAAATAAACTGAAATTAAATATTTTGGAATAGTAACTATAGTAACGAACTTCGTATAATCACAAAATAGCTGCTTGATGCACTTACGTACTCATTTAATTATATTTTTACACAATAATAGATTTGACATTAAAAACTTAATCTGTGCATAAAATAGTGTATGTATAGCGGGCATAACTTGCTTTTAGGGCCCTACAGCCTTTTCCTAGCCCTCGGCTGACGCCTCGGGCTAAAAATAACGCTTCTGGCCATAAAAGCTTCATTATGCCCTTAACACATAAATAACTATAACATTCGTCATCTTAGAACGAAAGTGTCTTAAATGCTGTATTTCGTTAATATAACTGCACCTGATTCAGTTATAGTACTACAAACAAACAGTGAACTTAGAACATACAAAAAGTACCTTACCTAGACTCAAGAAGACTTTCTCCGTCAACAATAATAGTACGTTGTTCAGCTTTACATCGGTAATATGGTACACATTTACATTTCCTCTGCGGTGGCGTGTCGTCAGTTTTTCTTATAATTGTTTTCTCGAGAACTTGCTTCAATCTATCATGACCCTGTTTTATTTCTTGAAATATGTGCTCAAGCTTTTCAATTGCTTGATCTTGTTCTTCGCTTTTAATATTGATGAACAAAATACTTAACACTACTAACAATAATACACTTGTATAATTAATAAGGGACATTGTTATTAGCTACAATACACACACATGCGTTTGTTTTTTTGACCTGAACGTTAGTAAGACACCGTGTGTGGTTTTATTTAAGTGTGGTAAACTGATTTTAGGAAGTTGTGGCCAACAACGATAAAGCGTTTACAACAAAAGGAAATCGTCAGACATGAAAACTTCGGTTTTTATACAGTTACATAGCCAGGGAAATCTTTTTCCTAATATCTCAATCTAAATAATAACAGGTTACTATTGCTGATCTTGGCTCTGACCTTGCTGATATATAAAAACATCGACAAAAATCTTCACGTGCAACTTGAGAGTATGATTTATATTCTGTAAATACCATTGAAAACCACATCTAATGACAAAGAAGAAAAATTTAACAGTTGTAGATTCAAGTGTTTAGTTTTTATGTTAAATGTTAACTTGAATTTCTGAACATATAAAATATACATAATATGAAAAATATGTCTAAAGTTTTTCTATATCTTTTATCTACTTAAATAACTACAGAATTATTTTATTTAAATTAAGCATCTAATTATGCTTATACATTACATTGAATTAACTTAACTTAAAATACTACAACTCACTATTTGATGTACGATGTATAAATGTAACTTACAGTATGTATATTTAATTTTTTTAAATAAATTTCAGTTTCAAAAAAAATATAAATAAATTTACTTAAAAACCCTGCTTATAGTTAGAGAAATTTCCACCCTGTCTGGGAATCGAATCGTAGGGATTTGTATTTATAATATGATTTAATGTAAAACCTTAGTTAATAACACTGTGATACACATGAAATATACAAGACCTCCTACCTATATAAACGGTTTGATATTGAAGAATAAAAACTTTTCACACTTCCAGCATTTTCCCATCACTTCGATTTTTTCCCCTAGCCCCCTGAATTACCCAGTTTTGGTGCCTTGCGCTACTCTAATGACCAAAACTTAGCCATTTCTTGTCATATTTTGGAAATTTTTTCTCTACTGGGAAGATAAGAAGTGTAGCTTTACAAAAGTTCAAAATTAATGAAAATCGGTAATGACATGACATGAGTTAAAGCCTGAAACAGTCACGAAAAAAGTTTTTTTTTGGGAATTTTCAAGTTTCATCGATTATAATAATATTTACTCAACAAATAAATTTTTTTTCGCTTCATTTATTGAAGATACGAGGAGGTATTGATAAATAGTTGGCCTAGCCTAGAAAAAAACTACATCACCTTTCAACTCTATACATTTAATGCATCGATCAAAGAGTAATTCTAATCCTTTAGAAAAAAAAGTTTTATCCTGTTCTGCAAACCACGACTCCACAGCATCAATTACCATCTCGTTTGATGTAAATTTTCGTCCTTTCAATGATTTTTTGAGTTTCGGAAAGAGATAATAATCCGATGGGGCCAAATCGGGAGAATATGGCGGATGGTCGACAATTTCAAAGCCGATTTCATTGATTGTAGGACAATAAGTGGTTTGTGGGCGGCCGCATTATCCTGCAAAAACAAGACGCTCTTGGTAAGTTTTCCTCGCCGTGATTCCACAATTTTTGCTCGAAGTTTGGTTAATAGAGATGCGTAATATTCTCCCGTGATTGACTTTCCATGTTCCAAGTAATCCACGAAAATTATACCATCTTTGTCCCAGAAAATGGAGGCAAGAACTTTTCCAGCAGACTTCTGCACACGAAACTTTCTGGGCCAAGGAGAGCCAGAATGTTTCCACTCCTTAGACATTTCTTTAGTTTCTGGGTCATAATGATGAATCCAAGTTTTATCCATTGTAACAAGGCGATCCAAAAAGTTTGATTTTCTATCGTTAAATTGATGGCATATCCACTGAGATGTTGTCACCCTCAATCGCTTTTGATCAGCATTGAGACATTTGGGTATCCATTTTGCGGATAGCTTTTTCATTCCCAATTCATTATGAACTATATGAAAAACGCGTTCGTATAAGATATTCCAAGTCTCTGATATGCCTTTTAGGCCGATTCGTCTATTATCCAAAATCATATCATGGACAGCATCAATGTTTCCTTGCGTTGACACAGAAATCGGTCTCCCAGACCTCTTCTCATCGGTGACATCTTTTCTTCCACGTTTAAAATCAGCAACCCAGTTTTTAATGGTTGAATAGGATGGACATTGATCTACTAATGTTGTTAACATGTCATCATAAATTTCTTTGCCAGACAATCCCTTCAAAAACAGGTACTTGATAACCGAACGATACTCGATTTTGCTGTTCCAATCTTCATCTGACATGGTTTACTTTTCTTAATCACAATTTCAAAATAACATCACCTTTTGGGCTGACACTTTACACGTGCACTTGTCAAAGTTTCAACTTGTTTACATAGCAACGCGATTTATTTTTGCCTGCTAGAACTATTCAAGGCCAACTATTCATCAATACCCCCTCGTATATTTTGTTTCATTTCTAGGATTTCTTTTTAAATTGGTTAACAAATCACCGAGTTATGGCTGATAATATACAAAACAAAAATTTCTTTTCATTATTTTAATATGGTATTATACAGGGTGATCCAAAATGACTGAAGACATTTTGAATTTACCGCCACGTTAAATTATTGTCGAGTTGGCAACATGAATACTTTTTAGACATTTTTATCTTGCTTTTATTTTACAGTGGCGTCTTAAAAATAATATAGCTTATAAACTTCATGAATTTTAAATAATAAACTTAACTTGATAATAAAATCGTCTAACAAACCGTAGTTCTGAAAAGAACTGTTTTGTGAAATAAGAAAACAAGCGAAATAAAGCAAAAATTCAATGAAAATCCAGAACAATGTGGCAAAGCACAACGATGTAAACGAGAAAGTGACGAGTTGACGCTGTAATTTGACGCAACACATTTCAATAGTGCTACACTAACAATGTGAAATAAACTAAAACCTAAGGCGCGAAATTCAAACCGCCCTCACTCAATTTGGATCTCACTGTACTCCAGTGCCCAGTCAATCTCTACATTTTACCTTGCAAAACTCAAGTTTTCTTGGATTTTGTATGAGTGTTGGCACCCTTATTAGAAATCCAAGCTTTCGATCATGCAGTTCGCCACGCTGAATGATATATTGAAGAATCAAAAAAAATTTTGACTTTTTTCGGTTTTCGCAGAATATCTCCTAAGCGATGTGTTTTACGACAAATATGGTTAGTTTTAATTTTAAAGCAGACTAAATTTGTTACAGTTTGAGTGCAGAATGACTTTGCGGAACCCAATAGTTGCCAAGATACAACTCTTCAAAGCTTTGGTAGTTCTGATCATCGTTGATGATCAAGCCAGTTTTGGGAAATGAAGGGTGTTGATAAAATCAGTCTCTGAGCTTATCCATGTTATCATTATCTCGGGTTATATGAGAAGGCTTCATATCCACATGTTGCTCAGATGTTACTAAGTTAATATCACAGTATTTCTTAACTTCATTAAAGATGTTCTGAAGATGTACCATTTCTAGAGTTCATCGAGGAAACACACTGTACGTGATTCCACGGCCACGGATCAGCCGTTCAGAGCTGACCATCTGACCATACACCAGATCAAAACATTTTTGGGCATCTGATGGTGAAATATCCTTCAGTTGTGAATTTATTGTATTCAGCAGCATCTAATCATTCTTCCGATTATGTCAACATGTCTTGCAAATAGTTAAAGTTAAAAATAACAACTTTCGTTGTAAAACACATCGTTTACAAGATATTATTCGAAAACCGAAGATATGAAATGAAATTTTTAATAAGGACCCCAACATACAAAACGTATCCGAAACTTTTTCTGAAAATATTATATTATATGCCAATGGACTAAAGTACATCTTTTAATCCTGAATGTGAAGTTTATTTTCCCGAGCTTAAGCAAGGGCAATAAACACATGCGAGAATAAAGGACTATTTTGTTCTTTGGTGTATACGCTATTTTTTGCACGACCTAAAAGACTTAGTCGCAAAAGCCCCGAAATTTTCGAAAATACTCAATATCGTTCTGACAATTGAAATTTTTCAAACAAAATCACATAATTTTAGCATCGTTGATTAGGTTTCTTTGGATATAACTCGATTTTACTCCCTAGGGGGTAAAATAGCTACTTTACTCGCCCTTTCGAGGGAGTGAAGTAGAGCTTTACATATAGGCGATACAGTTTTATCGTGTCTGTTTTAGGCTATAACTCGGTAGTTTTTTTTACCGGTTTTCATTATTTATTGAACTTTTGTAAAGAAACACTTCTTCTCTTCTCAGTAGAAAAAAGATTTCCAAAATGTGACAAGAAATGACTAAGTTCTAGTCGTTAGAGCAGTGTAAGGTACGAACACTGGACAGCACATTTAAGTGGATGGAAAAGAAAGCTTAAATTTCTAATAAGGGCCTCAATATACAAGAATTATTCAAAAAACCAAAACTACTTCACTTTTTGCAAGGTAAAATGTACAGATTGACTGGACACTGGACTAATGACAATGACAGATTAAGACAATGAAAAGAAATTGTTGTTTTGCATATTATCGGCCATAACTAGGTCATTTGTTAACCAACTTAAAAAATAAAAATTTCCTAGAAATGGAACAAAATATATCTTCAATAAATGAAAGAAAAAAAATTTATTTGATGTATAAATATTATTTTAAACAGCTGAAACTTGAAAATTTCCAAAAGAAAACTTTTTTCGTGACTGATTCAAGCTATAACTCAGTCATTTCTTTACCGATTTTCATTATTTTGGAATTTTTTTAAAGCTACACTTCTTATCTCCCCAGTAGAGATTTCCAAAATATGACAAGAAATAGCTAAGGTTTGGTCATTAGAGTAGCGCAAGGCACCAAAAGTGGGCGAGGTACATTCGAGGGCTGGGGAATAAAAAAACTCGAAGTGATGCGAAAATTCTGCAAGTGTGAAAAAGTCTCTATTCTTCACTATCATTTCACTGAAGTTACTCAAATGCTTCACTCTTTTGAGTTTTTTCACTATATCACTATTATCAAGCAGCTTGATTGCTTTGATATTATCGTGATCATGGAGCGCATTCTTCAAGCTTACGGGCGAACGTCTTTATTTCGTCTTCTCTATATCTAGGTCCCATGGAGACTGGTGTTGTATATATACCAAAATGTTTCTCGGTATTTTATTTTAAAACTGTTGTACGCAGTCAATGTGGGTTTTTTGGTATACCCCATAGGTATTCTTGTTGCGGCATCGTGTACAATAGGTACAGGACAGGACCTACTACAGTTTCTTGTGGCACGCCAGCTCTAATGTCTTTCAGGTCAGAATCTTGGTCTTCTTGCTTTACTCTAAACAATTTTTCCGAGTTGCTGAAATGATCAGCTGACCATATTGATTTGGTAAATATGCATTCAGTTTGTGTAAAAAGCCTTGATGCCATATCTTATCGACTGCTTGTGCTACATTCAAAAATATTGTAAGCATATATTTTTTCTTTCAATGACTTTTCAATTGAATACATGGGTGATTCTATGCACCTGATCTATGATTGCGTGCTTATTTCTGAAGCTCAAGTTTTGAGTTAATATTAAACGTTTTTCTTTAATTATCGATTTAAGACGTTTGGGTGGTAGTTTTTCATAACTACGCTCGAACAATAATCTTTTCAGAACATTTTTCTCATTACATTACAGTTTCTCTGCTACCGTGTGACGACTTGTTATTGTTTTGCATGCATATAACATTATTTTTAAAATTTTATTAAATGCATTTCTGAAATCATAATTGGCGTTGGTGCAAACAGACTCGTTCTGATTGTTGCACTAATGGTAGGTAAATAATTGATGAAATACTTTTGCAACCTAAGTATGTACATTTACTTTGCTTGTAATTTGTACCGAGACAATTTTACATATCGGTGGACAGAGTTTAAATCAAAAGGGCGATTGTCCTTAACAGGGGGTCTAAACGAGTCGATAAAACTAGTGTTCAGTTTTCAATCAAATTTTAGGAAAACAGAAAGAATCTTTAAGCTGGCATTAGTTAGGTTTAAATAAATAACGTCAGTGGTAAGTGGAGAAGAACTAAAACGAAACCCATTTATAAATATAACTTTATTATAAAAATTCATAAGAAAATAAACATATTAACATTTCATTTCCAAATGATGCTTGAAATTGACAATGCAGCAAATCTTTACTATTTTTTACTATCTTTACTATGCCCTTAAAATTTATGAAAACTTGATTTACAAAGGTAGGTAGGTACAAAGGTAGTAAAAATGGTTAATTTCTTAATGATAATATTTTTTGTTTATTTACTGACAAAACTACAACCTAAAATTTAAAAAGCGAACAAACATACACATAGCACAATAGAAATTCATGAACATACTAACTATCAATAGTTAGTTAGTATTATCAGTAAGTAATACTAACCTATCCTATAGCTCTTTTCTAGATCAAATTCTAACAAATATGTTATTATTTTTTCAAAATTCAAACGTCGGGTCCTATAATTTGCAAATGATTAGCAAATGAGGTTTATACCGACAGTACACAACGATGCGTGAACTGTCTATCGGTGTTCTTATACATACTCACATTGTTTGTGTTCTCACCATCATACATACATGTAGAACTTGTGTTTGCCACTCGTATCTCATCGTCCACCGAAGAAAATTCAAACAGTCGCCGAATGTTCACCAAGCGACAATGCTTTTTTATTCTGTAGTCGTAGTATTGTAAGGAAAAAATCGTAAGAGGTGGGTTGAATTTTTACTAGTGTTTCTGAGTCTCGACCACTTCTCTATTTCCGGGACTCGAAACTTTTTTCTTTAAGGTCTCGGGAATTTCTAGGAATCCCGGACAGTAGTCTTTTTTTTAAATCTTTAACTAATCTCTATATAACTACTTTCCTCCACAAGTTCCCATTAAAAAATTATACTATATGTGGTAAATCCTATAATTAACGAACAGCACAGCAGTACATAAGTAAATTCTCATAAAATACATAAAAAGTCTAGGAGGTCCTCTGCTTGGGATGAGGACGGACCAGATGACTCCAAAAATTTGTGATAATCCTCCCTTCGAAATGATTACGCAGGATTGAGAGGAGAGTGAAATATCCAGACAGGCAATCCCGTCTGGAGGTGTAATCTGGTACACGGACGGCTCTAAAACAGAGGCGGGTACCGGAGCAGGTATTTATAGTGAGACCCCCAAGACGGAGCTGAAACTCTCCCTGGGACAATACGCCTCTGTCTTTCAGGCAGAAATATACGCCATCCTACAATGTGCGTGTGAAAACAGAAAGAGGGCTTACAGAAATAAGCGGATCTATATATTATCGGACAGTCAGGCTGCTTTAAAGGCCATATCAAACTCTAAAGCTACATTAAGACTGGTATGGGAATGTATTAACGAACTCAATGTGCTTGCAGAACATAACACAGTTAAATTGTTGTGGGTGCCTGGGCATTGTGGCATTTACGGTAATGAAAAAGCCGATGAATTGGCCAGGCAGGGATCTGATGAGGCCTATATTGGCCCAGAACCCAACATGAAATTTAATGGAGAAATCGACCAGAGCATGAGTATAGCAAAACCTTTAATAAGGGACCAAGCAAGAAAAGAGCTGAATAACTACTTAATCTAAGTAGGTCTAAACTAAAGTTAACTACAGGTTTTCTCACACAGGCAATGAAACTATGAAAGAACACCTGAGGAGAATTAGAAGCTGAAGAAAATATGGAACCAATTAGGGTAACCACAATAAGCCTTAAGGCTGCAGTGTCCATGTATACGGAAAGGAAGACATACCTTAAGCGAGAGAAAAAAAATCTCAGCCAATGAAATTTATGGATTTCGAACTTAATGACAATTGAGTTTATCAGAATTTAATCAAGCTTTGTGAAACCGGCCATATATTAAATGAAATACATTCAGTACAGTAAAAACACACTATAAACAATTATAAAAGTACACTATTGTGTAAGCGCTTGTAAACGTGATCCAAGACTATACTTGAACATTAGTCTTTAAGTAAAAACATTCTGTTTAGGTTTTTAGAGAGACTACTATGTATTTAAAAATATTAGTACCTATTTATAAATAAGATAGGAACATCTGGATGGAAATCGTTTTTGAATATATGTAATTGAATAGAAAATCCAAGCTTACTTAATAAATGGCCTGGCCACGGTCAGGTATCGTATGTACCGGTAGTTTTTTACTAAAACTAACCCCTGACAGGTTGTAGGTAATTTGTATGTATTTGAAATGGCTGTTCACTGGTTAACAGAAAACTGGATAAGAAAACTACCTGTGTAAAACGACATTCTAGTTCAGAACTGCCTTTTTTAACTATTAATTAGCCCAAGAAAATGAAACAGATAGTACCTCAATACTAAAGAATTTTAATTGAATACCTTGTTCTGACCTTGACTCGAGACAAACAAAAATTGAAAAATTTCCGGGGCTTGGGTCCCGGGAATTTCCCTGGTCAGAGACACTAATGTTTATTCACCAAATCGACCACGAATGTATGCAAATTGCTAAGCATTTACTTCGATGACTGTTGCATAAATTGATTAACTATTGAAACACATCGTTTACCGATAGTTACACCTGATCTGTTTCTGGAATATAAAATGCATAATATTTTTCTAATCGAAACGTTATAAGTTATAACCTTATAACTATTTACTGATAATACGTCGTAAATTAGTCATCGTGCCCTTTTCCCTTGCGAATTCTTAGTTTGCCAAAGTCTGTTGTAGCCTAACTTTAATAAAAACCTAAATAGAAATAAAACCCAGCAATACAGTTTTATTATTTCAAATAATATACTTATTAAACAGCGATGAGTCTTAAACTATCTGTTTGATCCCATATTATGTATTTTCCTTTTTAGCATCTGTTAATGTAACTAATAACGTTAACCTAATCCAGTTCGCGTTTAAACTTCGTTAATAATTTGCTGGAAAATTGTGAGTGTATTTAAATAACGACCAAAGGTAATTCGTTGGATACACTAGCGGCGAATATTCTCTTGTTAAGTGGAATATTACACAGTTTACATCAAACATTATAAAATGATAATTAATCATAACGGGCCATTTATGCATTTACGAGGTCAAGCGAAAAGCAATTGACTGACGCAACATTACTGTATAACATTAGTTAATTAGTTTAATTGGAGTATATGAACATAATTTTCCAAATGCGTCTCATGGATTTCTGCTGGTGAGCTATACAATTTTAATTGAAATGAGCATCAGTGCATATATCATTAGGCATATTTCGTACGTAATCAAAAGTTGAAAAGAAGAATCAGATTTCGAAAGTATGCATAACGAACGTTTGTTTTGAATTTCCTTGCATGCGTCATGATTTAATTGCAAATGAAATATTTTTCTGAAAATATTATTATGTGTTTCTGCTGATTTTATCTTTGCATATTATATTAAGTAAATCTTGTGTGTCATCTATCGATGACTAATAACTACATGTATTTCAAATATATCTGAATATTGTGTAACATAAAACTTCCAAATTTAAACTGTAGATTTGCGTTTGGCTTGATATGAATTGACTAGATGGATTGATACTCTTTTCGTTTCATCCCTTAATAGTAAAGTCGTACCAGTGACCCAAGACGATATCGTTGTGCAGCATTATGGGTGTTCTTACCCTACCAGCTTCCTGTATGTCAATCCCATTGATTAGGTTACGCTAAAATGACATAACATAAATAACATAAATTTACTGAGCTTCAAATCTTAACTTTCCCTTCGCTAAACATTTATCACTGCCTTGTATATACCAAAGAAAATTTATATCTATTTCGGACTAACAACAGTGTTCATACCTGCAACACTAGGAATAAATACAAAATTAGACTCAATTTGCAACGACTTACTTGTAGTAGAAATGGATTCAATTATTATGCTCCATTATTCTTCAACCATTTGCCTAGAAAACTTATAGAATTACCTCTAAATAAATTTAAAAATACAATCAATAGGCTTTTAATTAAAGCAGCACAATGACTTTTTCCAACTTAACTTGGAAGATGTTACTTAGAAAGAGGCATTACTTAGTACTCTATTATGTTAAAATAACAATGAGACTTCCACTCTTCAAATACTTTTACATTATTAGTCTACTAATCCTTTTATATTGTAATGAATTGTGATATTTTGTATTCATTATTGTTATTATTATGTATTTTATACCTTACTATGTATTTACTCTGTAATTGTTTTAATATTGACATAACCGATACAAACTGTATAATGGTGATAAATAAATGAAATGAAATGAAATGAAATGAAATGAAATGAAATGAAATGAAATGAAATGAAATGAAATGAGATGAGATGAGATGAGATGAGAGACGAGAGACGAGAGACGAGAGACGAGAGACGAGAGACGAGAGACGAGAGACGAGAAACGACAGACGAGAGACGAGAGACGAGAGACGAGAGACGAGAGACGAGAGACGAGAGACGAGAGACGAGAGACGAGAGACGAGAGCCGAGAGCCGAGAGCCGAGAGCCGAGAGCCGAGAGCCGAGAGCCGAGAGCCGAGAGCCGAGAGCCGAGAGCCGAGAGCCGAGAGCCGAGAGCCGAGAGCCGAGAGACGAGAGACGAGAGGCGAGAGACGAGAGACGAGAGAAAATTTTACCCTGTCAACTTACAATTATTCCTTCCTTTAGTCAAGTCTGCAATTAATATTTTTCCAAGTAGGTCAACTGACAGACCACTCCCTTTTAAGCTTCTATAACTTCACTTTCACTACAAACACCCTTCTTACAATTTTCATTCCTCATCAGTGAAACGCCAAAGCATGTTGTACAGGATCTGCAGACCACACCTCTGTACTTTATGATGATGGACCACCGAACCTTATAACTCTTCTATCTGTCCTTGATGGGTATGTAAACTCTATACTTCCTTCGTATAAGCTACTTGTATTATCTTCTTTGACAGGAATCTAATTACGGCTATTCTTCTTCAGCACCTCAGGTAAGTATCTTCTATTACTCTTGAAAATGGCCTCTCACCCTTATGGTACTCCTCCGATACAGGAACTACTTATGGTACTTGGAAGACTACTATTCTTCCACACCTCAGTATGTATTGTTGATGATTCTCTTAAATTGTCTTACCCTTATGGTTCTCTACTTATCCATGAACTACTTAAAAATACTGTTCTTCAACTCTTCTGTATATTTCTTCTATTACTTATTATTTGTGTTAACTTTTCCCCCCTTATGTTTTATTTTAAATTTTCTTCTATGTTTCCCTTTTCAGTATTATTTTAATAATTTATATTTCTTCTTTCAACTCTTACACTTAACTCTTCCTTTTTAATAAAACACTAGACTTTCCTTTAATATTTATTAACTTATAATCTTTTTTCAAGAACTTTTTACAATTTCATACAAATTCATAAAACAAAAACTTATTATTCTTAATCTCTCTGTGAATCCTCTAGTTCATTTATTTTACTTGTTATATTTATTTTCACCAGAAATATCACCCTTCTATGATCATTCTTACTGCCGCTCAAGAACAATGCTTATCACTATAGATATGATAAACTAATTTCTTTATTTAGAATTTGAATTTTTCATTATTATTGAAGGTGCAGTTTTGATTTTCATATGATCCATTAATATCCTTAACTAATATACATAATTTTCTTTTTCAGGTTGACCTTTGACTAAAATCTCTTTTCTTTCACCATCCTAACTTGTATTTAATATTGTAAACTGTTATACTTTAATAAAGATATGCTATTCCAACTTGATTTATCGTATTTTAATTATATATTGAGATTTCTAATCTTAGTACAACGTTAAGACATTATTTATGTTTTATTTAATGATATCCAAGGACCACGTCTGAACAATGATTCTCCAAAGTTTATAATCGAATGTACTTTCTCATATTATTTACCCTTTAGTGCAAAAGTGACCATTGCACTGTGTACTTGTCTACTTATGTGCGTAGTCAACTGGGGTAACATTGGCCCACTTTTTGTTATAATGAGCAAAGTTTTGAGAACACTTTAAGCAAAAATTGACCATGAAATATTTCTTAAGCTTTGATTTAAATAAAACTTTCACATTGCATTCTGTACTTTGATTTTGGTAGTCCGCTATACCTCAAAAAAATTTAAAAAAAAATGGGTCAAAGTTACTCACTATTGGGGTAACTTTGTCCCGACTGCTGAAACTCATAGAAAGAGAGGTATTTTATGACTTGGGCCAATGTTATCCCAACTTATAAAACCTAGCGACTAATTCCATAGAAAAATTTTCTTGGGAATGATCATTTTAGGGCAAAAATAAGACAAAACAGACAAAAGTCAAACATTATTTATTACTTTTTTTTTGCAAGTAGGTAACAATAATGAAAAGTAAGATTGAATAAACAGAACATAAGCTAAGGCAACCATGAAAAGGTAAAAAACATTGATTAAATGTATAAGTATTCAGTAGGTAGGTAACTAGTTAAATATATAGGTAACAATTTAAACAAAAGTATCCAGCTCTGGAACTGCAAACTGGTTTCGCTTGGAAATCATTTTGGGAGGATTAATTTTACAGAAGACGTCTTCCCAGTTATAAATCTCTACGTCCTTTTTTTCTGGCCACCGCCAACACTTGAATCGTCTTTCCATACAATCAACGGTGGGTCCTGCTTGAGAAATCTTAACAATTTTCCCAGGATATTTGTCCCCATTAAACAAAACAATCACAAAATCTTCAACTACAACGTCTGCAGGTGTAACCTTTGGTAGGTTGGCGTCAGTGTTCAAGGTAGTTGATCTTTCCTCTTCTAGGTCGGAAAATGTTTCGCTAACTGTATCTGATTCTAAGGGCACATCAGAGTCTTCATCAGAGGAACTTAAGTCAGCAAGTTGTTGTTTCTGTAGGTAGGTTTGGATTTTAAAGGTGCAGGAGTATTTCTTGCTGCTTCCAGATCAGCAACAGAAATGCTTTTTCCTGCAGGAACCTGCAGTTTCTTCCTCCTTTTTTTCGGATTGCTAGTGCCAACATAATCTGCTCTTTTTTTGTCTAATTGTTCCAAAAAAGCCTCGCCTACAATGTTTTTGTCAACGTCTGTCAGTTTTTCTGGTAGACGGTCAAGTAGCATTTGTTTGTTTAGAGGATAGATTCCGCATTTCTTAAATCCAGAAATCAGATTTTGCGTCTTGTTTTCCGCTAAGCTGTTCATCAATTCCTTTAATAATGTTGGGAATAAATCTTTGGGAACGGTTGGGTACTTTGAGCCAGCTTTAGATTCTTTCCATTTAGTTAGAATTCCCCGCCACAATCGTTTCATAGGGGCAAAAAAGGCTACATCCAAAGGTTGAGATATATGGGTCGTGTTGGGCGGTAAACATACAAATCTTATATTATGTTGTTCACATAGCTGAAGAACTCGACTGTTTATATGAGAAGAAAGGTTGTCACCAATTAAAATTACGGGCCCATCTTCATGTCTCACTTCTGACAGAAACTGCGACTCAAACCAATCTTCAAAACAAGTTCCATCAAACCATCCACTTTTCGAACGGTTATACCGCGCATGTTCAGGACCGTTTTCCATCCAAGTCGACCAAATGTGGTCGGCTTTGTAGACAACGTAAGGTGCAAGACATTTGCCACTGGCATTGCCACAAAACATCACCGACGTGGAACTCTTGCTGTAATTGCAAATTTTCTCAAGATACTTAGTCCCTCGTTTGCATATGACCTTTTTGTTGCCAGGATCATCGCTTAGGATGGTCTCATCGTAATTCCAGATTCTAGAAGGTGGAATGTCTTGTATGGCAACCTTCAGGTGATCCATGTAAGATGCAATATCAGTTGCAATAAGATGTGCACGAGCCTTCTTAATATTTGCACTCATTCGGACAGATAAATTGTGATGCCGCTGTAAAAAGGATAGTGTCCACTCATACCCAGGTAGGTTGTCTTTAAATAAAGGAACTTTCACGCCTTTTTTGTCCAAGTAGCTTTTGACCGCCATACGAAAATCGGAGTGATCTACAGGGAATCCATAATCGGCTAATTTGATCAGATGTTGTTCAAAAGCAGTTTCTTCAGCCTCTGTAAATACGCGGGAGCGACCGACATTTTTTCCATGATTTCCTTTTAATTTATTTTTGATTGTCGATCTAGATATACCAAAATGATCTTCTGCTTCACGCTGGGTCATTTGATGGGAACGAACTGCTTGTAAGCATGCCTGTAACGTGTCAGGGGTGTAATTGACATAGTGTCTTGAGCCGGGGCGCTTCTTATAATTTCGAACCATTGTCGTCTGAAATTAACAAGTTTCAGAGAGGGAAAAATATAGTTCTTAGTTTCCATTAAACAACAAACTGCATGGTACTTACAACTGCATTACAGTACAGAATTAAAATATTAATATTAAAGACACAGGTAATGAGATGGTATAATAAAAAAAAGTAGGTTGGTACTGCTGCACATCTAATTGGGGTAACTTTGCCCTGGGCTAAAGTAACCCCATAAAGTGGGACAAAGTTACCCCACACTAAATAACAGTTGCCATGGAAACTAGTAAGAGAGAAATCATAATTCAATGTTTGTAGCCTATTTGCATATAGATGTAAGTGTTAAACCAAATACTCACTGCTATAATGGAGCATTCCAAACTTGTAACACACACAGAAGTTGGCAGTCTTGAACAATGGCGCGATCAGCTGACTTGGTATGTGCGTCGCACTGTGAAGTGGTCAAAACATGAACCATCACTAACAGCCGGCTTCAAGTAAAGCTAGTGCTGCCATCTATCGTTTCCATAAGTTATTAATGAAATTAGCTTCCTTTAATGAGGAACTTTACCATGATGATTTGTTTTTGCATGAGAGCCAAAGTTACCCTTAAAGGGACAATGTTACCCCAGTTGACGGTATGTGTTTACATGCTTGTTGCATAATTGTGCTGAAGCACATATCTAATTATATACATACGTACTTTTGTATGTACGACGTACCTTATTTCTAATCTAACCTTTTAACTGACCTTTAGCCTAACCTAACCTAAAAAAGGTATCTTATATTAAAATACTTATTAGTTTGATAAAACTTAAAGTCTGCTTTTTGACTTTTTTTCAATTTAATATACATATACAGTTATGAAATAAATAAAGATTATTAAAAGTTTCACAGTTTTATTAAAATACAACCTGACAATATTGTTTCGACAGCTATGCTGTCATTATCAAAGGTAATATAATTATAAACAAACACGTCGCTAAGGTAGATACAAAATAGGTAACTAGATAAAATAATAATAATAATCATAATTAAACATCTAATACTTCCAGTAACAGAGAATTACTGAGGTTAAGTTGTTCATTCATTAAAGGTACTCTGAGTTTGTGTTTGTATATCTCAAAGGCTTCTAAAATGTCTAATTTGCGTTTGTTTGAAAACATTGAAAATCGCATAATTGATTTTATTAAGTCTGTTTTCGGTATTAAAATGTGTCATTTTTGGTTGGGAACTCTGTCTGCAGGTACAGATACAACATCGTACCTATACTTGTCTCAGTAGATACGATTTGCAGGTTTCTGTACAGATATATACTAAATTCCCGATAAAATACTCAAGACTGAACTTCCAGATGAATGTCTTGTGTAAGGAGAGCGTAACTACCATATTTAGCAATTTCTTTACTCCTGTTCCTAAAGGCATTCAAAAATAAACTTACACCAAAGATAGGCTACATCTAGCTATATAACATATTGTATTCGTAAAGAAATCGAAGGTATATTTTCTTAGATATTCAAGGTCAAAGGTTGCATCATGTGTCCTTGAAATGAGAAATTCAATATTTTATTATAAAACAATATCTCGTGACAACTGTGCTCTATTAGCTTTAAAACAAGCCTAAGATGAAAGTTCTACAGTAATTAGAAGCAGAATTATGAATTGTTTTTGTTCACCTTGTAAACGTAAATTTTACATTTTTTGCCATGTTTGCAGCCCTGCTATATAAATACTGTGTATCAATGATCGCTATAACTTTACAAACGTAAGTTACTTTACGTCCTTTACCATCCAAACGAACAATCTCACGAAAATTTGAGATGGTCGGGTTGTGAGCTATAATGATTTGGCATGGAATGAGTCTATTGTCAAATTTTGATAAACACCTCAAATATATTTTCAACTTTCAGATTGCTTCCTAAAAATCCATGTAGTACTTCAATACTTGCCTTCCTATAGCCGTACTATTTCTCTATATGCTTAAACTAACCCAAGAGTGGCAGTGGCGTAACTACGTAAGATTGCGCGCCCTGCAGGACTTACGTTTGCGCTCCTCATATATATAACTATATGTAGGTAACCTTTGTTAAAATAAAATATGCAATAACTAATAATAATTCATTACATTTTCATTTATTCGCTTGCATCTCTTGAACGAATTTTTATGTGATTTATGAGATTTAACACCAATTACAGTTCGGTAAGACTTCAGCTTAAATCAGCCACCCACACATGCTATTCCCAACTCAAGTAAATTTATAAGTCAATTTACTTTAAATTTATTATTATTATATCTTACATACAACTAGGTTTACTATTTATCAGAATTGAATCTGAAAAAGTTTTACTAGTCTACATTTATAAGTCGGCTCCCCTTTTTCGTTTTCTGGTAATTTTCTTGCTTTCTTGCATCTTGTTTTTTCTACCTTGTAACAACCTTAATCACAATAATTAAACAAAAATAATCAATAATTGGATTTCAATTGAGACATTTTATTGATTTAAATTGCTAAGGCTTACTAATATTACATAGAAAACAGGAAAAATAATAAAAAGGGCGCTACCCAAATTATTTGATATTATTGCATAATATTTAAACAAGAATCTACCAATTGGGAAAATATTATCTTTGGTTGACGTTAAGTATTACTGATTGTTAGGTTTTTAAATTTGAGATCTATTCCTGGAGTGGAACATCAACAATTTGTCGTGTCAAACTATATCATTGAGTATTAATTTAATAAAAAAAAATCGTTTAAACAATACAAATATACTGATAATTATTGATATTTGAAAACCTACACATATTATTAGCTTCTACATTATAACTTACTTTGGAATCCCATTCTAAATAAATTTGCATTAAATTCCTTGTTTAACACATATAAATATATTTTGATCGTTGACAAAGACTGATAGCACAATTAATATTTTTGAACATTTAATGTTATTGATATTATGGTATCAATATATCAGATCGATTTTTCTCAGAATTTTTGTTATGCAACCTTATGATTTATTTGCATGATCATAAAGGGAAGAGAAATCACTATCGGATTCCACTACTAAAAATCTATATTGTCATTAAAATCTTTTATGATGACGTCACAAACTAACAAACATTTACAAAGTTCAACTCGATTTTCTCAGAATTTTTACTTATACTTTACTTTATTTTTAACTTTAAGTAGTACTTACTGTACTCACTATATACGTATCTATCGATAAACAATGCTTTATTGGTGACTTAACATAACAACAAGAAATTAAAAAACCACAATTTAAGATTTACTTTTATTTATGAATAATGGTACATAACGTAACAACTTATAGTAATATTTGTTAAAGTACAATATGAAAATTATGAAATAATTTAAAGATATCGAATGAAGCTATTAGTTATTATATAAGTATTATCTCTTACATTAATCGTCTGTTCCAACAATGTTTGTGCAATTGCAGAATAGATTATTTTGTTAAATTTGTACTAATTTGTAAAAACTTAAGCGCTTAAACTAGGCAAGGAAGTATCGCAATATCCCTCAATCACAATTAACATTAAAAAGACATGTGATGCTGTGCAAAAAGGGTACCATAAGTTGAAAGATTTATAATACCTGTGCAAAAACCAAAAAAAGGTTGGAGTTGTTAATTTTGAAATTTTAATACCAACTGACGGGAGTAACATCCGACAACGGCAATTTCAATTTACTATTCTCAAAAATAAATTACAAATACAATAGTACGACTTGCTTGAATATAGTTTTTTGCAAGTAAAATGTAATTTTTTTTCAAAAGTAATATTACTCATATTTTTAGAAAGCATAACTGGGTCAATTTCTGTCTGATCAACATGATTTTTCGAAATGCCCAACAAAGCCTGCAGAAGAATATATAATTAAACAATGAAAACCAGTTTTCAGTACGTATGGTACTTTCTTCAGCACGGTATCACATATTCACAAAAGAAAGGGAATGTATTATTCAAACTTTCAAATCATATTACACTAATTTGGCACTTATGAAAAGATCTAAATGTCTATTCTTATCATATCTTCTTTAATGACCTCTATCCTCTTTGGTTTCGAACGTATAGTAGTCTTTACTAAAGCCTAACTGTTCAAACTGCTCATCAATCCAGTCTTTAATCTCGGGTACGTTCGTAAATACGGATGCCTTATTACCAGCACATCCAATACCCCAAGATGTTATACCAACCTGTTGATACCTTCCTGGTTGATTGGTAATAGGACACATTAAAGGTCCACCTCCATTACCTTCGCAGGTATCAGAACCATATTTATTGAAAGCGCAAAGGAATGTTTGGTGTAATTCAAACAACTCTCCTAAACGTGTACTTCTAAAATGATCTTGACAATGTTGATTATCTATAAGTAAAAATCTTATTTTTCTCATGATGTCACTAAATTCACCCTCAGGTTTATCAACTCCCCAGCCAGTGGCTACACATTCATGCATCTTATAATCTTTCGGGGTTGGAAGACTATTAGGCAAGCAAGCTGTATTAACATTATCATCTAGATTAAAAGGTTTTTCAGTAATTAACAATGCCACATTATATTTTAAATTGGCTAATTTAAACTTCGGGTGCTTAATTGTATCGTTAACCAAACGACCTTGATGAGGCATCGGTTCATTTTCTACTCTTCTGTTGAACTCGCCAGCTCGTAAGTAGATGGTCGCCGTTTTGTCAACACAATGAGCTGCAGTTAAGACTACTTGAGGATGAATCAATGAACCAACACATTTATATTCTCCACGACCTTCTTGGATATTTGCTATCATTACAGTCCAGGGATATTCTCCGAATTGCGCATAAGGTTCATTGTTATCTGCAGATGAGCTGGTAGTTTTCATGCCGTATCCACACTGATATCGTTTTCGTTTCGATACGTCACTAGAAAGTTTTGAAATGAGTGTTGGCTTAGGAGGTATACAGCAGACGTCTTGAGGGTTTTTGCATAAATTATTATCTTTCTCCTCTTCAGATCCTCCCCTGAAAAACAAACATTCTTGTGTTAATCAATAGTTTTTATACAGAACAAATTTGTTTGAAATTTATAAAACTATACGTAGATATTTTTGCACTAATCATTATAACTAGCTAATTTTACCGTTTTATAATTTTGTCTTTGTTCAGATAAGATTTCTACATAATATAAATAAAAAAATATTACAGTTTGATAGCTTCATAGTAAACTCATTTCACATTGTGTAACATAGTGGGTGGTGGGTAATGAATATTGGAAAAGCTGAAACGCCTTTACAGTGTACAATATTAGAAGGTAGGGTGTATTAACTGAAATCGTAATTAAATGACCCAGTTTATTTCATGTTATTATCAAATATGACGCCATCAAGGCTTTAGGGCAAATTCGGGCGTTCTGTAGTTACATAGTTTGGATAACTAAAACGCAAAGTAATATCTAATTTGAATAATTATATTTCAGAAATATAATGATGTTCCTACATTTAAAGTTAGGAATATTATAACTGTTAAAATCAGTGCTAATAATGACCCTACCAAATAATCCGACATGTTTTATACAAATAGTGAATGATGTATTACAAAACATTCTATTTTCATTCGAATGCAGTGTTGAAATAGGTTTATAGATTGTATTCTAAGGGAATACCGTATAAAAGTTAGCAGTAGATAAATCCGTTCTTAAAAAATTCTTTCAGCGTTTGCTGGATCACGTAATCAGGCCACATATATAGATTGACTTTTTATGTTTTATATGAGAGCATTTTAGTGACAGATATCTTAGAAATGGCGTATTGTAAAAATGTTCCAGTTGGATGTACTTGGTTGAAAAAGTACGACATTCACTAAATATTCTTAAAAAATATTTGGCAATAAGTATTGTTTTATCAAATTGTAAAACTGATATAAAAGTTGACTTTTCAAAAAATATTTAAATATTATTAGCTATTATTTAAATGTGTAGTGTATTTTATAACATTTATTTTATTTTAAGCTTACTATCGAATGCAAAAGTTCTGAACCCTGAGTGTAAATGCACAAAAACTAACCGCTCAAATTAATTCAAACAAAAACAGTTAGATAGACAATTAAATTTTGTATAAAATAGTCAATTTTTAAAATGATCTGATTTTAGGTTTTAGAATGTTTACGAATTACGTTACAAGAAGTTCATTTTTTTAAGAGTTTTGACGTAATGCGTGTGTTTAATAATTTATATTTCAATAAATACTTGACAGAATTGAATGTAATTTTATATGCAAGTATCTAATAGTGTACATATTGTCATGATATTTGACATGCAATAGATAGTATGCACCCCCAGGTAAACTTTTTCCAACGAGATGTTAGATGGGTTGCATAACCTCAAGGATAAAAATAATTATTTTTAATATTTTTTTATTAAGCCAAAGAAAAGGTTTTAATTTAATAAACAAGCACTTTTAGAACACACTAGGCAGTAAATGTATAAATTTTTAAGTTGATTTTTCTTATAATCTTGGTAATTTCTTAATATACAGCTAACGATGTGAAATCAAAATCAATTAAAATAAAGTTGACGCCAAACTAAGGCAAGTTTTGACCTAAACCAAACAAGGTGCATGGTAGTAATGATGTATGCAAGTATTTACTACCTTACCCGCTTTATTAATATAAAGAAATTATGTTTCAAATTAACGAGATAGTAATAATCTTGAATGTTGAGATTGTTTTTTTGTAGAAGATATCATTGAAATAAAATGCAAGTTTGTACGGTTTGCCATAGCAATCTGAAATAATGTAATATAGCTACTATATTCATGTTATTGATATCTAAAAGTAGGTAAATAATGCTAGTTAGGATGTAAGGTTGGATTTGTCAAGATAGGAAGACCTAAATAGGTAATTTTAAGTAATTAACTTTAATTATCTGTTAGTTGGGTAGGAAAGATGTTTTGTTTGATTTTTTCTAGTGATCTTGTTCTTTTATGTCAGTACAAGGGTCATATACAATTGGAAAGAGAATCTTTTTGGCTATCTATTGAATTTATTTAAAGAATAATGAATAGTTATAAACAATTATGTGGTTATGTTGTATTTAGCTTTAAAAATTCTTTAGTTTGTAACTAAAAATATCACTATAGCCTTCTTTTGTTTGGAGAAGGGTATAAAAAGGGCGAGCATTTTAGTAACAAACTCTCTGTTATTTTAGAACTTTCAAACAGTTCACACATGTTGAGAGCAAAAATTAAAAAATTTAAAACGTCAAAACTGTTAGGTTATATTTTGTTGAAATCCAAAAGTGTTAAATAATCATCGAAGATCTTTGAACTTGACTAATTTTTTACATTTAATTAATATAATAATCAGTATTATAAATTTATTTGTGGAATAATATTTAATTACGAAAAGAAAATTTAATTTAGATAATGGAGCTTTTAACCTTCGTTATAATTTGGATTGTGAAAAAAATTAAAAAAAATATTGAAGCATTAAATGGACTTATATTTAACCATTTGGACCATATTTAAAACAAGCAGTTGGATTTTAATTTTATTTATTAATACTATTTATTTGGATATTATTTAAAAGAGAGATAGATGGTTGTTCTTCCACCATTTTAGTATTTAAACTATATGGAAAACAGATGATTGATGTTTTGTAACAATTTCAGTTGGCACCAAATATTGGTTTTAATTTAAACATTTAAGGTATTTATTTAATTTTAAATAAAAATTTAGTAATTAAAATTATGATGTTGCCCGAAATATAAATAAATTTATTTGTATCAATATCAATAATAATAATCAGTAATAACAATCCTAGCAATATGTATGTGGGACGTGTTGATATCTGTATTATTTCTCAAGTTATTCTTTGGAATAGAGGGTGCCTTATTCTGACCATTCTGGTACTTTAATCAAGATCTTTTTTTTTAGAAAAGATAGTATTTTTTAATAAAACAACAAATACGTTAAGAAATTTTGAAAATATTTACGAATTAATTAATAAATAACTAATTCGTGAATAATTTCAAGATTTCTTATCGTATTTGTTGTTTTATTAACAAATTACTATCTTTCGTAAAAAAAGATTTTGATTAAGGCATCAAAACACCAGAATTCATTTCCCCCTATTTCAAAGAATAACTTGAGAAACAATAAAGATATCAAATTACAAAACACATACATACAACACTATTAACTACTTGCGTATAAGATTACATTCAATTTTGTAGAGTAGTTATTAAAATATTAATTATTTAAGACACGGTTTACGTTCAAAAGTCGGACTCCCAAAAAATCGGACTTTTTCTAACATTCAAAATTCAAAAACCAAAAATCAAGTAATTTTACAAATTTACTGTTAAGTAGCTGTTTTTGTTCGAACTAATTTAAGCGGTTAGTTTTTCGCTATGCGCATTCAAATTAAGGGCTCAGAACTTTTGTATTCGATGGTAGATGCACTAATCTTTGGTCCAGGATAACCAAATTAATAAAACAAACAGGATCTTCAAAGATTTTGATTCAGAAACGTGATTGAAACGCATTTTGACAATGTTTTGTACAAAGATCAAAATCTAATTAACTTTTTTGTGTGTTTTTTTATTGCTAATTTACGTCTGAATATGAGGTAATCTACATACAATAGTTATTGACAGGAATTTATAAGAGACCTCTATTGATAATAAAAAGAACACTAAAATATTCTCGATGGTACTATACTGTCTATTTGGGTATGGTTTGGGAGGTAGTTTTGTATTTAAAAAGACAGAAAAGTACTGAAACATAATCATAAATCATATTATGAAACTATTATAGAAAAAACATATTTTGGTAGACTAGAGGCCCTAGAAGTTGCCCTCTAAGTTTCTACAGTAAGTTGAAATTGAACAACCCTTTTCATTTTAATAGGATTATTTAAAACAAGATTTTAAAACTATTTTATACTAGCCCGTTTAGCTTAAAATGTGTACATCTGTACATTAATAACGAGTGTTAACAGTCGTACAATGCAAGGATCGACACAATTTAAGAAATACATAGACGTCATTATAACCTTCGCGCGTATATTTAATATTTAATATATTCCTTTCTTTTAAGGAAGAAATGATAATAATAATAAATCTAAACGATTTTTACGTAAATTCCAACGTAATTTTTAAAAGTGTTTAAAATACACATTTTTTGACGCTGCGCCTATGTATGACGCTATGTATTTCTTAAATCATATAGACCCAAGCTTCTAATAATATAACCTGCTCAAGGTGCTTGTATATAAGTGAAATTTTGAAAGGGTATCACAATTTCCAAGAAGTTATTAACTATTATTAGGTATTTTAACTATTAATTACTTTATTAAACTGATTAGATTTTTAAAAAATGGTTTTTGTTGTTAATAATCGAAGATCATTATTTTAATGTATTCCTTAAAGCTACTCATAAGAATGTATTGTTAATCTCATCATTGAAGATAAATGTCTATTAGGAACTACTATTGGACCTTTCCTCGCACATGCATTTTCAATTATGTGAAATCTCTTAAATATTTTTAATTTAAAAAAAAATGATTTTTGTTTTTGCTTGTTTCGTATTTTTAATGTAATGTGATATTTAAAATTTAAAATGCGATTTTTTCGAAAACTAGCTGGAAGCGACCACCTATTGATAAGGAAAATTTGTTCTAAATCATTACAGCTACCCCCCATTACGAGGTTTCTAGTTATATCAGTTACACCTTGTATATACTACATATTTATAGCCATATTGAATCATCATGGATCAACAGCCTATCAGGTTCGCGTTCACTCAAAACTAATAGTATGCTATTATAAAATAATTCTTGACATTACCAAAGCAGTGATCTGCACTTTCTCTTTACGGGGATGATATAATTTTAAAATTGAATGGATGAATCATATGTAATTGTTTATAAATAGCTATCTAATGCAAACCGCTCAACTATTGATTGATCTAATTAAATTTCTATTTAACATTATTTTTTTTTGTTTTTTTTTATTGTAATGGAAAATTATTTTGAATAACTTTATAAGAATTATAAATTCAAATTAAGAATTAGTATTTCTTTGAAATAATAGCATATAATATAATACTAAGCACACAGTGAAATCAGTAAGAACCTTCTTATCCTAAGGTGATGAGTTTCTAACCTGATGGTCGCGACCTCAAATCATTGCGACGGTCGTAAGACAACGAAGGCAATGCAGCAATATTTTTTATTATTAGTATATTCATTCTTCAATTGACAATGACTTAAAAATCTATACATATATTTATATTCCGAAAAGTGGGTTAGCTTCAATAAAGTCTACCAATCGCTGCTGGTTTAATAGGCAAAATAAATTACCAAAATGATTTAATCTACTGTTTGTTATCTTTTATCCAAATAATTAACAAATTGTTTAGAAATTCCGAAATAAAACATAATTCTTCAAGTACTCTACATTATAACTAAATTGCATATAAGGTTATGTACATTGTAGTATTAGCATGTTACGAAGCCAATTATTTATTATCTAGGTATCATTATTACAAGTAAATTGTATGCCACGTTTGTTAATAATGTGTTCTTTAATAAAACAAGCTACCTACATATAAAAAATGATTTACCTTGCTTTAAGAAGATCTTCTCCGTCAGTAATAATAGTACCTTCTTCAGCTTTACATAGATAAAATGGTACACATATACATTTTGGATTTTTATCCGGCGTATCTTCATTATCTTCAGTTTCTTTAAAAATCATTTCCTTGAAAACTTGCTTCAGTTTATCATGATCCTTTTCTATTTCTTCAAATATATGATCTATTTCTTCAATTGCTCGATCTTGTTCTTCACATTTAACATTGTTGAAGAAAATACTTAACACTACTAGTAATAACACACTTGTATAAGTAACGAGAGACATTGCTATTCTATACAACACACGTTTATTTCTTGTACCGAATGCCAGTAAGATACCGTGAGGAATGAATGAATTTAAGTGTGGTAACCCGCTTTTTAGGAAGTTGTGGTCAGCAATGATAAAGCGTTTGCGTCAAAAGGGAAATCGACTGACATGAGAACTTGTGGTTTTTTTATACACTTACATAAATCAGGGAAATCTATTCTAAATATTTGAGTCTAATAATAGCTTACATTTTCTTGTTAGTTGTTTATAGTGTATATTAATTAATATTCTGACCTTGTTGATGTATAAACGCTGTGAAAAAACCGGTTTCAGGTTAAAAGTCTGATTTATTCTGTAAATGCCATCTAAAATCACATCAGATGACTAAGAATATTACAATTTTTAAGCAGTTGTAGGTTTTCTACGTTTAATTTTATTATTAAAGCGTTAGTTTGAATCTATGAACATAATTATGACTAAGTTTAAAATGCAAAGTTGATATTTTTATTTTGTATTTATTTTCTTCTTACTCACATGAAGAATTAACTTAAAAAAAGCTTATTTACAAAGTGTATTTTTTAGTTACGTGAATACCTAACAAGGCTTATACTTAAATTGGATATAATTACATTAAATTGGCTTTAAAAATGTTACAAGTCATTATTCAATGTAAATAATTTAATAGAAATAAAATAACCTTCAAATGAAAAAAAGTATCTATTTAGTATTATTTATTTACATTATGGCCTCATTCACACTGAACTCCCGAGAGCCGTTTTCGAGAGCAGTTTGACTGAGGGATGTTTTTTCACCAATCTCTAACTATTTAATAAAAATATATAAATGCATTTCTTCCTTATTTTTTTAATTGTACTTTTTCCAAAGTATAGGCAGTTTAGGCCTAAATTAGGCAAAATAAATATTCCAAAAATGTATTCATAATTAAGTTCCTAAATTAGTTTATATAACAGTAATTATTATAATAACCGGTGAGCCATAAGTGAAGGCACAAAATTAAATTTGATTTATTAAAATAATAATTTACACGAAAGAAACACAATTAACACAATAGACAAACAACACTATGTAGTTAATTACATTCATGGTTATTTGTGTCTTTTTTTACTTATATGCGAAGCTTTAGAGGCACTTTAGATATGTATATCTCATTTGACTGACCCTTTCCGGTTGATAGATTGTGCGATAACTTATGGCTCATCCGTTATAAATAGTGTTTTATCAATAAACCATCGCAAGACGTAACAAAGTAGCGAATGCTTCAATTCAATTCAATGACACCTCATTTAAAAATATCGGAAAGTTTCAGAGATATAGGTGCTCCAAACAGAAAGACATTTTGTTAACATAACCTAAGTTGTAAAGGTTCTAGGAAAATATATCGCGAAACATTGAATATTACATTAAATTTACTGGTAATTCATTTCTGAACAATACATTCTGATTTTAAGAATTTTACATTGACAGCAACGGTGAAACAATATCCAATATCCCAATGGGTTCTTGAACAACAATCTCTAGAATTCCAGCTTCATAGTAGATACTTTTCTTCTTCTTTTCAACACGAATCCCGCTCAATAGTTGACTAACGAGAACTCTTCGAATGCTTTCTTCCCTTTGAAACCCCGCTCCCGCTAAGGCCTTTCAAATCGAGGGCTCATTGGTAGACAGTAGCTTTTGCATCGCATTATGCTATCGATCCACTGAATTATTTGTACGTGAAATATTTTGAATCACAGCATCATACTGACTGTACAACTCTATAGCGAAATACGGACATTGTCGAATTCCGATTCTACCTGCCACACGCCCTATTCAAGTATCTTCATAATAATTCAGAAACTCTTAGTACTTCTCGTCACCATTTTTCTGCAGAAATCATAATTCATGAAATCTTCAAAAACGTCAATGACGTCAGCTGAACGCACAAACGATAATATCGCAGAAAATCGCATGGTTGCCGCAAACTCTGAATTAATTTTATATAATGCAGAAAACCCGCATTTGTTTATATTCAGCGACAGGGCCTGATACAAATGAAAATGGCATACTCTGTCGTACAATTAGAGAAAACCTCGCTTACGGTGATATCTTGTTTTGTGCGTCGCGTTTCGTCTTCCGACGGAAATCTACCTGAGCCTTCTCGCCTGCGGAATAAAACCGATGGCGTTTATGAATTCTTATTTGGTGTGTTGTTTATCAGCTCATATTTGAATATTAACCTCTTTAAATTATTTTTATAAATAGCACTTTTTGTATGATGTTTGAGTATTTTTGTAAAAAAAGTAAAACTCATAAGGCAATTTTAAACTTAGGTTAGGTCAAGCAGTTGAACTGGTTTAAAAAATCACATGAATACTTAAAAAATTATTTGTCTGGTCTAAATGAATACCTTTTATTAATATTTTGGACTCTTTGTATTTCGTGTAAAAAAATATATAAAATACTGAGAAGGAAATCAGCAATTTGTATGTAGAAATCTTATTTTAAAAAGCATCCAAAACCAGCAGGCAAGTGTTAGATGCGCACACAAAACAAGAAGTTATTAGTAGGTACCGAATTTTATTGTGCATACAGTTTACTCACGAAACGAGAAGGTTTTATGGCTTAGCACGAAACGCTCACAACTCTTTCTAATAGCCTGCATCGCTCTTTTCTCGAAATCTATCATAATACTTGCAGATGATGCAGTTGGTCGTTTTTAATTGTCAATATCTTAAACACTCGTAAATACGCTTATGCATATCTTTAAAATATACTTCTAATGTATTCAAAACTAATCTCACCTATTCATGCAGGATCAGATGTTCTGCTACTCATTAAAATAGATTGTTTGATTTAAAGCGCCCCGCTTTGTAGCAACTTTATTCTCGGTCAGACATGGTATAAACCTACATACTATTAAATGACATAGAATTCTCGATGTTCTGTATGTTCAGAAAATTTATATTTATTAATCGGAGTGAGGGTGATGACGTCATCGCACTTTTTAAATTACATGATTTTGTCATTTTCTTACTGAAATCGATAGAATATTGTGTTCTCTTCTTAGTAGGTTTTGTGTTCTGATTCTCCAATTAATAAAACAGAATTATCTAACAAGCTTAGATAAAATAACAAAAATTTAGTTATTCTGGTAGGCTTTAATCTTCAATTTGGAAAAATGTAGAACAAAACAGTTCCACTTTAGTTCTACTACTAGTGTTGTTCGAAAAAATGTATTATATATTGAAAGAAATGGACAGCATATTGTACCTTATTTATTATAATAATGACTGTCCCAGTAAAAACTGACCACTAACAAAATTCAAACAGTCAAAACAACATTTTTTTAAGTTATTTATCAAAGGAAAGTTTGAACTTTTATCTATAAATTAACTAATGACTAGAATAAATAAACTTATTTTCTAAAAAACTTCACATCTTTAGATTTTAAGTTACTCATTAGCATTTTTCCACCACTTTGCCCTATAGCATGTTCGTTCTCAAAGTCGAAGATGTGCATTTAAGGCACAATAAGTACGCAAGTGTAATAATAATAGGAACATTATTAATAATAATAATATTGATCAATCAAGAATAATAACAATTACACTAGTTTACAAATTTTTATTTTTTTTACCTCCACAAATTTAAACAGCGTTTTCTATAGTATTTTTGTTTCCTAAAATCAATACCGAAATCAGTAATGCTTTATCACGTTAGGTGTTCGAGATATCATTTGTCATACGGTTACTTGCATCAAGAGTTAGATTGTGTACATAAAGTACAGTATTTATATGAAAAGTGAATAGATTTTGAAAATTCTTGCAATCGGTGTGTGTTAAAATGTCTTCACGTTCATGTAACACTAATCTACACATATTCAGTTAAGTTTGCGTTACTACATCGTGGATAAAATATGCATAAACATCCCTGAAGCGATCAAATACGCATAGCTTTACTACTTTGGGTTTGCAATTTGTAATCAGGATAAAAGTGGATACCATATGTTGTCTGTAATAATTGTAGAATATTTCTAACTGGATGGACTTTTGGTGAAAATGTAAAGTTAAACTTTGGTAAGCTGATGCTATGGAGATAGTTCCATTAATAATGGATGGTTCCCTCCATAGGGAGGGAACCATCTAATCCTACTAATCATACTAAAACTAAGCGAAATGTGACTATGTACATACATGTTTAATATCAGTCTTTAGTTAATCTACAGAAGATAATTCTACCACCCTCTCCCCACCCCTGAATATCAAGGTGGAAATTATTAAAAATTTTCTGAAGGCCTTAGATATCAGAATAGCGCAGCATTTCAACACTTGGTAAAAATTTCCCCACATAACGCAAGCAAGCAAAGAAACTAAAAACACAAATTTTTGTGGGTTCACAAATGAAAAAATATTTCATGATCAGAACTTTGAACAATGTTTATCAGAAAAAGAAACTGTAGCATGGACGTCACTGAAGAATGTAGGTAGTCAACCAGTTCCTGGGAAACAAAAAAAGCGATAATTACCAATTATTCCCGATTTAATAAAAACAATGGGTGCTAAAATGTCACCAAAAATCCATTACAAACATATTTAATTTTTGTGAAATAACCGTATATTAATTGATATTAAATTCAGTTTTCGTTTTCCCCAATATCTTAAAATCCTGATGTGCTTCTAAAATCAGATATAGATTCAGCAGACAAAAATACGTTAGAAACTGATTTTTATTTATTTGGAGGAAAAATCGTGTAAACTAGCGTAATTGATCGATTAATAAAAATCATAATAATTATAATAATAATAATGGAAAAATTACATCAATTTAATTTTTTTCCTGGACGATCCAGGTTGTGGCTCGTACTCCTCGTCGTCTTCTTCGTCAAAATCATCGTCCATCTCATCGCACAGTTCTTCTACCAGTGTAGGAGAAAGCTAAAGCTCTTCGTCATCGCCATCATCGTCTTTTAGTACAGGAATGCTGTTTAGACAATTCCCATGACACTTTTGGCAAATAGGGTAGCGCTTCAGGGTTGCTTTCTTGCACATGCATTTGCCACTACCGCAGTCTTTGATGCACCGGCAGAAAATGTCATCTGGCGCGGTGGAGACTTCCGTATACACAGGAGCGTGGTGGTTGCTTGGCGTACATGCCCACCCCCCACATTTTAGGGGACAGCTCGTTTCCTAATCAATGATAGAACTGGTTGTAGGTTCTGTAAGAGTGCTGCTTAGCTGCCCCCTTAGTCGGTGGGAGTGATTAGATGTCAGGTTTCACGTTCGCTGCCGACTTCACAAGCGTTACACTTCCTTAGCGGTTACACCAAACATTTCAAGAAACATTTCTTCCCTTTTTTCCCAACCAGAGCGTGTGATTAGTTGGAATTTGAAAAGACTTCAGCGGCTTTCTGAATGCCACGATTTTCTTGTTATAGTTTAATAAGGGCTACTTTGCTTTTTCTGAATGCTGCTGAGGTTGTAGCGTGTAGGACAGAACAGAAATTTAGCCCCAGTTGTGACACTCGTTATCTAAGAATTTCACAAAATTTTAAAATTGCTTTAGCTTTTGATCAGTTAAAGATACAGTATTGAAGATATACACATTTTAAAGAAAATTTAATTCTCTAAAACATCTTGGGAAACTTTCTTTTCAAAAAAATGACAAAGAAGATAAAAGGAAAAGTTAATGGAAAAACGTGAGACAAAATCCTTTTTTTGGAAATTAGTGATTGTGACGAGCTTATATCTCTTAAACTAAATATAACAGATACGAAAACAATGAATAGAGGCAAACTTGTAGAAAATTTAATGCTCTTCAATTTTGCATTCATCTAAAGCTACGGCTAACCATTTTCGAGACATAAGCGAAAAGCCGAAAAACGAGAACTTCTCTTCTCCTTCCTCCATTTGTCACAGCTCCAAGATCCCAGGACTTTTAGAATGTCTACCTCTTACCGGCCCAACATTTTCGTCTACACCCCCATTTAGAACATTCATTGACATGTTTGTAAATTTACTATTTATTTCAAATGAACATAAATGCCAAATTAATCTATCGTAAATGTCAAAACTTTTACTCATTTCTTCTCCCATTTTAACAATATTTCGAACGCAGTTTTCGAATGGTATATTATTATACGAGTTGTATAAGACGGTCTATTGTAGCACGAGTTATTTTGGACACGACGGGAGAAGCGAGAAGTGTTGCAAAGCAGCAAGTGCTGGAATAGTCTTATGTAACAAGTATAATAAACTATTTTTTATACTTTGCGTCATTAATTTGATAGAAATTGTAAATTCAATAAAAACATTTTTTCTATCTAAACAATCTAGTGATTTTTGCGTTTAACATGTGGTAATACTATAAAATGACTTTTTATGTTATCTGAGATTAGAATGTGTCAAAATTAAATGTGTTTGTATATAAATAAAACAAATGTTACCAATCTTACAAAACAAATAGTCTCCAAAAACGATGTTATAATAGCCTCTATTAAATATAGCTTAAATTTGCTAAAAAAATATTGCTTGATACACGGTTGCGAACTCACTTTTGCATTTTCGAATGGATTTTTTTATGCAAAAGCGATACTTCCTTATCCGAACGACATTACATGTCTTCAGAATAAAATTTACTATTTAAAATTAGCGGTAGGTTTTTCTGTGCCGATGTACACCGGCTTGCAAAATATTCGCGTACACCAATGTTTGATTATATTAAGTCGGTCTGGATATATAATTTGTCATTGCCAATCTGTTAAAATTATTTTATTTTATCTACGATCATACAGAAAGTGACTACTTTTTACACTATTGAACTAGTGTTATAACATTTTTATTGCACACTGTCAAAAGAGATGTATGATAAATTATTTATGAAAATTTTACAGACTGGTTGTTAAACAACTTATATACACGCTGATATACACGACTTAAGTCACAAATTTTAAAAAATATTAATATATTAAAAATAGCGTAGATAAAACGTTGTAAGATACACATTGCACTCACGTCTTTTAAAACACTAGCTGGTGAAAAACTCGGTTACTTGATTTTTAAAGTGTACACAGAGAAAAATGTATTTAAATTTCATCAACAATTGTGTGGTATTGTAAAACAAATTGGTCTTAAAAAAGTGACAGGGACAATTTGTGTAGAATTGTAGAAGATTGTGTCATTTAGTTTGTCAAGATTCTTTAAATAATGTTTTCAACTTTTTGTAAGGATGTGTATAAACTCAAATATAACATTTTGTGGAAGTTAATAGTAATTTTGTAGAATCAAATGAATAGTTGTCTATAAGTTTCCATAACAAATTGTGTTACTTATTAAAACAGAATGTGTAATGTTGTTGCATACAATTTTATACAAAATTGTACAATTGTTGCGCTAGTTGTGCCACAATTGCATAATAGTATTTAACACAATTACTTGTTCACATTTATACAAATTGCGCAATACTCTGGCACAAATATTCTATACAGAAGGTTAGCTATCACAAATAAAATATATATTTTTACATATATTAAAATATATGTAACTAATATGTATATAACTATACGATGTATAGTATATACAGGTATAACACTAAAATTTCCTTTTGCTGTCGCCTGTTTATATATAAATCTCGAATTTACATTAATAGCGACAATTACAAGTGGTGACATCTATAAGCTGTCATCCATAAACTTTGCGACACACAATAATTAGTAGCAAGCAGTTTGAACACTGGATTATGATTTCATTCAAACAAAATATTGTATTTTTCTAAACATTTTTTACAATTATACTTCAACATAATATGCTAGCTTATCCTCTACAACATTGTTCCAAAGAATGCAGAACTAAATCTGACTGTGTTAAATAATTGTCGTACGTTCCTGTTAGACAATTCAGTAACGAAAACCTACACAACGCTGGACAATACGATTCTACAATTATAATATAAATTTCTCCAACACCGTTTTGAACAATATTGTGCAAAGCTCTTATGAAGTATTTCTCTCTGTGTATGCAATTCTTTGCAAGCCCATGCTCTTTTTGTTACTGCAACCCAACGTAAGTGACAGATTTTCGTAGTTGTCTTCTGTAGCGCTTGTCGTCACTAATGGATGCTAATGGTTCAGGCATTGCTAGTTGTCCCTTACAGACTATGTATGGGTACCATATACTCGTACATAAAATACAAAAAAAAACAAAAAATTGAATTAAGAACAATATTTATTTATGATATAAATTAAAGCTTACAACAAAAAGTTACACAAAGTCTATTACTTATAAAGGAACAATATTGCAATAAATTTATTTCATACTTTAAATCATAAATTATACAGCAGTAAACAGCATAAGCAGTGCATGCGTAGCTTGAAGCAACTTACAAATTACAGCATTTTGTAAACATTTATTGGGATTTATTAGTAACACTAGATGTACCTATTAGTCTGAAAAAGACGATTCTTCAATCATTGCCTAACCAACTTAATAAATATTAACTTAAGGTGAAATACCTTTCAAAACTAACAAGTACAAGTGTTACTATTTTTACCTAAATACAGCGATTGCTTTTTAATGCAGGTTATTATTAATACATATTGGGTTCATATACGAATCACAACAAATGCAAGAATACCTGTAAACCTACTTCTATCGTTTTCTTTTAGAGATTTTGATCCTCCTTACCTTTGTATATATAGTAAGCTTTACTGAAACCTAACTGGTCAAACATCTCGTCCACCCAGTCTTTAATATCAGGTACACTTGTAAATGCGCTTGGTTGTTCACCAGCACAATCTATATTCCAAGACGTTATTCCAACTTGTCTTAATCTTCCTGGCTGGCCAGGTACAGGACACACTAATGGTCCTCCACCGTTTCCTTCACAAATGTCAGAACCATGTTTGTTAAATCCACAAACAAATGATTTGTGCAAATTAAATAATTCTCCCAAATGTGTACTTCTAAGACAGTGCTGACACTCTACAGAAGTTACAAGAAAGAATTCCATCTTTTTCATTAGAGCACTATAACTGCCTCCGGGTCTATCTATACCCCAACCAGTAGCTACACATTCATTTCCTACGGGATCGAATATTAATTCCGGAAGCAAATTTGATAAACAAGCGGTATTGATGTCGTCAACCAAGCTAAAATGTTCTTCGGTAATTAATAATGCAGCATCAAACTCCAAATTCGCTGAATTAAACTTAGGATGTTTAATTACGTTGCTGACCAATCTATTTTGACGAGATTTATTGTTCAAGGTTCCTTGCTTGTCCCATTCTCCAGCTCGAACAATAATCGTTTCTGAGTCATTAACGCAATGTGCAGCAGTTAAAACCACTTGAGGATGTATCAGTGAACCCACACATTCATATACTCCACGACCTTCACGTAGTTTTGCTACCATTACAGTCCATGGAAATTCTCCAAATTCAGCAAACTGTTGTTTATTATCTGCCAATGCTTTCGAACCATAACCACAATCTTTTGTTGGTTCTAAATAAGTTCTTGGACCCAATTCTATGCTGCTGTTGGAAGCCATACAGCAGACATCTTGAATACTTTGACATACGTTCTCTTCTACGTAGGTTCTAAAATAAATGAAAATTAGTTAATCATCACCGCAATTTTTAGTTTAGTTAAAATCTGTAAATATAGTATTACCTGGTTATAAGAAGACCTTCACCGTCTTTGATGACTGTTCCGTCTTCAGCTTTGCATAAGTAAAATGGCACACAATTGCATTGTGTATGTCCCTCTTCTTGAGAAACAAGTTCTTTAAAAACTTTCTTTAATTTATTATGATGCTCCTCTATTTCATCAAATATTTGTTCAATTTCTTCAATGTCATTGCTTTGTATTTCTGCTTTAACACTTATTATGAACAGGTTTGATAAAACCAACAATAATACTCTTGAAGACCGACGGAGAAACATTTTTTACACGTAGGTTTGTTTGTTGTGATTTCTGAATGAATGAAGGCATGAAGATGCTAGCCTGCTTTTAAACGGATGTATTTGGTGGTCTCTGACAAACCGATTGCATCAGAAGGGAAATTTCCGGGAATCATTAGGATTTTCTCACGTATTTATATAAGCTTCGGAAAAAACTTTCTCATTAAATATTCTGAAGCTATAAACCTAGTTGTATTTTGTTTTTATGTGGGTGCTGTATGATAATTATTAGCAATGTAATTTAATGATATGTAGAGGTTATTAATAAACCGGTTTTCGGCTATCAATTCTTGTTTAGAATAGCATTAATAAGCAGTGTGAGCTGTTATTATTTATTATTATGATAATGATATTGTGGTTTTCCATGTAGAATGTTTTTGTTTATGCAATTGAGCGAAGACAATAGAATTTCCTAAGATGAGCAATATCTTAAAAAAATGCAAGAACAAGAAAGAAGTCTAGAAGGGCTAGAGAAGATCGAAACTATATTTGTAGTAATAAAATAATTTAGTGGGTGACATGGGGGCGATTTTAGGTTATGTATTTAATTTGACAATTGCAACTTGAAAAATATACTAAAAAGATAGGTACTTTATATTCATGAATATTTTCACCTTTACCATAAATAATGAATTTTAATTATGGTATTGCTGTTTTTTTTAGGAAAAAGAAGTAAACAATGATTCACACTGTTGTTGTTTTGGATTGTGTCCAAATAACTACATGTAATCAAGTCTGATATAAGTGAATTGTTCTTTTTAGAATTACAATTCAAAAGATAGCATGTATATCAATTGTTAAAATCTCATTACCGGAAAACCTGTAATTTATACAAAAAAACTTCATAAGGTGCAGTTCTGTTGACGTTAAACTGGTTTGGACAGAATTCCCCAGAATTCTTTATACATCTTTTCCTCAAGCTCGAGGCGTGGAAAAACAAACCGAGTTTAGCTACTGTTAGTTACTATAACTTAACTACAAAATCATTAGAAGTATCCTGTTTCTATAATTAATCATAGAAGACAGAATATTAGTGCAAGTTGTTTTCGTTTGCGCAATGAAGTCTAATATTATGAATTTCTGCATTTTTATAAGTGCTAATTTAAGTGAAGATGTAATATTCAATTGTTTTTGCTCATATACATTACTGTTGGTTGGAAAAATAAGGACATAAATAGGTTACAGCCACCTTAGTCGGGCTACCCATTTTTTTCTTCTGTACTGTCTATTAATTGGCCATTCCACATGAGACCAACCGAAAAATCAACATTTTAGTTTTAACCAAGCTTTGGTATTTACTCGTACCTAAAAAAACACAACTTATAAAACTGTCGTCGAAAATTCTTTTGTTGAAAATTAATTTAGAGTAGTTTAGAAAACCACAAACAGTGGTAATTTCTTGTTTGCCCAAGAAACTTTAAATTGTATTATCTAACAGTTACATCTTGAAATATAATTTTATATAACACAAACCATTTTGAAATAACGTTTTAAAAGTTCTAAAAAATATAATTTTCTACGAAAGTATGGAAATGTAGACTTGTCTGACAAGAAAATTGATATTGAAATTAGACTTTTATTAGACGAGCACGGAAGGAATTCTCCACGCTCATTTTTTTTACATGAATATGGAAAAATATACGCTAATAAAAACATATAAAGATCTGCACTTTTTACAGATTTTCATTAGTTTTGAACATTCTTCACTTTCCTAGAAAAAATTATATGTAACGCACTTGCAGAAAGGACCGTTGCACAACTTGTATAAATAGACAACTTGCATTCTCGTCTTGCAAAACGTTTCACAATGCAACGGAATTATTAGTCAATCTTATTAGTGAGTTCAGTTCACCGGAATGTTTTGGAATTCAGAACAAATTGGAATTTACCACTCTAAATTACGACTCCTTACAAAATAAGATCGAACAAATCTTAAAGCACAACTCTGAAACAAAGCTTTTTTAGACACGGTAAAATAACAATAAACTATAAAATTATATATACTTACTGTATCTAAGAAACTCAAAATATCTGCCACAGCTTGAGATTTAAACTCTCTCTTACAAATTAATTATTCAAGTCGTAGGTATTGGTTCCGCAGCTGTATAAATTGTGAAAAGGAGTAGATAAAGGTCTCAAAACACAAATAATAACTCAAAAAGGGCGCCATCTGATTATGAAGCTTAAAGTGTTGATTATAAATAACCAATCAATGATGTTAATTGAATAAGCATTAAAAATTATTAAATTCATTAACCAGAAAATGAATAAAATATTTTGTTGAATCAAAAAGATTTTGTCTATTTAAAATTTTGTACTAAAAGTGAAATAAGATGTTCATAATTATATGGTTCCGTTTTCTAGATCCTTAGTTTTGAACTGAAAACATTTATTTAACAGGAAAAACATATGGTTAAGACATAACAATACATATATATATAAAATAAATAAAACACCACTCGTACATTTATTACAAGTCTAATCCATATTCTTTAGATCATAATTATACCAGAGTAAATCAATAAAAAAAATTTATCTAAGACCTTTCATTAATTAACAAAAATAACCAAGTAGTTTATAAGATCGACCAAAAGAATTATTCAATAAATTTTATTCAGTAATAAAATTTAAGTTGACTTGACTTTTTTGACAAAGTCTATAAACAAATATCTAAAGGATATTATGCAAATTAGATTAATTCAATTATTATCAATTTGGATGATTTTAAAATACATTAATTTTAAAGATTTCTAAATAAAGCAGAGAGCTCTCTTCCTAAAGAAAAATTGCAACATTCTTTAACTAAAAGATTCTTAATTAACTGCATTATAAAGCAATCACTTAAAAAATACGGTACCTTGAATTTCATCCACCAAACTCGTGGAATACAACACATATAGTCCAGTAGAAATTGGAAATTGGCCTTTATTTTGGAAAATTGTTGTTGAACTCGGCGTTGTATTGAAGTGTTGATTTTCAGTACCAGAAACTCGATTCAATTTAATTACTGTCATTCGCCCATATGGTTTCATAAACAAACTGGGTCGAGCACAAAAAAACCAAGATTTTAAAATGTTTATACGTAATAACGTATTTACTTTCATTTAGAAAATAACAATAATGTTTCAGGAACTTAAATTGTTTTTAATCACTAGTAGCACTAAATGCGTTTAAATTCTTTAAGCGGAATTTTAATTTTTAAAAATACGGGTGTCGATCATTAAATTCTGGATCGATTACAATTGATCTTTCCTGAAGAAAACTGCACTGGTCTTAAAACCAAACGAAACGAAATAATTGTTTTTAATAGTTCTTTACCAAAAAGTGAAACACCTTTGTTTATGCGCGTTACAAAATTATAAATCTTTCTAACACGATTTATCGAGACGGAATTCCTTTTAAAACTGGCACTTTGCACAAAATAGCACTGAAACGGTACTGTACTGTATTTAGATTTATAGCAAATCTAAAGGGTTTAGAACTAACTGTAATTCGGTAGCAGTGATTATAGATCAATCATTATTGATCTGAACTCAAACGAAGAGCCCGCACACCCCAAGTTAAAGTGTGTACAATTATAATATCGACCGTAATCGACCGCAATCGACCGCTTGCTGTAAGGGTTCGGTGGTAAATCTTTTAGCGTCAACACCAGCGAGGGTTTTTATCACGTCGGATCCCGAATCTCCGCGTGGAAACATATGCTTTTATGCAGCAAGGGCGCTTTTTACTTGACCTTCTATAGGATTCTAGACTCAAATACAAAAAAGTAGAACCGCTAGAAATCGCGCGCCAAACTTATGCGGTGGTACAGCGTCTGGCGTGTAGACAAGATTCCTACGCCGTAAACTGACTTAAAATTTAACACGCAGATCACTAACAAAGGAAATTGTATTTTCGAATCCTGTGTTCTCAGAATGTTAACAGAAATATCTCTATAAAATAAGTTGACCAAGCACTTCACACAGTTTCTTATCAAGGTCTTTCCCGAAGTAATCGATATTATATTAAAATATAAGCAAACAAATACTGAAAAACATTCTTGGTGACACCACGTTGTTTAATTATATCAAATATAAAATAATCCTTTCCTAAAAGTACTTTCTATAGGAAATGTTTACATGATGAAATGCTGATTTAAATAAAGCGAAGTCCACAGGACCGAACTTAAGATTTTTAATAAGACTAAATGCAAAATTATGCATACTAAATGCTGTTGGAAAATGTACCCGTTACAACTCTTATCTGAAATCTTTATACTACAATCATGATATTGATACTCTTTTTCAATTTTGCGAACACACAGTCGTTCAATACGATTACTACAAGATGTCTCATATTCGTAAACGTTTCAAGGTAATCTCAGATCTTATTAGTCACGTGTCAATGACTACTTACTACTTACCAGTTAGTTGCCTTAGACTTTCTAGGAACTACCTAGAAATGGTTATCAGGCTTGTCGAATTCTTCTGATGCAGAATATTATACTAAAGGTGTTCAAAATTTGAAAGTTGATCAAGATTCTATAAAACAGTTACTAAAAGAACAAAATCAAATTCTAGTAAATATAATTACCAATTTTAATAATACAATCTCTTCTTTTCAAAACTACACCTAAACTATAAATAAAAATGTACTATAGATAGGAAAAGTAGCTAATGAAGAAAGATATACTAAACTAACGCTAGCTCAATTAACCTTAATTACTGAAATCTTAAATCAATTAAGTTATATCACTGAAACTTTGCATAATCAATCAGAAATTATTTTATTTGGTAAGTAGAATGTGCTTTACCCTTCAATTTTAGATCCAAAATCTGTAATTTTTAAATTGCAAAAGACAGTTTCGTATCTACCATCCCGACAATTCCCTTTACCATTAATACCTGGCTAATTCCATGCCAAATCGCATAATTTGAAAACACGACCGTGCTTTGATATCTTAGATTTTGTTCAATTTTTTCCTTGCATAGATTCATATGAAATAACATTAAACTAATTTTGTCAGATTTTTTGGATGAAAAATGGCCGGAGTAGAAATTAAAAAAAATCGATTTTGATGCAAATTTTTGCTACCCGACACTCTACATCATCTAACTAAAGTTGTCATAACTCCCTTATTCTTTCAATTATATGGCTCATCCCAGTGTGTCAGATTAAATCATTTTTTTTTATTTTTTTTGGATTTTTTAGAGTATATCAAGAAACGCACAATAGACATTACATAGTAAATAAATAAATAAATAAATAAATATATGTTTATTCTGCAATTGTGTAATTTACAAAAAAAAAATGAAAAATTAACAGAATGATTAAGTAACAAAACTTTTTAGTTCTTACATATAACTATAGCGAAAGAGAAAAACAAAAAATTACAATAATCACAATAACCAGCTGCAAGAAAACTATAAATATAATAACAACAAACAGTTTCTTATTTATAAGATTATATGTTAATCACTACAATGCAGAACCTCAAGGTGAGGGTTCAGTTTACTACTGGTCTTCCACCCACACCTTGCATTACAATAAAAAAGAATTTTTTGTTTGTGGTTGTAGAATTATATTAATAGAAATACGAATATCTAGGTATTCAAACATCGCATGAAGACTCAAAGATTAAAAAATATATATAGTAAACAGGAACTCAGTAATAAAAGGAGATCGAAGAAGAGGATAGCGTTAGAATCGCAAGATTGTTAACTAGTTAGTCGTTAGCTGTATATAATACATGCAGTACTCAACTTATTACTGTTTTTGCAGTAAATACAAAAAAGTCTCCTTTTGAAAGAATTAACTGAAAGCGATTTTAGAGATGGCGGAATGCCATTATAAATCTTTGAAATGTTATAAGTAAAAGACCTTTCAAAAAGCGTCGTTGTATGGTTTGGTATAGTCAGTAAACCTCGATGACGAAGGTTTAGGCTATGAACATCGGTCCTGAATCTAATCTTGTTATATAAATAGGGTGGTTGCTTTTCGACAATTATTTTATGAAAGAATGTGGCACTTTGTAGATAGCGTCTATTTTTCATAGAAAGCCATTTAGCATCTGATAACTTATGTGAAATATGATCATATTTAGGAATACCATAAATAAATCTCAAACAAGCATTTTGGATTCTTTCTATACGTTCAGATGTTTCATAATCTAGGCAAAAGTGATATACTTGAGCACAATAATTAAAGTGTGAAAATACGAGCGTTTCACACAGCATTATTTTTATTTTTTCATTTAAATACTGCCTGTGAGGATATAATAATTTTAGATTAATAAAAGCTTTTTGGGCACATTTAACAATATGATCTTTGAATCTTAGGATTTTATCAAAAACTAAGCCTAAATTTTTTGCTTTATCAACAGCAGGTATAAGGACATTATTTATTTTAATTTCTGGTACTTGAGATATATCTACATTATTATTAATAAAAAACAGTACACAAGACTTTGAAGGATTTAGTTGCAAGGCATGATTTGTAGACAAGCGAAATAAACTATTCAAATCACTGTTTATATCCTCTACGGCCTGATCAATATTATTCCATTTGAAACTGCGTAGAAAAGTAGCAGGCTGTGGAGGCAAATCTTACTGTTTTTACAAATTCTGACTGTGCTTATGTGCTACAATTATCACCCCTTTGAAACTTTTTTTATAGAATCATCTTAGCATGTACTTGGTATGGTTAAAAAATAAAAAGGGGGTTTTTTGTAAAAGTTTCAAAAGTTTTGAAAAAAAAATTTACGTGCAATGTCTTTGCATCCACCTTGCAATACTTTGAAAGATCCAAAAACTATCTTTAATCTGACACTTGAATGAGTCAGATAACTCAAACAATCAAGGAGTTATGACAATTTCAGTTAAGCATTCATTAGCAGACTGTTGCAGAGCAGAATTTTAAATGCAAATACTGCTACCCCACACTCTGCATCATCTAACTAAAACTGTCATACATCCCTTATTTTTATATTTATCTAGCTCATTCAGGTGTCAGATTGAAGCTAGTGTTTGGATTCTTCAGCATCCAGGCAATGGCTGTGACGTTTGTTGATATACTCTGAAAGATGCAAGAACTAGGTTTAATTCGACACCTGGATAAACCAGATACTCAAAAAATAAGGGAGCTATGACAAGTTTAGTTAGATGAGAAAGAGTGTCGGGTACAGGAATTTGCAAAAAATCGAAATTTTCAAAACCTTAAAAACTTCGGCAATTTCTAATCCAAAAAAAATCTGGAAAGAACAATTTACTGTCATTTCATAATATCTATTTATGTAAGGAAAAAACTCGAACAAAATCTGAGACATTGAAGCACATGGGTCTAGTGGATATGGCATGAAATTAGCCACCTACTAAAAGTCATTTATTATTAGATATTAGTACCATTGACGTTCTATATCAGTCACCCAATTTATTCTTTATTATTCACATACCTCTAGTAACACTCTACTATTATGATTATTATTCAACTTATTGTTATCTACTGGTAACTCCAGACAAGCGACTTCAATTTATGTTAAGAAACACATCCAGCTGCCGCTTGTTACTCAATAAGCATTACACCTGTTCAACAGGATTCTACATATTCAACATATTCTACGCATAAAGTGTGTGAAACAGTGTTGTTCAAAAGAATTACTAGTGTTACCTAGTGACTGTAAAATAGCGCAGATATGTCTATTTGTGCTATCATTGTCATGAAGTGTATTTATGGAACTACATTTCATCAAATAGATGGATCATCATGACTACAAGACCACGACAATTAGATGTTAAACTTTTGATGATAAACATAATATTTCCCAAATTTTAGACACATTTTTTCTAAATTTAGACAAAAATTGTCAAACTCAATTAGGTCCGTTGAATCTAGTTTCAGAATTTATAGGAGAAAGTGAATTAGCCGTGTATATACCACAAACTCCTTTATTTAACGAATGCTGTGAAAATTAAAATTGTTCAAAATTAATTCGTAAATTTAGCTTTGCTCATATTGATACACCTCCAATTCACATAAGTGATTTATAACTTGCTGAAACGATTCTTACTTCTCCAAGTGTTGTAGTTCCATCTCCTATAGTTCATTACAATGCTGAAGATGAAACAAGTGTAAGGTCTATTCCAAATGTAACTAGCAATGTTGAATCGCCCAGGCGTTCTCAACGTTTAATGACAAAACACTCAAAATGGTCTATTGATTAAACTTGTCAATCTTAACCCAGGTTTTGATTAAATTTAGCTTTTTAACATAAATTCAAACGTATTTTGTTAAGTATTTGTGTTAATCTATCTAATATTCGATTGATGACTCAATGTACGTCGATGGAATTATTCAGTTGCAAAGTCTGACATGATAATTACTGTTTTTCAACATGTTTATTCAATTATAAATTTCTCGAACGAGATGTGATACAAATGTGTTATCATTGGACTCATCATACTTTGATTTATTGTATTAGCTTAAAATACTACTAATGCAATGTTATTAATAAAATACTTAATTGTTATTGTTGTGTAACACATAACAATTTCACACAGGTGCGCATCAATACACAGCACATGAGCAAACTTTTATTAAATAGATGGAACTTCAATCTCAGTATAACTTACAGCTGTCATGTAAAATTGGTTGCATAATTTATCAGGGATGACAAATCGTTTGACGTGTTACCGTAATAATTGAACATACATGAATGTACATGTTCAGAAATATAAAATTCGCACTGTATATATGAGTTAAATTTCTGATAGATAAATTGAATTAACTGTACAAATGAACTAGTTCTCTAGATGAAGATAAGAGAAAACTTGTATAGCTATCCTTCTTTTTCATGGCAAAGTTTGATTCAATATTATTTGGATCACAGATTAAAACTTAAGAACTCCAAAACTCCGTTTGCAACAAAAGTTTGTAATAACTTTGGATCCACAAAAACTAAGAGTTGACTTGCAGAAGATGTCCGAAAAACATAATTCTGAAGAATATACTACTCTTCTGGCGTAAGTTCAATATGGCGAGCAACTTTGCCTTATATTCTCTTTGGTATCATATATACACAAAATTACCTAAAAGTGCTTAAAGTCTTATAAGAGCAATTTTTGCAGGATGCATATTTTTGCTAAAAATACTAAACGTCTAATTAAATACTAATTTTCTAGAATATGGCATTTTTTCATGTATGCACAGTAGGGTGGTCCAACAAAAAAGCAAAATTGGAAATCCTATGCTCTCACCCCCTAGGATTATTGTATATCGAAAAAAATACCCATATTTTTTTATTTTCAAATCGGACGATGTTTAGGGATGCCTCAAAGCCTTTAAAGTTTCCCATGTATTTTACACGGAAAAAAACACTTTTTTATAGATTTGGTATAGAATTCTAGAAAATCAATATTTTTCAACTGGACTACACTGTTTCTCTTCAGAAATGTTCAGAGAATGACATCCAATAATTTATTCATCAAAATATTTTATATTAAAAAATACTAATAAATATTTTTTAACGGTTCTTCCGTGTTTCTTCCATTTATGGTTTTTTGCGGGCTTTAAAAAATAGTTAATATAAAAAATTTAACCCCTAAACATCGTCCGATGTCAAAATAAAAAATTTGTATACTTTTTTCGATATACAATAATCCTAGGGGGTGAGAGTATAGGATTTCCGACTTAGCTTTTTGTTGGACCACCCTAATGCACAGGCACACCCGTAGTGTGTTAGACTGCTTACCATCGTATTTCTTTTGGCAATTTCTAATATACAGCCATTAATAAAAAAAAATTGTATAAAAATTACTTCCAGATTCAACTACAATTTGATCAAACAAATTGGTCTGAAACAGCTTAATGTTCCAAATCAGTAGTTAAAGCATACCTTCCTGTGTAACTGTATAAGTTACTAAACTTAGTTTAAAGGTTTACATGTTAAATGAAATTCTTACATTATAACCTTAAAAGTAGTCTTGCGTTTCTTTAAGTTTCTCTTTTAAATAGTCTAGTATATACTAAAATTAAAGTTTCCACAAAATTTCAACAAAATACTTTCATAGACTTGGAAATAAAATGTTTTATCATACGTCTAAAACTATATTACTGCAAAGCAAAACGTCGTTTGATGTTTTGTCAGGATAGATGGTATGCTGCTCATACGTTATCTGTCTGCACCAGATTCCACGACCAGTCATGTCTTTGTGTTTTTGACTTTGTGTTTGTGCTTGAAGCACAGCTAAGTATATGCTAAAATGCACAGAACGAAAGTGCATTGTAGATGTCCAAATAAAATAAAAATGTAAACTAAAACATGTAAAATTATTTACAAGCCAGAAATGTTAACTATAATATTATAACAGCGAAGTTTGTAAGATTAAATGTCATAGGTGTTTCTATACAACAATTTACTGTAACCTTATTGATATTGTATTCACGAATTATTATCCCTTTATCTCTTTTTCCCCTAGTCTTCACATCTGTTAGCTATGTAAATCGTGTAAGAAGTAGAATTCTTGTTATGTGCTCTGGAATATAGAAAAATGGCTGAGAAATCGATTTTCAGATCTTGGAGATTCTGACATAATTAAACATGTTTGACTGAACTTGATTGAAGAAAGACCATAATCTTTAAGTTATTTTCGGTCACTAAACTCCTTTTTACATTCCAGGTCGCAGGTTGTAGATATATTACCTATATATGATCATTCGTTAACCTGCGTATTTAAAAATTATAGTATAAAACGTATTCGTTTATACGTTTGTTTGCTATTGAAGCTAGTTCAGCAATCGCTATTTATTAAATATAAAGTTTGTTTACGTTTAAAAAGTTCTAATTATATAAGTGAAATTAAAGTCGGTGTGAGCTCCTTGTGAAATATTGTGTAAAATATTTTTAAGACAAACTGTTGTATTTCAGTGTTTTAAAATATTATGTAGAATGCTGTAACATGTTTCGGTTTATTAGACCTTTAACAAGAGCTTTGCAGTTGCTTTTATGCAACTTCCTGATAAAGGGCTAATAATCCGATATCCGAAACACGTGTAGAGCATTCTACATAATATTTGAAAGCATATACATACAACATGTAATAAGGCGGGGTAGGGGGTAGAAGAAATTAATAAAAACTTGCAACTGGATGTCGTACACAAACTAGATATTAAAGCGGTTCATCGAAAACTCTTTTTTTTAAAACGTCTGCCTTATCTTACAACAATGGGGTACAGACAGTCATTCCTAAAATAAATAAGATACAAAATAAACACAAACGTGTTTTTATTAAAGTGATTTTTAAATAAATATACAAATTAAAAATTGTTAATCGACGACTATTATACTCACAATTTTAAAGTGATATGTATGTAAACCACGGACGGCACCTTAAGACAACTGTTTCGAGCTTTTGACTCCCATCAGTTAGGGGCAGCCGTCTGCGATTTCTACAGATATCACCAGAGCTTATACACTAGCTCGGAAATAACATTAACACCATCAAATAACTGTAGAATGTAGAAACAGTTGTCTTAGGGTGCCGTCTGTGGTATATACACATATCACTTTAAAATTGTGAGTATAATAGTAGTCCATTAACAGTTTTTAATTTGTATAGTTATATCTAAAATTTCGTACAAAGCAGTTGATATATTGACCTTCCTTCCATTAATTGAAATTTCAGTCTTCGCGACATAGGAAAACAGACAAAAAACAATAATTATATTTGTCACTTTGTTACTAAATGAACTTGAATTGAAATTGAATTAAGCAGGAATTTCAATATTTTTATAGAATAATAAAATATGCAGATTGCAATTCCCTTTAAAACAGTTGTTTTGAATATATTGTGATGATTTTCCTCATTATTTGAAAATCATGAGTTTCTAATTTGGTTACCCATGTAAAAACGTTCAGTGTTGATTTTCATTGCTAATCATAAATTGAATTTTTAAAATGATTAATTGTTAAAACGGTTCAGGTTTGAGTTAATTTTATTTATTGAATACATGTATATAGCAACAAACTTTTATCAGGAATACAACTTTGGGGTTTACAGGATTATCACTTCCAGTTAAATCTGAAAAAGAAAATGTATCAGTGATAAAAGTTTACAAGACATTACAAATATTATCAACAACAATACAGAAATAGTCTTGACGACCATAAACAGTTAGTCGGTAATACAATTATTGATAAATAGACAATAATAAAATTACCGAGCTACAGAAATAATGAGCAAGGTCAAGCTATTTTAAATAAAAACTATAAACTATCAAAATACATGTAAAATAATTGCATAAAAACAATATATAAGGTTTCCATGTGGTAGTTAGGTAAAGAGAGAGATGAAAAAAATAACATTAAAAATGGTTGTAAAATTAATGTATCCAAAATTAAATGTAAAGTTTTATAAAGAAGACAATAAATAAAATATTCAAGAAGTTATCCTGAGTTAACAGTGTCTCATTAATTGTAATAATAATAAAAAAGAAAAGAGTTACAGAAGAAGAAAGAAAATTATTTATAAGTATTCAACATACAGTTTCATCAAAGAAACCAGTAGCAAGAGAAAAGGAAGTTGACCTTACCCATTTCAGTTTCGACAGGTATTCAGTTTGTAACGCATTGGGACCATAGCAGCCGAAATCAAGTTCTTGAAGGGTGTAGAACCAGACACCATACCACTGAAAGGAAATTGATGTGCATTACAAGATAAGGTTTGTGGAAGTGAAAACGAAAGTATCAAGGTATATATAGTGTTCCTCAGTATTAAAGCTATATAGAGGAAAGTGAAAAAAAAATCAAAATTAAAAGTTGCATTTACTTACCAGAAAATTGAAAAGTTAATTTGTAAAAGCCGTAAGTGATCATCCCATAACCTAACAGAATACATAATTTAAAGATAAGTAATAAAGTAATAAATATAAATTAAAATTTACCTAATCAGAGTCGTCACTTGTGTTTTCATAAGTGAGGTTAAATATTTTTCTTTCAAGCAAATGTCAAAATCGACAGTGCATGCGGATAGAACCTTTCCCATTTATTAAGTTTTCTCATTGCATATTATAGTAATATCATTATATAAAATCCCGGAACAACAAAACACTGAATTCTTAAAAGGAACCCATAAAGGAGTTCAGTATTGGTTTCAGAATTAAAGCAGACTATAATAAAATCGACCCTGAGATAAACATTTTAAAATTCTTTTATTGTGTGATTGCAGATAAAATAAAATCAAATTAAAATTAAACATCAAAATTCTACATCACAATATGTTTTACTCTCAGTATGTCTCATAATATCAATATTCTTTCTTTTTCACAGGTTTCACAAGTCTATCATATCATTCATATTGTAAAGGTAAACAGAGTTTTTTAAGCAAATGGCCGGTTTCACAAAGCTTAATTAAGTTCTGGTTAACTTAATTGTCATTAAATTCAAAACTCAGAAATTTCATTGACTGAGATTTAATAGACCTTGATTTTATCCAATTATTTTGTTAGATTTCAAATAATCACAATTAAGTTAATCAGAGATTAATCAAGCTTTGTGAAACCGGCCAAAAGACACTTAAAAAGTGAAAACGATAGACTATTAGACAACTTCATAGTTTGATAACAACAGTGTATTAGCAAGTAGTGATGGCAGCTTCACCAAAAATAGCTACAAAAATGTCTACAGATCAGCTGGTGTTTGGTTAGCCGGTGGAGTTGCCTGTATTGTATATGTAAATGTTCCAACGGAGTCAGATATTCCTAAAAGCATCTTGAGCATGAGAAACAAAAATAAAAAATCCGATAATTCTACTATTGCAGAGATTGCTGTGTCAAAAGTTGAAAATATTTACAAACGTGTATCCATACCAACAGTTCGAAGAGACGCAATTAAGGTCCATGTTCTGAAAGTGTATAAAAAGTGTCAAGGTGTAATCCGAATACCAGCTGCCAAAAGGTAGAAGAATCCCGAGTGTTCAGATCCCAATGATCTTTTGGACTTAAAAAAGACGTGTTACTGAAAAAAGGAACCTTAAGTAGTACAGTGCATATTAGCCACTTATTTTCGTTAGTCGCTTACAACATTGCTTTAGAATTAGGCATAGAGTAAATTGCAAATATTATCGAAGATAAAAAACTGTTATTTTAAATTTTGTTTTGTAAAAATAAATAAAAAGGAAAAATTATTTGCCAAATGGAATCGAACCTTCGACGTAGCGATTTGGGGTTATTATTACCTCGATCCGGCTAACAGAACTATGGAATCATTTCAACTTTTGAGCGCACCACACTTATTTTAAATTGCACTAATTTAAATGATTTTCTTTAAGGTGATGGGTTGTAGCAATTATTATTATTATTACCTATTATTATATTATTAAGAAAGTTACTAAACGTTTTAGTCCATTTTCGGGATATGAGTATTGTTTAAACTAAGAAACAAAATAATAAACATATAAAAATTTTATTTATGTGGATAAATCTTACAAACGATTGTTTAAAAGCACTATTTAATTCGATTTGAGTATTTTGATTCAGAGTTTGTGTGGAGCCCCGACATTGCAAATGCGGTAAAAGGTGAATGGGTTATGTATGCGTATACATATGTACCATTCGCTTTATAATGATCTAGGACAGCAAGGCTAACCTGTTGCTATTTTTTATTATCTTAGCCTATGCATTTACACTGAGAAACAGTAATGCCTTGCTGTCCTAGATCATTATGAAAGCAATGGTACGTTGTATTGTTATTGTAGATATATAGAACACTAATGTATTGTATGGACTGGGGTTTATCACAACACTATGTTTAATACGGTGTCTCCTAACCACACATGTATCGCACCTATATTGTACGAGTAGTAACGGTTTAGTACGGTTAGTAAAACTCTAAACTGACCAGCCCTCATTAAAATTTTGAAAAATCGTCCCCTATGTACCGTTGCAGATATAGGCAACATAGTAAATTGTTAAGCAGTTTTTGATGGTTATTATAAGACAATATTTTTGATCTATTCAAGGTAGATAGTTTTAAATTTATTGCATATAAGTAATACATAGGCAAGTATCACGATGATCCACCTTTGGAATGACTACCCAAAATGGACGTAGACGGCAAAACATCTGGTGTTTATTTTGAAATAAAACTTAATAAAGTTTTTATGGGGGCTTTTCAATGAATCCAACAGGTACATTTGTATGTTTTCTTACCTTGTTGCGCGTTGCGGAACAAACCCTTTTTACCTGCTTCCAATCGACTGTTGACATCACTTTCATAAAATTTTCGAATAATACATTTCGTTCTTTCCACATCCTTTTCTTTTAAAAGTTTATTTCGCAACTTTCTGTTTTTTGGACCGTTTTGTCCCTCAATTCATCTCCTGTCTTCTACCCGAGTTGTAAGCCTTTGATAAGGCTTAAAAACGCTTCTGATGCTGAATCAGTTAGTGTATTTTCCTTTAAGAACGTATTAGTGATCCCTTGCACGATTGTTTTTTTAGCACGCCATTTGACTTGGTAAGTCTTTCATTTCTTTTTTATAGCTTGACGTCCTCTTTCTTCAACTCTTGAATATCTAATTTTAATACATTGATATGTAAGGCGTATGGCTTTTTTTCTTTCTAAGATTTCTTGATATATCACTGTTTTTCTTAGTAGTGGCTACTACTAAGGAAAAAAGTTACATATCAAGAAATTTTAAGGTGGTATGATTCTTAATATCTAGAAAAAAACATACTATATCAGTAGATATTGTCTCCTTCCCTGTTAGGAGGCCCTGTTCTATTTTCTGTCAGGGGACTGACGCCAGGGTACTGATAAAATTAATAAAAATCAAAGCTACTACAAAAACTAGCAAAAAAGTAGTTATTCTACTTATATCAAGAAATTTAAAAAATACTGACCTGGGTACTGATGTATTGAGTGGTCTAAAACGTGTTTGCGTAACACCTAATAAATGCTAAATAAAAAAGCGTGAAAGTGTCACCTTTCGTATGTACGCAAACTTCACGTGCGTTTGGATTTGTGAAAAATGTTGCAAATGAAGCCTTAATTTTTCTTCCCAGTAGGACTGTTAATCGTGACAGGGAACTGTCTTCAAAACCCGTGGGACAATATTTCATCTAGTATTTTGACATGATAATATTCAAAAATGAACAAAGAACACTGCAGCTAATATACGTATAAAAAGGAAATGTTATATTTATATTAAGTGTTAAATTAGTATCTTCTATTTCGGGTTGGAACAGACCAGGATACTGACATTTTGGCTATATTTCCATGAGATTTTTAATCTTCGGTTAATGTATTTATAAACCTTGCAGTATAAGTTAGATAAATAAAACTGATTACTTTAATTATATAAACAAATATGTGTTGGTTTATGTAAGATATTTTTAACATTTAATACTGTATGGACACAATTTTTCCCGTTAGTAGAGAAATACCCTTTTTCAATAAAAGAAAGTGAGCAAAATTATTGGTGAATAAGATATGCACATTGCACAACAACAACGTATAATTGTTAGCCTTGACTAACATATACAAGAATTCTTACTCCTATTATATTTTGTTTCTAAAATAATGTTTTCGAATCACGTTTATAAACGAACATGTAATACATAACCAAATATGTTCTTTTTTTTTATTAAATGCACTATTTTTATACGGAAGCATGTGAGAAGAATTTCTCTGGCATGTTTGACTGTATCTGTCAATTGAACAATGATAGTGAATGAAGATGAAAAGTCTAGTAATAAGAAATTAGATGCAATATTGGATTATTTCCACAAATTTCGTAATAAAATAACACAGTTTTGTTGATACTAATTTGACTTGACTTGACTTTTATTAAAAGAGGTTGTAATTCTAAATTTATAATGGCCTGCCAATTGATAGTAAAAATAGTAATAATGCAGTAGTAAAAAGGTTGAATTGAGGACATTGTTCTTGAAAACCAGCTCTTTTCCATGGTGCCAACTGCCAAGTGCCAATCCCATTTTACGGGTATTTCTTCTGACATCATATAAATACAACAACTCGATTTATCTATCAAAGGTGATTAGAATTTCTTAAAGGAATAATAGTATAGGTCGAAACATTCCTAACCGAGAAAAACGCATTAGGTAATGATTTACAAGATTAATTAAGATCAATGATTTTAAACAATGTAGGTATCAACAAAAATTTACATTTGTGACGTTTCTTGTAATAAATAATATTCTAGAAAGAAATCTATTATACAGACCGCAGAGAAAAAAAAAGGGAATGTATACATTCATACAATTGTGATATGGGATAATATCATCTTGGAATTACTACGACACAATTCCAGGTCAAAATCAACTGAGATAACAAACCATAATTGGAAATTTATATATTATGTATTACTGCCTAGTACATCTAATAAGGTTTCAAAAATGAAAATGTGTTTTATGCAAAAGCAGTTCCTAACAACTTTCTGTTTTTCCCGTGGTCTTCATTTAGTTATAATATTGCCGGACATTACAGAATTTCTAACTTGACATGTATCTAGATGGAAAATACTTCTATGATGTATTTTTTTGTTTGGTTTTAATTACTACCTACACTCGCCATTCTTACTGTAATTTCCATAAATTAGAGCAGCTGAATATATTATCGTCGTATAAAACAACTTCAAGTAAGTTTAGGCAAAAAAACGTAAAATAGTATTATGGGTTTAAAGATCTAAACAAAGCCAAAGAGTAACAATAACATTTAAATCTATATTATTTAAATTATTTTTAAAAAATATTCATTTAACAGTAAACAATAGCTAACAGTTTTAGGTTTTAAATAGCTACACACTGAGAAAAATATCACTAACTATATTATAGTAAACCGATTTTTTGTTGTTCTAACTTAATTTTAGCAGCGTTAACTAAAAATCTAGGTCAAAATAAACAAACGATTTGTAAAGTGAACTATTTGTTTATGGTCAATCGGTCTTTGGCAGATCTTACTGGGCTTCTAGTAAAATCAACCATTAGTATGGGTAAAGTCAGCTTAACAAGGATTTTACGTTAGCAGGGCTATTTCAGTCTATAACTCAGGCTAAAATAGCTTAAAAAATTGATTTAATCGACTATATAAACAGGTAAAATAAACCAAACCTTACGGTTACCATTCGAAATAGTAGTTTTCACTTTTAATAAAGTTGAATTTAGAATAATGATGTCATACATACGTACATAAAAACAAAAGTAGCTTTGTTATTTGATATCCATAACATATATCAGTCACGTACAATATGCATTTATGTTTTGATAAAACGTCTGTGGAATTAAATTTTATTTGTGAAGTTGCTTTTATACCATTCCTATTAAAAATGCTATATCAGCTTTTTAGCCTGCGAAAATTAAAAGACATTTTATATTGTGTCTTTCAAACGCGAGTTCATTTTATCGAGTGCTGTTACAAGTGAATATAAAGTTTATTGGCAGAGACACCTTCAAAGGTAAGTTACTTTATTTGTTCATGATACCAATAATATTTAACTGTCATACAATGACAAGAAAAAAAATTTTAAAATTCGATATCTGACAATGAGTCGGGTCTTTAAGCATAATTTAATTATGTATTTATGTACTTTAATAAACTTGTTCCACAGTCATTAACGCGTAAAATTTGTTACTTTTCCGGTTTTCAAGTCTCAGCGAATTCATAAATTTTTAAAGAGCAAACCCATCGAATTTCTAGGTTTAAAGATTGATTCTTCTGAATTATCTAGTATTTGTTTTTAAGCATAATTTTAACGTATTTCATTTTTTATAAGTTGAACTTCTCACTACTATCCATTTTTTTTCTAGAGTCCTCTGACTTTGATACCGTATTGCTCGAAAACTACTGAAGCAAATTAAATATTTGAAAAACGAGCGAATAGTAAATTTATTTCTACATGTAACAGTAAAATATCATATTTCTAACTGATATACTTTTATTTTTATCGGACGATACATAATAAAAGGTACCCATTTTTAGGGAAAATTTCATTGAGAGTGAGTTAAATATTTTTTTTCTCAGAAAGTATATCTCATATATCTATGAGAATTTTGTAGGGGTTAGAAAGCAACTTTGCGGTTGTTATTCTATTAATTTTCGGACAAAAAAGTGTTTTATTTAAGATATATATGAAAAAATAGCGAACTATGCGTTCTTGTTTATTAATGGAGATAGCGTCAAATTTTTTCCGCTAAATTAACACTTTTCATATGTAGACATTATTTTCTTTAAAGAAATGTTCCGAATTTTAACAATGAAAGTGTAATAACAAAAAACCCGTTTTCTGTCGAAAACGCTTATCATCAAAAATCGTTTTTTGTTTCCGCATTTTTATTATTAAAATTAGGAACATTTTTTTAAAAACAATAATGTCTACGCATAAAAAGTGTTGATTTAGCGAAACAATTTTGACGCTATCTCTATATTAATAAACAAGAACGCATTGTTCGCTTTTTTTTCACATAAATCTTAAATAAAACGCTTTTTTGTCTGAAAAACAATAGTATAAGAACTGGAAGGTTTCTTTCTAACCCCTACAAAAATCTCATAGATATATGACATATACTTTCTGAGAAAAAAATTAGTGAACTTACTTCAATGAAATTGTCCCTAAAAATGGGTACCTTTTATTGCGTATCGTCCGATAAAAACAAAAGTATACCAGTTAGAAATATAATATTCTACTGTTGTATGTAGAAATGAATTTACTACTTGCTTGTTTTTAAAATATTTAATTTGGTTCATTAGTTCCCGAGAAATATGCTTTCAAAGTCAGAGGACTCTAGAAAAAAATGGATAGTAGTTCATTGTTATTGAAAATTAATTATGCCGTTTATTGTTACTAGAGAAATGCCTGACAGCAGTTATCTCCCGAGATTTGATACCGGTTGCAGGGGACCGCTCTGTTTTTATGTTTAACCTATAGCAGTGGAAATCTACATTCCAAGGGACTGCAGTCAATAAGGTTAGTACGCTTTAAAGTATAGTTAGTACTTTAAAATTTAATTATCTACAACGTAAAAACGTGATTTTTAATAGTTTTTGGAAAATAACCTTTTAAATAAACATTTCTGGACCTGGTCTCTGCAAGGGAGGGCTATCGAAATGTTGCCATAAGAAATGTAGTATTATAGACTGAACTTCAAGAACTAATAATTACTATTTATTACAGTAACAGAATTACATTGTTCTTTTCAGTCAGCTGCTACGACTGATCTTCAGAACGTAGATACTGGAGACTTGCCATCACCAGTTGGTCAGTTCACCAGCACTACTCAAAGTCAATCTGAGGCCGCCTATAGTTCTAATCCATCCTTCAGCCAGGATAGTATTTCTTTGGATCCTGCCACAGATACACATACAGCATTCCTACACCATCTCCCAGGTCGAAGGGAATAATGAAAGTGTGAGTATGAATAGTTGTGATATTTCAGTAATTTAACACATTGCTTAGGGTAAAGTGTTTCACCGCTGCCTCCAGTTGGTTCAACTGTTTCATGATCACTGTATAACGATCTAAACCTCTTTAAACAGAAATACATATCTTAGAAAATTCCATACCAGTATTTTTTGACCACTAGGATAGTCTTATTTTGATTGACAGTAGGTAATTACACTGGAAAGTTCTTGACAATTTATTTTCATATTTGATTTTTTTTGAATTTGAAGTTTGGTGTGAAATCTTCGTACCGAATCTCACACGCGCTTGAATTAGTAACCAGAAATTCTGTCTCGATCAGGAATGTTTAAAGAAAATTATTCTTCATCTGTGACTCGGGGCACTTTTCAAAATATTCCTGACCTCGAGATTGTAAGAGACACCTGTAGGTGGTGAGCTCGAAGAGATAAAGGTAAACCACGCCCCTAACGGTTTTTGTCGTTTTTCTCGAAAACTATTAGGTTTATCGAGATGAAGAAGATTAGGTAAAATAAAGCTTATTTAAATCCCTTTGCCAAAACCCATCAGGCGAGATTATCTTGATATTCTTTGTGCCAGTTGGCTGAAAAATTCGTTTTGGCAAGTTAATTCTTAGGAGAGTACACTGTACTAGTCAATTTTTTAATTCAACCTATTATGTAAAGGTGTTTCGTTTGTTTTGAAATCCTAATCTCCTTTATTTATAAGATCAGTAAAGTTTTCTGGAATGATTTTTGCTGTAAAACTGAAATATACAATTTAAAACGAAACTGTTGCCTTACTGTGGCGCCCGTACAATACGAGCAAATCAGGAATTAAATCGTGTATTTCAATTTCACATCAAAAATCATTCAAGAGAAAAATTTGCTCGATACCAAGGTCTGATGGGTTTGACGAAGAGATGCTAAGGTAAAAGATGACTGGACCACGATCGCGTCCGGATCTCAACAAATTTTTCTTAGCTACTTCATGACGAATATTAGACCAAAAAAGTTACGCCCGAATGTTCCTTGAGCAAATTTACTGGTGCAAATTGCTGATCCATGTATGACATACCTTCTTTCTTCGAATACACAAAACAAAGGCGAGGTACGAAAAAGCATTTTTGGTAGGGATTTAAATAAGCATTATGTTACCTAATCTCCATCTCAATAAACCTAATAGTTTTGAAAAAACGACAAAAACCGATAAGGGACCTGGTTTACCCTCATTATCTCTTCGAGCTCACCACCTACAGGTGTTGACTTTGAGGGGGTGATTTAACAATCCACAAGGAAGCCCTATGCAAAAATCCACGGACTTAACTCGACTTTCCGTTATTTTTTGTAAGAACTATAGTGATTTGACTATTATTTTTTACTTCAATATTTTTGACATACTTATCATTTCTGAAATTTAAATAATGTTCTCTTTTCATTGCAGGAAGTGTATGCTGTAACACTCCAACTAGCCCCACAGGGCAGAACCTTATTAGATCTTTACTTCGAGAAAGGTATCCTAAATCAGACAGCCAGAAAGAGGTTATGCCACCTTATAGTTGACGAGAGCTAAGCGAGGAACCAAGGAAAAAAGTCGCGTCTTTAGATTTACATTTTTATTGGAATTTTTAATTTGTACTTATAATTGTCACATGTTATCATAATTATAATTATTTGGATAATTATTTCCGGATGTTGACTATAATGAATATAATATAATTAATCGTTCTAATGTAAGTTTTTTAAGTAAATATCGTTTTATTTTATTTGTCTTGCCTTCATTTTTGAACAATAACAGTTTCTTTTATTGAATTTGTTTGTTTTCGACTTTTTTTGTGTAAGTATGATATTGGTGATTTGGACTCACTATTATTGCTAGTTGGCCATATTTGCTCTTCAGAATTACTAGATTTCCATCAGTTTCTGAAAATATTTTCAGCTATCTCTGTGAGAAAACCTTATATAGCAGATAAAGGTAATACACATTGAAATGAGGCATAAAAATTGAAAACATTCATATTTTCAATGTGCATTTTCCTCCCATATCATTGCAGGGTTTCTCCTAGAATTAGCTTAAAATAAGACTTAAAATTAGGGAGTGGGGGAAATTTGGAGATTATGAAGAGAAAATTAGGCAAACTACCAAAAATAGTGAGTTTAAATCACCAATGTCATCTGGTAGAAACAACCAGAAAATATAGTAATGTGAACTTGAATCGATGGGTAAAATCAACTAAGCAGAATGGTATTTTAGTTGTATGCAATGGTCATGACTGCTATCATATGTAGCTGATTCCACCTTAGAAAGATGCTGAATTAACTTGACATATAGGTATTTTTACTATCCAATATTATTACGTCAGCCAGAAAAGCCAAGCTAATGCAACTACATCGTGAGTTACTTTTACTAGTCTACTAGGTTGATTTAACTATATGAGCTTCATTTCTAACTGTTTCATTTCGTATATCTAACTATACTATTAAGACTATTTTAACTATATGCAAGGCTGAAACAACCTAACACGGTATGGTAAATTTAACTATTTACCGGTTGCTTCTACCATATGGGAGTGTGATTGATTTAACCTTATTGGGTAAATTTTACCAAACACATTTTACTAAAATCGTATAGTTCGTGTTACCCATAAGTATTGTTGTCACTTTTTGTACCATATGTTCGGGTTGCTGCAACTCATTTTTGGTTAATTTAACCTGAATATTTTTTTCAGTGCAGTTAGTTACATGTGTAAAAGTTCATCATTTTATTAATCAGATATGAAGGTTGCAAATGCAATATAAGTAAATAAAAACCCTATTTAAAAATTAGTATTTTAGTTAAGGTATTAAACTTATTATCCTCGCTTTATAAATAAGTACATATTCCTACGGGAGAGAAGTTTACATTATTGAAGCGATTACATTATGTTTAGCATCAACATAATTCCCTTTACCAAAATTAATACTTTGATCAAAAAAATGGATTTACTAATGGGAGGACCTTTATCGGTTACAATAGCCAACCTTGTGCTAGGTCTAGATCAAGAAGATAAAGCCCGGAAGAAATGCAGCTTCTCAGTAAATTTTTACAATTGACGTTTTAAGAGACTGCTAAGCTCAGCCATTTGGTTTTTTGTAGTTTATTTAGTATAGACTTCAATACAGTGTTCTTTTTGTTAATGCGCTATTGATAACTTGATATAATCAAAATGTTTAATTATGCTCAATAAGAATTTGACATAATGGTAACCTTATTTGTGTAGTGTCAAATATTTTTTTGTAAAAAGGTCAACATTGATGTAGGTTAACCCACTGGATCATATAACCAGGCAAGAATTTACTGAGATAAGATAAAAGGATACTTGTTACGGATAATTTTCTTTTATATATTTCAGGATGACCCACCAGCAACCTCACAAATCCTATTTATAATTGGTTAAGTAATTTTACTACAGACCACCTTTTTTGGCTGAAGGCAGGTAGGGGAGCATTCGGCCACAAAGCATTTTTTTCTGGAAATCTGATTGATTAGATATTTAACAGATAAACAAATTAGTTTATTATGTATGATATGAACACTTGGCTAAGTATTACATGAAAAAAATAATTAAAATATCAAGTTTTTTAATTAATAAAAAAACTTTTTATAATCGATTGCAAATGGCTGAATGCTCCCCATACCAAGGGAGCATTCGGCCAGTACAAGGGGAGGATTCAGCCGCAGAGCTTAATACATTAAATTTATGGAAATGAAACACCAAAATCATCAAAAACTTAAAGGTTTTAATTGTAAGTCAACATAAACTAGTACAAATCTAAAAAAATTGCTTTTTTTAGTAATCTTTTAAACAAATTTCGTTTTGAACACTTAGTACCTTTCTTCCTTTCTTTTTCTTGTTCCATTTCTTCCAATCTGACCTTTTCCGGACTGTCAGTATAAACTCTTGAAAGACCAGGCTTCCTACTACTTTTATTTTGTTTCCTTATTGCTTTAGGGTAAGGCTTAATAGATTCGGGTGTTACTTTAAATTGCATCTTAGGATTACTATTAAGACCACTGCAAGACGGCGAGATGGTTGTGATATTTAAAATATTAATCTTCGAATTTATAGAACTGTTCTTTTCGTGGAATGTAGTAAGAGATATGTCTTTGCTGTTTTCGTCACCTTGTCTGATCGTTTTTGTTTTACTACATTATTGTCTTCTATCTGATCTTTGCTGATTTTTCCTTGTTCACTCTCGTTTTCCATTTCTTCTCCATTTTTCTCGGGTAAGGGTCTATCTGTAAAATAACTTGAACTAAAGTCATCATCACTAGACGCCAATCTATTGAACGGCCAAATTCCGGGTTTCTTAAAACCACTAATAATATTGCTGGCTGTGAAAGCTCTTAAATAGGCCCGATTGGTTAACTCAGCAATATTTCTAACGGTAATAGTTTTTCCTGGGTTTGATGACATCCAATCAATAAATGCTACATTGAAAAAATGTTTGAAGGCCCATAGACTCCGACATCTAACGGTTGCATCCTATGGGTTGTATGAGGTGAAAAGCTTACCAAGACTATCCCATTGTCTTTGCAGTACTTAACACTTGTAAGACTAACGTGTGACTCATGATTGTCTACAAGTAATAGTATGGGATTAGCGATAGTGCAATGGGTATGATTTATTATATGTTTTAGGACACTGGGAAATAATTCCGCGGTCATCCAACCACTTCTGTTATCTACTGGCAAACTGGAAACCGGGGCGCCAAAAATAAATTCATCAATGTTTCTTAACCTGGGAACACATACACAGGTGGGATACTTTGGCCTGCAGCATTAACGATACCAACAAATGTAACTAATTCGCCCTCTCGGCAGAGGCAGCTTGAGATACTTGTTTTTTACCAACCGTTGTCACGACCTTTACTGGTTTCATGACTGTAGTCACGCCGGTCTCATCGAGGTTGTAAATTCTTTCTGCAGGGAATTTATAACGATCATAAACTCTTTAAAGATTATCGAAAAACTGGTCCACTTTATATTTATTAAAAACTGTGCCAATGAGGCAAAGCATTAGCATATTCGTAAGCTAACTTTTGTATCTGAATGTAAGTAAGTTCATAGTTTATGTCCGAACACTTTTTAATATACTTCTCCAACTCACTTTCTTCTTCCATACTAAACACTTGTCTATTGGTATATTTGCTGGAGTATTTAGGTGAATTATCAGACATCTTGCTGTCGCTTCCGGAGTCGTTGTGGTTTTGCAGATGTTGCCTTAAATACTGCTCTTTAGTTGTCTTTGTTAAAATCTTTTTGACTCGGCTTTGCAATGTAGACATCTTTATTCCATTTGCTCTGGCCGATTCTCTTTCTGAGTAAGTCGCATTAAAATAATTTATGACAGCTTGTCGTATGAGATTTTCATCTATAGAATTTCTATTAGTTGTTAGAATCCGTTTTCGTGGCATCTAAAATAATTCAAATAAAAATCTATTCCAAAGGGTCAGAGAGCATTCGGCCACTGGCTGAATGTTCCCTAGGTATGTGTGACCGAATGCTCACCAACAGTCCAAATAATTTTGAAACGTCATAATATCAACTACTATTATTTATAGGTTAGATACCATTTTGGAAAAAAGTTACAATGACTTAGATATTTTATATTGAAAACGTTGATCTCAAGATAGTTGATTTCGGACAGAATATAAGGAATATATTTGTTGAAAAAAATCTTACCTTAAAGCTGGTTTTTATGCTTTTTTCTATAAAATTTGGTTAACGCACTAATCGCGTGTATAATATAATTCAGATGATGAATAAGTATCTTAGCAACACTGTCTCGTCTGATTTACGCGGTAGTTTTAAATGAGTTTTGCATTAAATTAGGTGACTGAATGGTAACTCCCCTATCTCCTACTACTGTACTGTCTGTAACTGCCTTCACTTTGTTATAGCATTTATAATGTCGACTTACACGTTTTACTAGAGAACTTCCGTCTATCCTATTTACTTTCGGAATGACTATCCCTGCTGCCTGTACGTTCCAAGTAAGAAGCTTTTCATAATATTCTTTTATTTCATACTGTCCGGTAAAAGGGTATTTACCGGACTCATTTGAGTCCGGTAAATGAATTATTACGTTACAAGGCCGGTAAAAAATTTTACCGGACTGAAAATCCAATTTGAGTCCGGTAAAAAATTTTACCGGACTGAAAATCTAATTTGAGTCCGGTAAAAAATTTTACCGGACTGAAAATTTTAAATGCATTTTTTTTAAAAATGAACAATGTGAGGCAGTATGAAATAAAACGCCTTACGTCATACTTCCGGTAAACCATTACAGTAGCTCGTTTCAACATTCGAGACTCGGCTCCTTCGTCGCCTCGTCCCGAAACGTTTTCAACTCGCTACTGTAAACTTGGGTTTACCGGACTTATAACGTAATATACTATTATTATAGTAGGTGATTGATATAGAGAACTATAATTGTAATTTAATGATTTTAAGGTTTCTACAAACTATTTCTTTACTATTTCAAGATCCAAACTTATTTCTATATATCATCACCTGGCAACTTTCATTCTAGGAGAATTTATTTTTTTCCATTCTTCTGTTTTCATTATCAACAGCCAGTTTTGAGAATATGAAACCGTAATACATGCCATATTATAATTGTTAATACAATTTGGACAATTAAATTTAATTCTTATTGTATAATTTATATGAAGATTAGTTGGGATTTATGCATAATGAAATGTTCTCTAACATAATGATTTATTTACAATATATGTATCTGTGAGTTCATCCTGCTATTTTCCAAATAGATAAGAATGTACAGAATTTATAATAAAGGTTATATTGAACTTCTTATTGTAGTAAATTGATTAAAAAAATTGTTTATATACTCTCATTATATAACAGTTGGCTTAAACTACCTATAAAATTAATTATTTTATAAGTTTGACTATCCAAACAATGTTCTCTGATTAAATATCATTACAATATGTAAATGATATAATTACCAAAAAACCAACCAAGAAACATCAAGAGATTAGTAACATGTTTAACTCGATCCATAACAACATAAGGTTTGTGACAGAGATTGAAAAGGATAATCAAATAAAGATTTCAGATATGAAATTGAATGGTACACAAAAGACACTCGTTCGGGGAGATACTTATAATCTCTACAAACTTACAAAAAAAATTCTAACAATATCTGTGTAGTGCTATTAGATTTAATAAAAGCTAAAAAAATACAATTTCATAAATCGAGCAATCAACTTATGGGGAACAATTAGTCAGAACAATTGAATCGATAAAGTAAAACATTTGATACATAACAATAAACAAAACCAAACAAACCAGTTTTAAATGCTAAACCTAGCATTGTCTAGTACTCCCCTTTTCCAGCTTACTCTCTTTTCTCCTGTCATATCTCCCTCTCTGACTTACCCCTTCCGTCCGGCTTATTCTCCTCTAGCCCATCCACCTCCCACAGATTTAAACACCCTTTCTCACCATGAAATTCTACACTGAAGTCATATGTGGTACACTGGGGTAATCGCGACCCAAAATATCAATAGTTCAACTTTTTCGCGTTGCAATTTCCTTTCTTAACCAAGGAATTTACTGAAACTTTGAGGGCGGACCGCCAAGTATATAATATATAGAGATAGTATTTAAAAAGCAAAACAAAATTGACGTTGATTTTTTTGTAAATTAAATTTCTTTCTTAAGTCAATGGTTTCCACTTTCTCAGAAACTTGGGGCAAGTGTAAATCCGAATGTCTGAGTTAGTGCAAAAGCATGGGAACTAAAGTGGTGCAAATTCAAATGAAAGATTATACGAAACTTTATCATATTTTGTATCACAAAAAAATAAATATAGGTAATACACATTTTGCTCAAATGTGAGATTGAATTAGTGCAGTGTTTAGCTAACACTATAATGAATAAATCCGATGGACCATAGGTGGTGTTAGTATCACAATATTTAAACGTGCAGATTATACTTACCCCGCATTTATACTTACCCCGGTATACCTTGCTTAATATATCAACTTTCTAAACTTTATCCGTCATTTTGCTCATATTCCTTAAGAGATAGTGCATTAGTTGTTCAGACATTTCTATTCTATTTTTTCATCAAGTAGACCAGTAAAATAGAATCCGTTGGTGGAAATAAATGTTGGAAAGCGGGAGATCGATTCGATCGCTTCGTTTGACATCAAATATAATTATCCTAGGTTTGCACGGTCCCTCGGCTCGATTTATTTTTATTCCATTTGATTGAAATATGGCAGCCATATTTATTTCGTGGAGCACGGCGTTGCTGGCAGTTTTTTGATGTAAACGTAAATCTTGATATCTAGTAATAGAACGGTTGATCCTAGAGACCTGCGGTAAAAATGATTGTATTGCTCAAATGTCGGACTACATTTTTTAATTTAAACATAATTTTTGTAGGGCGCTTACTTATGGATGTGATTTAATCCAGAAGATTAAAGTTTTTACAAAAATTTCCGCTTTTATGGGGGCATATTACATATATCCAGATAAAAATAAAGTCTTAGGGCGGTTTTTCTATTTAAATGTACACGCTTAGAAATACTATATGTATAAAATATTTTAAATCTGAAATTTTAATATTTTGGTATTTATAGACCTTCAAGTTCTCGTTATGATACGTCATATCAATTTATGTTTAGATTAAAAAATATAGTCCGACAGGTGAGCAATACAATAATTTTTACTGCAGGTGTCTAGCATCAACAGTTCTTGAGATATCAAGATTTACGTTTACATCAAAAAACTGCAAGCAACGTCGTGCTCCACGAAACGAATATGGCTGCCATATTTCAATCAAATGGAATAAAAATAAATTGACAATGGTTTTGAGCTACCAATACTTAGGGGTGATAACACACAAAAAATATTCTTTTTTTGAAATGATCGAGCGACCAGTACTGCACTACTTCATATGGATTGATCCTAAGTGCTATGATGGGGGATGACAAAAAAATGGCTATTAATTTAATACGGCAACCTCTATAATATCAAAGCTTAGGTATTTCTCGACTTATATTAACAATCAGAATGAGTCCAACGGGTTGTTTTATACGGAAAGCCTCTGGGCGTCCGGTCTGACGAAAAATCGAAAATTTGTAAAATTGTCGTTTTTCGACCGTCGATCTCGACCATATGACTGTACCGAATTTAAAGTGTTGGATACTCATCCGACGCAGAATTTAATGCTATTTAATTCTCGTAATAGTAAAGTTTTCGTTTTAAAGCACCGCTTTGCAGTTATAAGCGAAAAACTAAAAAGGCTCAGAAGATTTCATGGTTCTTTTGATGCCCTCAGGTAAGCTCAAGTAGAGGAACCTTGCAAACCTAGGATACTTATATTTGACTTCAAGCGAAGCGATCGAAACGCTTTCCCGCTTTCCAACATTTATTTCCACCAACGGTCCCCATCGGGTCTAATTTTACTGGCCTAAAATATCAGAATCTAAATAGTTATTTACCTAACGTATTCGGGAAGATAAATTTCCCGCATGAGCACTTTGTTTGCAGCACGACCGAAGGGAGTGCTGCATTTAGTGCGAATGCGGGAAATTTCTTCACGAAAAAGTTAGGTACAATAGTTTTTGTAACGAATAAACTCAAATAAGTAATTCAAAAATAAATAATTTAACATTAGGTTTTTACTTTTTCTTATAACTAAATGTTTGGTAGTACTGGCCCCACATACTAGATTTTTAAAACTTTAAATCAGATCTGACATTTCTTTCTTCCCGAAATTTATTTGGTCAAAATGAGCGACTCCGACCACAACTCCGACGAAAGTTGTACGCCACCCGAAGTTAGAAAGTCTGCCGACAAGGCAGTGTCCAATTTGCTGCCTCAAAAAAGTCGTGCGAGATATGAAAGCACGTACAAAAAATTTGTGGAGTGGTGCAAAGGAAAAAGCATAAAAAAGTTCAGTGAAAATTGTGTACTGGCTTATTTCGAACAACATACAAGCAAAAAGTCCCTTTGGTCGGTGTATTCAATGTTAAAATTATGTCTAATGGTAAACGACAATGTCGATATTTCGAAATATTCTAAATTGATAGCATTTTTGAAACGAGCAACGGAACATAACAAACCTAAAAAATCTGCTGTTTTGTTTGATGCTCACATAATAAAATTTTTGGATGAAGCACCAGATTGTTCGTATTTGATGATGAAGGTATAACGACTCATTATAAATATTTTCATTATTGACATTTTTAACATTACATTTAGGTAGCACTAATACTAGGCATTTCTGGAGCTCTAAGACGCGAGGAACTCTGCAAAATGAAGCCAAATGACATTGAGTTCCGAGATAATGTGGTAGTAGTAACTATTCCGGAAACCAAAACAGGTGTTCCTAGAACTTTTGCCATCACTCAGCCTCAGTGGATTGATAAACTGAAAAATTATAACAATATAAGAAAAACTAATAATCAACGATTCTTTTTGACTTATCATAATGGAAACTGTATAAACACTCCTGTCGGAATAAACACCATTGGGAAAATTCCGATGAAAATTGCTGAATTCTTGAAACTGGACGACCCTTGGACATTTACAGGCCATTGCTTTCGCAGAAGTTCTGCAACGTTATTGGCAAACCATGGCGAAGGCTTGGTTGGAATTAAGCAACATGGAGGATGGCGTTCATCTGCGGTGGCAGAATCATATATTCAAGATTCCCTACACAGCAAAATTGAACTAGCTAACAAAATTCCGCCACCTCAATCCAGGACTCAATCATTGCTCTCTTCATCAGCACAGCCAGACCAGTCAATCAGCATGGGCATCTTCTTCAGCACAGCCAGACCAGTCATCAACACGGGCAGACCAGCCCATTGAGCCTGTTCCGGGAGTGGAAATTAGAGAATGCACTAATTGCAGCATAAATATTCGAATTTTTAATAATTGTTCATTTTTTTCTGCTTCTCCTGGAAAAAGCAGTGACATTATTTAAGATTTTGTGTTATTTACATAGTTACTTACTTTATTTTTGATAATTAAACTCCTTATTCATTGCATTGCTCACATTGCTGTTGAAGAGATGTCTTGTTTCTGTTTACATTTCACAATCGTGACACATATCGTGACGAGACGGCCATTTGAAAATTTGACGTTTGACAGAAATAACCAACCTTACAAAGCAAATTACCCTACTTCCTCTTGCAAAGTAAAAAGCATCGCAGTGCGGGAAAACTGAGTTCCCGTGCATCGGGAAAAACCGGGAAATATGAATTTAAAAGCTATGAGTACAAAAATTAAATTTTTGCACTCACTACATGTAAAACATCAAATCTAGTATGTGCATACATGCATGGAAAAATTGAAATTGCGCACTCGTGCTTGCAAAAACTCACAAAAAACACTGCGTTAATGAGGACTCTCACTACAAATCCAGTTTTATTGGGGTAAAGTTCAGTTAATGAGATAGTACTTTACCTAATTATTCAAGCAAAATTCGTTTGAAAACACTAAAAAACCTTTAATTCAAATTGGCAAATGACATTTAAAAGAAAGAGCATTTGATCTACGACGGAGAGAAAGTTACCTACTAGTCACTGCCCACTGGTCATCGGTGCCTACCGTTATACATGCAATGTGCCTACTCGCGTACTGTTGAATGATAATAATATGTATAATTATTCATAATACTAATTACTGTTTTATTAATAAAGTGAATAAAGTCCAAAAAATTTATAGAAGCACTTTATTACTAATGATGAAAGGTAATCTATCTAAAATCTGAATGAAAACATACAAACATAACCTATTATGTCAATTTTTTTTAGCTGACTCACAATAATTATTGTTATTAACTATGTTAATATTTACACTGCAGTTGTCAAGTCTTCCAAATGATACCCCAGGAACCGCAAACTGAGCAGCATTAGAAACACATGAACTAGATGAAGACTGCATTGTTACCGTAGATGTGGGGGCAGATGGTAACCCAGACTGTGTCAGAGTCAGAGTCTGGGCCACATTAATTTTATTTTGGACACAATCCTCAATATAACCCTCCGCCACAGCCGAAGAACGCCAACCTCCATGGCGTTTGATCATTAATAAGTCGCCCCCTTTGTTGGCCAATAAAGTTGCACTGCTGCGTCTGAAGCAGTGTCCAGTATATTTTTCAGGCTCCTCTAGTTTTAAAAATTTTGCAATATGATAAGGTATTTTACCAAAGGTATTAATTCCAACTGGTGAGTTGATGCATTTACCATTACGGTAAGTATAAAATACTCTTTGATTTTGAGTTGTGACATGGCTTCGCACAGTGATGTATTTTTGAACAATATTTACCCATTCTGGCTTAGAAATAGCAAATGAACGACATTTGTATGTTTTAGTTTCCGGAACATCAACCACCATAATATCATCTTTTAAGGTAACATGGCTCATCAACATTTTAGACAACTCATCTCTTCTGAGTGCTCCAGAAATTCCCATCACTAGTGCTGCCTAAATCAGAAGAAATTTAAAATTTGACTTACAAAAAGTAGACAAGTTATACCTTCATCAATAGATATTCACCATCTGGTGCCTCATTAAGAAATTTATTTATCTCTTGTTCTTGTAAAACTTTGGATTTTTTAGGATCGTGATGTTCAGTCTTTCTCTTAATGTACGCAATCAATTTGGGGAACTTTGATATATCTATATTGTGTTTAACATTTAAGTATGATTTTAACATGCTGTACAAAGACCATAATGATTTTTTTTCGCCAAGTTCTTGGAAATAGGCTAACAGGCAATTTTCAGAGTATTTTGTTACCTGTTTACTTTCACACCATGTTATAAATTTTTTGTATTGTCCTTCATACCGATCTCTTGATTTTGTAGGAAGTAAATTATTCACCACCGTATTCGCAACTTCTCGAATTATAACGTTGAAATTCACAACCCATTATTTGTTTGATGGTCACTGTTTAAAACCAAGCTTCTCCGTTGTTTGGTTGTCACTGGTTTTCCCTTTCTTTCGGTTTATCGTGAAGTCGCTCCTGCGCGTTTGAGCTCCCTGTCAATAGTAGAGTGAAGTAACAAAATGGCTGGTTTTTGGTACTAGAAGTTGGATGTACGAGATATATTAGAAATTGGTTTTAAATATTAATTCGCTTTAGCGGAATAAATCTCACATTCAACAGAACGATCGCTTGGTTATTTGTGTGCGATCGGTCGTCAAATTGGACGGATTAGGTTCTGGTGCTAACCATTTTAGGTAACTTCTGTTCGTTAAAACCTCGTTGCGCTAAATCTCACAAATATCTTTTTATTTTAGGTACTATTATTTCCCTAGCCGTCACCTTGAGGGAATTGTATTGTAAAAGACCTTTCAGTTTATAGAAAGGTAAAAATCTTCAAATATTTAAACTTAATACAATATACAGGGTGATTTCTTTGTAGGTCTTTTTTTTGTTTTGGGTTTTGTTGTTCGTTGGTGTATTCTTGTTCCTGCCCGTCTGACCGTGTATTTTAATTGGAAGGTTCTTCCCCTTTGTGTCCGTACCTACATCTATACATATACCGGGTCGGAGAAAAACAACCAAATATCGAAGGGTGAAGCGAAAACCCCCTAAGCAAGGCTTTAAACATACAGCCGTGGGTCTTCGAATGGTGGGATGTTTGTCTAAATTTGTATGTATTATGTGTCATTTTATTTATGTATATGTATATATTTATTCAATGTGTTTACAATTTATGCATGCATGTTAATTTTAAGGATAAAACGAGATCTCGAATAGTGGAATTGTTGTAGGGTAGTTTTAAGTACAACCAACTGTGATACAAATCACCATTCACCTTTTTTTTTTTTTTGTTGAAACATTACATTTTTTTCTATCTGCACAATAGAAAATAGTTGCAAGTAAAATAAAGCCCTACTTAGAACGTTTACATTTCACTACGTGCGTTTTATTTATTTATTATTTATTTATTTGTATGATTTTAATATTACTTTCCAGTTCGTCATTTGTAAGTATATATGTACGGTACGACCAAAATATTGGAAGTTGCCCATATTTTAGTAGATCTATTTCTTCGTTTGTCTGATAAGCTTGAAGCTTTAGTAATAAGCATTGTTTTTAAACGAAGTGGCGCTTGTTTTTTTTATCTTTTATATTTTGTATTACCCCGCCCCTCTCCGACTTATTGGGGGCTAGCTGGCAAAAACTAAAGCAGTGTTATTTGGATCAAGCTGATACTTCCAGCACAGCTACATTTTGGTTGGTTAAATGTTTCTTTATATAAAAATAGCCTTTGTGTTTCTGTAGGTTATAGTAAATTAGCGCCCATGCGTGAGGCCTGTTGTTGAAAATTCCACTTTGTAAAAACCACTTAAGATTTGTTGTTCTTGCATGTTAGGATAGTTTTGGGGAATATAGCTTGCCTGATAGATTAAGTATTTAGTAATTTAGGATAAAGAACCAACTCCGGGATTGTATTTTGTAATTTGTTGTATTCTTGTTACAAGTTATTTGATTAGTATTGATTATTAATCTTATTATAAATTAGTTATTCGTTTTGTTAGCCTTGATTATTAATTAGTTCATTATGGAACGGAAGATCCATATAGATAGGTTAAGTAAATCAGAACTATCTTATGAGTTAGCTATTAGAGGTTTTCCTGACTCTAATGTTGATAGTATGCGAAAGTCTCTTCGACAGTTGATGAAAATGGAACAAGATCAGTCCATACTTGAGTTACCAGCTCATCCGTTTACTTTTGAAGAAGATTCAGATGCTATTTCTACAGCTCTTATTGAACTTAATACGGCTTTGGAGTCATTTGATGATAGTGTGGATTCTAATCCGTATAAAAAATTGCAAAGTAGGTTAAGTCACCTATTAGGTAGGACTGCGGCCATGAAAGCCAAAGATGAGGCTTCTGCATCAAAGCGGGCCGAGTTCATTCAATCCATTCTTGGATTAATGAGCGATATTCATGATAAAGCTTCAGTACCACAGGTAACTGATGAAGTAGCTATTCAGTTAGGGCTAGATTTAAGCGTTGGGGAAGCTATTGTTAATTCTCCTGCGGGCAACCCAGCAGCTTCTTCTACACTTGCTGCTCCTGATCCTCAATGTGGTCAGCCGAAGTCTGTACCGGTCTTTAAATGGGGACTTGATAAATTTGCAGGGCATGAATCTAAGATTTCTTTAAATGCTTTTTTGCAACAAGTGGATGAGTTGTCTATTGCTCGGAATGTATCAAAGACCCAGTTATTTGCATCTGCTTTGGATCTTTTTAAAGACCAAGCACTTTTGTTTTATAGGTCTAGAAGAAATGAAGTATCTGATTGGGACTGTTTGGTTAAACTTTTGAAAGAGGAATATCTCCCTTTAGATTATGATGATAAGCTTTTAGAAGAAATTCGTAGGAGGACTCAAGGTCCTAGTGAACCGCTAGGGACTTATTTAGTAGCTATGGATAATTTATTTTCCCGATTATCAACAAAATTTTCTGAAGGGATTAAATTAAGATTACTGTTAAAGAACTTAGCTCCATTTTACCAATTTCATTTGTCGTTTAAAGAAATTAATTCTATCTCTGATTTACTACAATTTGGTAGGCAGCTTGAAGCTTCAAGGTTGAGGGCGGACAGTTATGTTCCTCCAACTAGAAGGAAAACCGACTTAGAGCCAGATTTAGCTTTTGTTGAGACTGCTAGTAATTCCAGTAGTGCTGCTTCAGATGTTTCGTCACGGTTGTGTTTTAATTGTAGGAAAACAGGACACGTGCGTTCTGCATGTTCTTCTCCCTTGATTAAACGTTGTTTTGGTTGTGGTGAGATGGGGGTCACTAAGACTTCTTGTAAGAAATGTTCTCCTAGGGATAATAATTCGGGAAACGGTCGAACTCGGCATTAATGGGTGGTGTTAGTACCGAGTCTTCTTTTCAAGCAACCACTGTATTATTAAATTTTATCCTTGCTCATGCCGAAGGAGATGAACGCCCGTATTTGTCTATAAAAGTTTTGGGTCATGATTTGTTAGGTCTTTTAGATTCCGGTGCTTCTCGGACTATAGTTGGTAAACCAGGTTGGTCGTTTTTATGTAGTTTAGGTTTTGGTGCTGGTTTATCTAAGTTTGGAGCGACTGATTGTTGCGTAGCAAATGGTCGAACTGTGAAGAGCATTGGTCAAGTTGATGTACCGATCCAACTTCAGGATCGAATGCATATTATTTCTATTTTGGTAGTTCCGGATCTTCCACAGACTTTGATCTTGGGTATTGACTTTTGGAACCTTATGGGTATTGTTCCCAATTTGAGACAAGGCAGTTGGCGATTTGTAAAAGATTCTGACAATTCGTCTGTTGAACTGGAATCTATTGAGGTTATGCATCTTAGTAATTCTACACTTAGTTTTGAACAGAAAATGGAGTTAGAGAAAATTTTGAATGAGTCTAAAGCACTTCCAAGTGAGATGTTAGGTTGTACGTCTAGGGTTGAGCATGTTATTCGTACAAATTCTGAACCGATTAAGCAGAGATATTATCCGGTTAGTCCGTTTATGCAACGTCTTATCGATGAAGAACTTGATCGTATGTTGAGCTTAGGTGTCATTGAACCGTCTTCTAGTGGCTGGTCCAACCCAGTCCTAATGGTCAAAAAGAAAGATGGGACCTACAGATTCTGCATAGATTTTCGTCGTCTTAATCGTGTGACCGAGAAGGATGCTTATCCTATTCCCTATGTTAGTGCTACTTTGGATAAACTTCGAAATGCCAAATTTTTGTCATCGTTGGATGTTAAGTCTGCCTATTGGCAAATTCCTTTATCTGAGGATTCCCGTAAATATACGGCTTTTACAATCCCCAATCGTGGCCTTTTCCAGTTTACTCGTATGCCTTTTGGGTTACATAATGCCCCTGCAACTTGGCAAAGGTTTATTGATAATGTTCTTGGTCCATCTTTGGAACCATATGTTTTGGTGTATCTGGACGATATAGTCATCGTTACAGATAGTTTTGAAAAACATATTGAAATATTAAGAGAGGTTTTTAATCGACTGTCTTTGGCTGGTATCACTTTAAGTTCGGATAAGTGCAAATTTTGTGTTCCTGAGCTACGATACTTAGGTTATGTAGTTAGTCAGAAGGGAATTCATGTGGATCCTGAGAAAGTTCAGGCCATTATGAATATTCAGCCTCCTCGGAATGTGACTGAAGTTAGAAGTCTGATAGGTTTGACTTCATGGTACCGTCGTTTTGTACCACAGTTTTCTGATATCATTCAGCCGTTGACAACCCTTCTTAAGAAAGGTGTCAAATTTTATTGGTCATCTGAGTGTGAATGTAGTTTGCGGACTTTGAAAGAAGCTTTGGTTAGGGCACCTATTTTACGTTGTCCAGATTTTGAGTTGCCATTTACTGTTCAAACCGATAGTAGTGGTTTTGGTTTAGGTGCTGTCTTGACGCAACAGATTGATGGTGAGGAAAGTGTAATATGTTACCTTAGTCGTTCTCTCACTCGTCAAGAGCGAAATTATTCTACGACTGAGAGGGAATGTTTAGGAGTTTTATGGGCCGTAGAAAAACTTAGACCATATTTAGAAGGCCGTCGTTTCACGGTGATCACCGATCACTATTCTTTGGTGTGGTTACATAATTTAAAAAACCCGACAGGTCGTTTGGCTAGGTGGTCTTTGAGACTCCAAGAATATGACTTTCAGGTGGTCCATCGTAAAGGTAAAGACCATTTGGTACCTGATGCGTTATCACGTTCCGTACCGATTCTTGACAGTATTGAGTCAGGTAATGAGCCTGTTATAGTTTCAACCGATAAGTGGTATAAGAGTATGGTTGATAGGGTTCGGGCTAAACCTGCTAAGTTTTCTCAATGGCGTATTACTAATGAAGGTTTATATAAATCTATGAAAACCGAAAATGATTCTGATACCGTTTGGAAACTTGTTGTACCTAAAGAAAGTAGACTTGCTATTCTTCGTCAGGCACATGATCATCCTACTTCCGGTCATGGTGGAGTATATAAAACCTATCATAGATTAACTCCCAAATATTATTGGCCAAAAATGCAAGCCGATGTAGCTCGATATATTAAAACTTGTCAAATTTGTCAAAAATGTAAACCAGATTTAAGACCTCCTGCTGGACTGTTAGTTCCGCAACCAATTGTTGATCGCCCTTGGCAGATGGTCAGTATAGATTTGATTGGTCCTCTCCCGAGGAGTACAAAAGGTTATTCATATGTCTTAGTCATAGTGGACTATTTTAGTAAATTTTGTTTGCTATTTCCTCTTCGGAATAGTTCAACGAAGATGGTTTGTTCGAGAATTGAAGATGAAGTCTTCTTAGTTTTTGGAGTACCTAGATTGGTGTTGGTAGACAATGGAGCCCAGTTTACTGGTCGTGAGTTTCGCACTCTTTGTAGTAACTACGGGGGACTCAACTGAGGAGACGAAACGAGTCAAATAAAGCGTCCCCGACCTTGAACGTTAATTCAAGTTTGAACGTTACTTCTAGATGGCGCTACGATTCTGGACAACGCTGACAGTGTTGACAGATTATGCGATTTATCGCAAATTTTATCGCAAATCTGGCTAATTTTTATGAAACATTGCGACCCATATGGCACTCCAGCGAACTGTCAACAATGGCCAGCGTGGTCTGAGCGTTGTCAAGGACCGAAGCGCCCTCTAACGAAAATTTTTTAAAATACAGGCCATTGGGTACGCAAATGTTTGGAACGCCCATTGCCGATTCGTCTCCTCAGTTGAGTCCCCCGTAGTAGTAACTATTCAGTAAAAATTCGTTTTAATGCGCATTATCACCCGCAATCAAATCCCACAGAAAGAGCGAACAGAAATGTTAAAACTATGATTCGTTCCTATGTTAAAGAGAATCAGCGTTCTTGGGCAGATGAATTAGCAAAGATTGGGTGTGCCCTTAGAACTGGTCGTCACGAGACTACTGGTTACACTCCCTATTTCTTAACTTTTGGTAGGGAACATATTTTAAAAGGCACTGATCATAAAATATCTGATAAAGTTCAAGATCTGCAAGTTGATCGTTCGTCTGCTACTGTTATTCCTGATAAATTGCAGGGAGTTTTTGAGGTAGTGCGTAATAAAATAAAAACTTCTTTTGATCGCAATAAACTTTACTATGATCTACGTAAGCGAGATACTCAATTTGTTATTGGTGACAAAGTTTTAAGGAAAAATTTTGCTCTTTCTGATGCGAGTAAATATTTTTCACATAAACTTGCTCCTCGTTATATTGGTCCTTTTACCATTCACAAAAAGGTGTCTCCTTGGACTTATATTTTAGCTGATAAACTTGGTAGGGAAGCCGGTAAATTTCATGCCAAAGATTTGAAAGAGTATGTTCCGAATCATGTCGGAGATTAGGGTCATTTGGTTGTTTTTTTTTGGGGGAACCATTTGGTGGTTTGGGTTCCACAGAGTTCAGCGATGGTTGGGGCTGTCCTCATTTGGAGCGTTTAGTGATACGCTCAGTTCGACCTAATATCTGTCGACTTGTTAGGGCTTATTAGTTTTTATTTAGATCTTTGTTTTGCAGGTATCTATTTTTGGCTTTTATACCAAGGGTTTTGATATAGCAATTTCGACTTTTGTTTTGGCTTAGCCAAACTATTTTTTTTGTATACCGGATTTGACAATTTCTCTTCTCCTTTTTACCTTCTCCTTCTTTCTTATACCGATTTTGACTCCATATTTGCAATAGCACGGCTTGGGTTGGATCCCCAAGACCGTGGTTCTTTTGGGTTTCTTTGGGCTGAACTCCCTTTTTAACCCCCGGTCTCTTCTTCTCTTGTTCTCTGTCTCAAACGGTACGTGTGTGGTGTCCGGGTGGTTAGTGTTGCTGAGTAGTGCTTCCGAACCTCGGATGCGGGGGTGGTGCTGTTCAGTCTCCACGACGTTGGAACTGGCAGTGCCCCGCATCGTGTGTGAAGTTGTGCTCCTCGGTGGCTCTGCCGTCTGCCCATTTCACATGTGTCCGGGCGAGCCCTTCTTTTTCACTCTGTTTTCTTTTTCTTCTTTTTTCCTCTATACTACCTTCTCTTGGGTGCGAGCAGAGAGTATGTCGGCGGCTCTCTGTTCAGTTCTTTTTGCTGGCCATGTACAGTGGTTCGTGCTGGTAGGTTTTGTTGTGAGTCGTTGCCAAGCCTCGGGCACTGGGAGTTGCTCAGTGGTCCCTTCCCGACGTGGAATACCACTGTGCCCAGTACCGTGTGTGAAGCGCGTCTTTGCAGTGAACCCTGCTTGCCCGACCATTGTTCATGCTTCGGGGTGGAACCTTTTGTTCCTCTGTTCTTTCCTTACCTCCACCTCCAATTTGTGTTTGTCCTTTGTTGTTTTTTTTTGGATTTTTTTTGGATCACCTTTTGGGTGTTAATTTTTGGTGTCATGTTTTTTTTTGGGTCATGGTATTTTTCATCCTGGTGGGTTGTTCTTTCAATTTCTTTTGGGCAAGTTAGATTTTAGCAAGGCTAGGTTATGCTAAGCCGCGAAAGGGTTTTCGCGACTGGGAGTTGAGGGGGGAATTATAACGTTGAAATTCACAACCCATTATTTGTTTGATGGTCACTGTTTAAAACCAAGCTTCTCCGTTGTTTGGTTGTCACTGGTTTTCCCTTTCTTTCGGTTTATCGTGAAGTCGCTCCTGCGCGTTTGAGCTCCCTGTCAATAGTAGAGTGAAGTAACAAAATGGCTGGTTTTTGGTACTAGAAGTTGGATGTACGAGATATATTAGAAATTGGTTTTAAATATTAATTCGCTTTAGCGGAATAAATCTCACATTCAACAGAACGATCGCTTGGTTATTTGTGTGCGATCGGTCGTCAAATTGGACGGATTAGGTTCTGGTGCTAACCATTTTAGGTAACTTCTGTTCGTTAAAACCTCGTTGCGCTAAATCTCACAAATATCTTTTTATTTTAGGTACTATTATTTCTCTAGCCGTCACCTTGAGGGAATTGTATTGTAAAAGACCTTTCAGTTTATAGAAAGGTAAAAATCTTCAAATATTTAAACTTAACACAATATACAGGGTGATTTCTTTGTAGGTCTTTTTTTTTGTTTTGGGTTTTGTTGTTCGTTGGTGTATTCTTGTTCCTGCCCGTCTGACCGTGTATTTTAATTGGAAGGTTCTTCCCCTTTGTGTCCGTACCTACATCTATACATATACCGGGTCGGAGAAAAACAACCAAATATCGAAGGGTGAAGCGAAAACCCCCTAAGCAAGGCTTTAAACATACAGCCGTGGGTCTTCGAATGGTGGGATGTTTGTCTAAATTTGTATGTATTATGTGTCCTTTTATTTATGTATATGTATATATTTATTCAATGTGTTTACAATTTATGCATGCATGTTAATTTTAAGGATAAAACGAGATCTCGAATAGTGGAATTGTTGTAGGGTAGTTTTAAGTACAACCAACTGTGATACAAATCACCATTCACCTTTTTTTTTTTTTTGTTGAAACATTACATTTTTTTCTATCTGCACAATAGAAAATAGTTGCAAGTAAAATAAAGCCCTACTTAGAACGTTTACATTTCACTACGTGCGTTTTATTTATTTATTATTTATTTATTTGTATGATTTTAATATTACTTTCCAGTTCGTCATTTGTAAGTATATATGTACGGTACGACCAAAATATTGGAAGTTGCCCATATTTTAGTAGATCTATTTCTTCGTTTGTCTGATAAGCTTGAAGCTTTAGTAATAAGCATTGTTTTTAAACGAAGTGGCGCTTGTTTTTTTATCTTTTATATTTTGTATTACCCCGCCCCTCTCCGACTTATTGGGGGCTAGCTGGCAAAAACTAAAGCAGTGTTATTTGGATCAAGCTGATACTTCCAGCACAGCTACATTTTGGTTGGTTAAATGTTTCTTTATATAAAAATAGCCTTTGTGTTTCTGTAGGTTATAGAATCTCGGGGGGAGTCAAAGAAATTCCTTCATTATCGCACATCGTTTTTATAAGAACAATGAAAAGAAATTGATAAAAGACAATGAGACGCCAAACTTGCAAATTGACAGAGTTGTGAAAAATTATGGTCATGGCCTTCTAGTTAAATTTCAACACATTTTAATCGAAATTGGCAGTAGTTCAAAGTTACGTAAGTAGTAAATTTAAAATACATTTCAAAAATTCGTGCAAAAAATAGAATACATGATTCGTGCGTTAATAGAATTTACAAATTCGTGCCGATTGCTTTCCACTCGTGTGCTACGCACACTCGGGTAGCAAAAATCGGCACTCATTTGTAAAATGTCTGTTACCGCACTTAACATGTAAATTACTATTAAAGAATTGCTGCTAAATACACACATCGAATTTCGTGAAAATACTATGGCACTCGGTCGAGAATTGTTTTTGTATATAATTTGTAAGCAAACGATTGGTGTCGTAGTAAGCAAGTAGAGGGAGGATATTTAGTTCTGAGGTGTGGCAAAGCGGGTGCTGTAAGGGAACAATCGATCTCGAGCGTATAGAAGTGCAGAAATTACACATAACGCTTTTAAAAATATAAATAGTTAAAAACACCCAAAGCTAAAGATACCTCGCAAATCTACATGGTAAAACCTTAACCTGGAATTGCGTAGATCGGCTCAGTCGAACTCTCGAACGAAGCGTAACAAAAACAAGCGTGTGTTTTAAATAGGTATAAAGTCTTTTAAATATACGCTTTAAAAATCTAACACTAAAGAAAATATAACGCCAAAGCTCATAAAAACTAGCAAATCGGTCTTCTAGAACTTCTAAAGGAGAACTATGGCGGCAGGAAAGAGTTTGTCTATAAATTGGAACAATTCGAATACTAAACATTCAATGATGATATAACGCTAGACTCTAAGGACTGCAGCCGCCGACATGCACTATGGCTATTTCTATTTGTAATTAATATATTGCAGCACTTTCTAATTTGTTTATTTTGGCATTTTCAATGGCTGCTACACATTTGCTTCTTGCCAAGTGTAAATCTTTTAAAAGATTTATTTTAGTTTTTATAATGTTCTTAATCTGACATGCAACCTGAAAATATGACATAGTATAACGAAATTGTAATTGTCTCAGATTTCTTTTCTAAAAACTGTTAGAATCTACATAACTCGGTTAATGTTATTTTCACTTATAAATATACCAAGTGCATTGATTATTGCCGAAAATTGTTTGAGTGACATTTCTGCAACGTCATAATTGCACGACACGAAGTGGAGTGCAATTACGTTGCAGAAATGCACGAAATCAAAATTTCCAGGCAGAATCAATGCACGAGGCACAGAAATGCATTATGATTAATTGGTTTTATGTAGCTATATATGTTACAAGTATAATTTCCAAAAAATTTCCAAAAAATTACTCCTTGATAGCATATATATATACAGTGAAGCCTCGTTGATCCGAATCTACGTTAATCCGAATACCACGACAATCCGGATCAGCAATTTATTTACATTGATTCTATTGTAATCCGGATTTAAAGGTTTTGATAATCCGAACTTCCGAAATTTTGACCGAAAAGGCAAAGCATCTTTATCAAGAAGGGTGCAGTGGTGCATAGGAAACAGTGAAGCAATCGCGATGCGACGTATGCGCTGTCACGCTCGCACGCAATAGGTACGAGTCCGATAGCGCATACGTCGTATCGCAACTGCATTGTTTCGTATGCACCGCATGCTGCTGTAACTTTATCAAATATTTTTTCAAAAAGGCTGACTTCAGGGCAAGTAAAGATTGGATACTTAATTTCAAAAAGATACAATTTATGTCTGTTAAAAATCTCGGGGAAAAGCTATTCAATGATTCGCAAGCAGCAAGGTTCATTAAAAACAGTTGCAAAGCGATTAGCGTGGCTTTGCAATGGACGGTAGAGAAATTGAAACAATTGTGATCCTGGAAGATTCAAAAGAAAAATCGTTTCTACACTGAGAAAAGCATTTAGTAGGACCAATTAAATGTATTTAATTCAACTAAATATTTAGTTAAATAAACTAAATTTAATTTGATTTAACAGATTTTAACTATCTATTTAGTTGAATTGAATAAATTTAATTCCTCAAACTAAACGCTTTTCTCAGTGTAAGGTATTAAGTTTAAAAAACACGAAACAAACAAAATCGCCGCCGTCTTTGATTAACTACATATAAATGCGGAACATTATTTTTGCGTTTTTAAAACTGTTTTGCCTTAAATATTTTTGTAGTTTTATTTATTTTTAAATAAATGTTTTTGCAGAATATTTAATTCCATTTACTTACAAATAAAACATTGTAACTCTACAGACGCGGTAATCCGAAAACGGCGATGATTCGGATTGGCCCTGTTTTAATTAGTCGTAATTAGCGAGGCTTTACTGTATAAATTTCCGGAAAATTGTGTGATCGTCATGGATACAATTCAAATTTGAATTTTTCTATTGGTTCTCGGCATCGTCGTGCGATTATCTCCGAAATACTAGAATTTGGATAGGTTAGGAATGCAGATGGAACAATAGCGGCTAAGTATTACAACGTCGCGTCATTAGTATCTCAACCAGAGTACTATACTTATACTCACTAAATTTGTGAGTATAAGGATGACGCTATCACCTCCAGACAAAAATTTGAATTTAGGCTTCTAACACCATCTATATGCTTATACAGTCGAAAAAAGGGAAAAACGTTGTCACCTCCGAAAACGGAGGTCACAACGTTATATATGAAGTGACAACGTACGCTGGGTATCTACTTTGGAGGTGACAAGGTACCTTTTATCAATATATATATATATATATATATATATATATATATATATATATATATATATATATATATATATATATATATATATAAAATTATCCTACAAGATATAATTTATGTATTAGTTATGAAGATTGATTAAATTAAAATTATTCTTACATTTTTGTTGTTTATTCATTTCTAAAAGAGATTGATCAAGTTAAATTATAGATAATCGAAAGGTTTTGAATTTCAAATTAATATTTGACTTTTTTAATTAATATATATTATGTAATTAGGAGATCAAGCGATACTTTAAATCCAAGAAGATGTATAACGCCGAGGCGCCAGCCGAGGCGTTATAACATCTTCGAGGATTTAAAGAAGCTTGATCTCCGTATTGCATAAGTTGTTTTATTTTATTTCGTATTTCAATCCTAATTTCTCCCTTTTAAAATCCTTCCGAATTTATTGTATAAAGAAGCAAGTTGCCTTGTCTGTGTCATCATACGCGTAACTAAGGAGATAAAAAGCAGCATGCATGCATGCATGTGGCTATAATGTAACATCAAATTATTTACGTTGCCAACAACAACGGAGATCAAGAACGTCTTGAACTCCGGTATCATTGACAACTGAGATCAAGATATATTTTATATTACTAATTGTGGTATATAAAGAATTGTTTGAAATACGAAATGAAATAAATTTATTTATATTTTTTTAATAACGTTGCTATAGTTGATGATAAATAAAACAAATAACATTAACAACTAAACGCAACAGATAGAGATGTAACTCATCTTCGAGAGGCTTGTCAACAAGAGTATAAAACAAAGTTAATTAATGTTAACGTTTATAATACAATAATAGTAAGTATAGTCCGTAAAATGAAAAACTTTGCTTTTCTCATTACTGATAATTAGAGGATTTCCTTTCTCGGACACCCTAGCGTCTTTGTTTTCTTATGATCAGGTAGACTAAGAAAAATAACAAAGGACACCTATCAGTCTAATACACAAACAAAAAAACTGTAAGTTATTCTTGTTAGTATTATTCTGTAATCCTTTATAGATCAACTGAAGACGACCCAGATGGGATTGAAACGTACGTAGCGGTAAATTAAAAGCTAGTACCATAAGCGTTTTATTGATTGGCCCAAAACCTAATAAACAATAATCAAGAACCTAAATAAGGGCTCAAATATATTAACTAAATCATATAAGTATATGTTATTTTTTCCAAAGATTTTTCTCTACTAATAATTTACTAATACCAGGAACTGCAAAAGCTTCCTGTTTAATTATTTTGTATATTATGGTGCTGCTAAATATGGAATATCATATAAATGCAGCATGTAAACCTTCTTATGTGATCAATATGGAAATTATAAAATAACATTCAACAATTGTTGCAATAATAAATTATCAGGTTATATATATTATGCAATTAGGAGATCAAGCGATACTTTAAATCCGAGATGCATTATAACATCTCGGCTGGCGCCTCGGCGTTATAACATCTTCGAGGATTTAAAGAAGCTTGATCTCCGTATTGCATAAGTTGTTTTATTTTATTTCGTATTTCAATTCTAATTTCTCCCTTTTAAAATTCATCCGAATTTATTATAAGTATAATGAAGCAAGTTGCCTTGTCTGGTTCATCATACGCGTAACCAAGGAGATACAAAGCAGCATGTCACGTGTGGCTGTTATGCAACATCAAATGATTTTTACGTTGCCAACAACAACTGAAATCGAGAACGTCTTGAACTCCGGTGTCATTGACAACGGAGATCAAGTTATACTTTATTTTACTAATTGTAGTATATAAACAATTGTTTGAAATACGAAATGAAATAAAGAATTTAATAGAACTTGTGAAACTTTTAACTAATCTTTTGATTTTTATTATATTTTATAATTAAGAAGTTCCACAAAGTAAGCCTGGAGACAGGAAACTCTAATATGAAAATTATTTAAATAATAAAACATCTACGGATTGAAAGAACATTATGATAATTCGTCCCAAATGTAAATACAAATTAAAGAAATAACAACAAAGATCGTGATAAACCTGTTTCACGTATTTTACGTGTTAGTCTAAATATAACCAGAAGATGATAACCAGAAATAAATAAATAAGAAAATAATAAATTTAAGCGGAACGTATATTTAGGATCATAAAAGAACGAAATTTATAGTGATGAAGTAAATTCAGTACACTTTACTATCGTTGTTATAACTGTTATTCGAATTTTGAAAACTCAAATCAATGACACAATATAACTAAGCTGCTGGATGTTATATTCTACGTTGCTATACATAAAAATATTTATGGAGACAGCGATTGGTTCCATTTTTATGGCCATGTCGATAAGGTGAAGCCCATAGTTTAGAGCTTTTCTGTCCCGTAAATTTGTATTAGTTTAAGTTTAGCTGCACACTTTTTCTTTTAAAGTGACAGACAAAAGACCACGCTAACAGGCGATGCAAATAAAAAGCTAACAATCACGTATTCTCTAGAGAGAATCTTCTTAGTACAAAATAATGCTTTTTAATGGAGTAAAATTTTTGTTAAAGAGCAGAAGTGCCCTAAACTATGGTAACAGATGATATTGTGGTTTAATTTCGGGAATGTAAACCTCAGGCTTGCGGAACTTAGGATTGCATAGAAATTAGTTTAAGGGAAGTTAATGCATTAACCGTGCCGTTTCAGAACTAATCAAAAGCATTGCCATCTGTACATGTCTTCAGACACCAACACGAATTATAATTATACTGCAAACTTAATAACAAGTTGTTTACCGGATGCATAACCGCAAATAAAATTGCCCAACGGTTTTGTCTTCTAAGTTAAACTTTAAAGTTAGAGAACAGTCTTCCGAAATGTAATATTCGTCTGATGATAATGGGCCGGATTTATAAAAGTATGTAATGATAACCGAAGTGCAAAGTGCCACTAAGTAGATTTCCTTTTCCTCGTCAGTTTACAAAAGGTATCATTTGCTAGTCTACCAAGTTTTTTTAGTACACAAGCACCGTTGGATTTTGAGCAGAAAGATGTGGAAAAATATGCAAACGATGTGATTTAATTTCCAAAACATGCGATCCTTTATTCTGCTTTAAGACTTGCAACTAGTTGCAGTGCATTATAAAAAGTAGTAAATAGGTTTTAGGACATTTGGAGTGTAATTTAACAAAGTTAACGTAATACGATTCTGTACACAGTGCTGGGAAATATATTGCACAACGCGTTCTGTCGTCAGAAGTGTTTAAATTTTCCAACGAATTAAACTTTATGCTCGCTTTGAGGCGAGAGAAAGTAAGTTCTCCCCTGCAAAATTGCAAATATTTCCTTCACAGTAGTATCTTCTATTACATTTAGCAACTTTAATTAATCTAGCATATTTAGTAAATATAAATAATAGAAATTGAAATAAACATATATACCGGATTATGTTAATATCTGTAAACATTTAAGCATTCATATGGTATAATGATATAAATTTACAAAAGTACTATTTATTTATTCTATGTAAATGGGGTTTTATTTATACTTTTTGTATTGAGAATCACCAGCTGAATAGCGGAGGATCATCAAATTAACTGCCTCTGTTATGCTAAACCAATTTCGTTTGTTTAATAAAAATTATTTTACACACCCTTTTTCATAATACAACCAACTAATTACCATATTCATGCAGGAAAATCTAACAAAATTAGCAAATAAATTGAAAAGGAATATTAAAATGCTTTAAATTACAGACTATGTTGGTTAGATATTAAACTCATAATCTCGTATTAGTTTGACATTCATGTAATCATGGTTTTAGAAACACCCATTTCCATGAATTCTGGTTATGCGTATATAATACGCAATATCCTTCCTTATATTGCATAGTGTGTTGAACGAAAATAGAATAGCATGTATGCATTTTTTATATCTCACGTAATAACTGGTTAGAGGTTTTGTATATTATTTTTTTATCATTTCCTTGCAATAGGAATTAAACTATTACCAAATCTAAAATTATTAGGTGAGTTAAAAATAAAAATACATGTTTCCCAGGACCGTAGCTATTAACGGGACAGCGCCCCGGGGCCCCCGAACATAAAGTGTCCCCGAAAGCGGTGGGAGCTTTTTTACGAAATTGTCTTAAAAAAGTTTTGAACCCAACTTAGCTTGTTTAAACATTAAATAAATTGATTTAAAAATATATCAAGTTTTAAAATATTAACAAATTGAATTTATTTATAATGTATAATAGCGCTTTTGCTATTTTGCCTGCAATAACCTACCCTCCTTCACTCGCTGTCTTAAAAGTCGATGTAAAAATAATGTTGAACGTAAATATAGAATCTACATCTGTATTAAACTAGCTTTAAAATGACATATGTTATGTTACATATTGCTATGATATAGGGTATGTGGTATAAACGGTCGAAAATTAATTAAATAAATTGGGAGAAGCCCCACGTTGGGTGCCAATTTGCTATGATATAGCAAAGCGGGGGTTGTAAATTTCTAAAATATACATGTAAAACATAGTCGATGATGATTGGTAAATGGAAAGATTTTAAAATTGATTGACAAAAATTTATTTTTACTAACACAAGAAACATACAATCGACTAATACACAATGGAAATGTACAGAAAGTAACCACCTACCTGCACCACTGAAAAAAAATGTACCGGCTTATATTTACTGCAAAAATGGAAAGCAAGTTCCACTAATAACTTGAGACTTTTTTCAGGTGGGTCGTTATAATTGAAGCACTGTTTATCTTAGCTCTGTAACACATTGTTAATTGTTCTAAACACAATAAATAAGAAACCAAGTCTATTACGAAATTTGAATGGATTAATTTATTTCTCTCAACATAACCCAAAATAAGAAACAAATAAAAATGAAAACACAAATTGAAATAATTCTTAATCTAATTGAACACAAAAACAAATTAAATAACTGTTAGATACCTATGTGCTTAATTATAATAAAAGAAAAAAAATTAAAGGCGGTATACCTCTTTACCTTTTTAATTATTATTTCTTTTATTATTTACTTTACTTATGGCCGGTATTATAAAACTTTTTACTTCCTAAATAAAATTTACTTTGAGAATAAATTAATTTATTCTTTAATTAAATATCTAATTAAATAAAAAAATATAATTAAAGTTCAATTTTACTTAAAATCCAACTTTTAAAATTTAGCGCCTTAAATAATTTACTGACATTGTTGTTCATTAAAGGAAACTGTAAAATGTTGTTGTTGGCAATATTTTAATTATAACATGGCTACCACGTTCCCAAAATTGTTTATGTGGAAGATATTTATGATATTGGATGCTTTATTTTTACCATAATTCATAACAGTGATTTTCTTGATCAGGTATTTCCATTTATAAATATGCTCTACTAAATTCTTTTATATCCATCCAAGTACTAACAAACTTTGACACCTTTCCTGTTCAAGGTTAACTTTGAAATTGTCCAAAAATTAAATTGCTACAATAAAGATGTCCACCACACTTTTAATTAATACACTGCACTTGTTGAATATTATTAAACACTTATTTACTTAAAAATAAAACTTTTCCTTATTACAAACTGTTGACTTAAAAATAAATATAACCTTCAAATGTTGACACCTCAACATCAAAATCATAATCAAATTTTTACCGCTTAACCTCAAGATTTTTTTAAATTTATGCTTTGTGTAGATACACGTTGTTTGAATGATATGAAAGTACAGCGAAAGTCATCAGAATTTGGTCTCCTTTTTATATCTTTTGAAGAAACAAGAGACTGTGCAGACAGATTTTTAGTTTTATTCCCCAGAAACAATTGGGAACTATTAAACTAAATAATTTCGTAACCATACATTATTTATAAATGTTAATAATTTCCAAAATTATTATTGTAGTTTTGTAAAGGACATTTTTATCTACAAAATGATGTATCACAATATTAATTTGATTACCTATTAAGCTTAATTCAACTTGACAATGCTGTTCATTTTTCCAACAAGAAATAAATAAACTAATTTGACTAATTACATTCCTTTTACATATACAATCCTTCTTTATGCTCTATTTTACAAATTTTGTACGTTTCTAAGTATCCAACCCACTAAATAATCTCAAATTCTACACTTTTAGAATACCATGTTAACATGCGACCAAAAATGAACTTTAAAATCCTAGATTTCCTTTTTGGAACTGTGCAAACATGAATATTTCTCATCTCAAATGTGCTGCAAAGCTGCTTTACAATATCGCTATAAAATATGTGCACTCGCAAGTTAATTAAACTTGGGAAATAGCAAAATAGTGAAAAAAATACTGAAATCGTTGATGTGCAAAGAAATTTTACAGACCTGTAAGATTAAACTTGCAGGTATGGCTATTAACTTTTCAATATACATCCATAAATATGACCTAAATCCGTTTCAGATGTAAACCATACTTGAAATGGCTTTAAAATGTAATTACATTGAAAAAACCAGCATCAGCAGTACAATTTCATTTGACCGAACAAAAATATTAAATTTTGGGAATAAATCAATTCTAAAAACCATCTCCAATCTACAAAATGACTTCTACAGTGTATCCTTCTTAAATTGTACCTAATTAACTAAGTTAAATCCATTTTTAATTAATACCAATTTCAGTCACCTGTTAGATAGGCAACACATCCTGCATATACGCATTTATGCACTAATCAAGAATGTTATATCATAGCAATAAGTTAAACTCTTTAAAACAAAATTAACCCCAAAGTGGCAGAAACTTTTGAGCCAACCTAATACTATTTATAAAACTAGAAATTTTTATGTTTGTCGGTAACAATTTTTACTAAATTTGCAAAAGTCAAACAGAGTTATGAAATTTCAAATTCAAAAGTTTTTGTTGTTGGTTGTTATCAACATGAAAACAAAAAAAGTCCTAATAGCACAAAACATCTAAAGATAACTTTATCTAAGAAATTTCTGCAGAAGTCGGCAAAAAAGAATTCGTGGATCACCCAGAAACTATACGTTACAAATACTCATGTTATTTATTGAGTTGCAACACACTCGTACGCAAACGTATAGTTTCTCGCCTAATGACCCAAATTACTATTAAACGTAAGGCCGGTTTCGATTGCAAAGTAAACGCTGAGCGGGCGTTATATACTATATATGCCCGCTTGTAATTCCCTGGTTGTTATAAACTTTTTAATTGTCACAGGTATAATTAACAAATAATATGCAAGTGAAGCATAAAGATAAATAGCATTTTTTCCAGTTTTGCCTTATACATTTTGTAATGTATAACAGCGCCTTTGCTATTTTGCCTGCAGTAGCCTACACTCCTACAGACGCTGTAGTTGTAAAAAGTTAAGAAACAGAAATTAATGTAACCCTGTTTTCAGTTAAAACTCAACCTATGTAGACTTAGGATATTGTAACTTCGTAAGTTTTCTATGCATGCTTGCGTGTCGTATAACGGATGATATTCCGTCTGTTGCAGAAATTTTTACATCGCGATAGATGCGCTTCTACGCGACCTAACGACTACCACTAAATTAATAATAACTAGGGAAACCTCGTCAAGACATGACGGTAAAAAGCATTGAAGAATTTCCCTATATACAACCTTCGATCTGTGATTACAATCCTTCGGATTTTCTTGAGTATTATTTAAATAAACGCAACCAAACATAACCAGTTGAAAATTCTAAGCCCAGCAATACTCTCTCCAAGCTTACCCTCCTCTCTTCCGACATATATTCCTCTCTGGCTTACCCCTCCCCGCCGGTTTATTCTACATACATACATACGGAAATTCTACGCTAAGAAATGATAAGAATAAAATCAAAAATCAATCTTGTTTAAAACATTCTTGAAAACGTCTATTAGTACATATTTCAAAAACATGACATAAACATAGTGTTGGCAAATTTCCTGCGTTTTATACAAACAATATGAAACTGCTCTGAATAAGTAATTGCCATCAGTTATTATTTTAATTCGTCTGTTATCCATAATTTTCAACTATGCAGGTTTTGTCTACGCAATCTAACAATTTTTTAAACATTAGCCGCTTATTAATGATTGAAGTGGACGGCTGCATCACCCTTTTATATTTATAAGCGGGGGTACTTACGAAACTCACCACCGTGGAAAGTGAGCGGACGCCCCAAGTGAATGTCCGATTCGCCCGTCTCAAATTAAACATTTTATATTTGTTTAAATAAAAAATATAAACATAAAAAATATAAAAACTAAATAGTGTTGACTGATCTACACAGTGAAAGCTTCAATTTAAAAAAAATCGCTTAAATCGGCCCGGTAGAACTCTCAAACGAACTGGAACAAAAATAAGCCTTATGTTTTAAATATATAGATAACTGGGGTCGCTGCAGTATAAGGGTAACGCTTTAGCCAACTGGTTAGCAAGCTTCTATAGTTTTATTTATACTCAATGTGACAAGAAATATGTGTTTTGTCTGTTTTAAATGCCCATCTTCTATTTTAACAAAAAAAAACACCAAATAGCAACTATTAAAAAAGGCTTGATAAATGAAAGTGGTGTAGAGGTAAAGGGGAAGATAACGTGGGGGCCCCATAATTATTTGTTGCCCCAGGACCCCCAAGCCTGTAGCTACGGCCCTGATGTTTTCTAACTTTTACAGCTACGATATTAACAGAAAAACACATTTTGATATAGAGTTTACTGTTTCAAGCCCTACTTTATGAAAAATAATCATTCAAAGAAATAAAAATAAAATAATTTTTAAAAAGTTTTGCAATATTTAATACTATTTTTGTACCGTACATAAATATAAATATTGTGAAACCTTTTGAAATATTTCATACTTGATAGTTTGAAATATTAGAAATTAAATATCGTGAAGCTATTGTGAAACAATTACTAAAAGTTTCACAACATTTATTAACATTTAACATTTCTAGGTACAAAGTTACCTTCGTGTTACATTATTTTTATAAAACTTTACAAGAATTTTTATAAAGATATTTTAGAAGCTTTCGAGATATACAAACAGACACTCAGAATACCTTTAATAAATGAACAGATTGAGCTCAGTAATTCTCCGTTACTGGAAGTATTCGATAATTTTTACCTTTTTATCTGGTTATCTATTTTTTGCATTACCTTAGCAATGTGTTTGTTTATATTCATAGTACCTTTGATAATGACAGTTTAGAATTGTCAGGTTATATTTTAATAAATATTGTGGAAACTTTTATTAATATTTATTTATTTCACGATTAGAGAGTTCCACAAATTAAAGCTCGAGACAGTAAACACTAATATTTTTACTGTTTCCATACTGTTTTTTGAAATATCTTGGAAACTAATAGGAATATATTTACATTTACAAAATTGTTATAGTTACAATCAAAGACGAGATCGTATTTTTTTTTGTTACAGCACTCCTTAATATCTTTACTGTAAAACAATCATAGGAAATAATATTAGGGTTTGAAACAAAATGCACGTAAAACCATATTGTACGTGAAGCTACTCAACACCCAGTATAGTACCAAAAAATAATATCTAAAAAATGTCTACTTCAGTGAGTTTTTTAGAGTCATTCTAACCTTGAGACCAGGGAAGAATCAAACCGAGGATTCTGTAAGATCAGCTTTTCTAACCTTTTGGTTGGTCTTAATAGCGTGTACATGGTACATTTGAATGAAGAAGCGAGCTGGACCAGAAGAATAATTTCGAGATGTGTGAAGAATGCATTTCTTTGAAAGCAGCGCTTTACCATCTCCTTCCTTTTGCATCCTTCATATCCCCGCTTTACTTTATCATACAGAACAAATTTTCTGCTCCATCCACTACACAGCAAGCTCGTTATGTTTGACAACAAACTACCGTGGTGCATAAATATCCACTATGTAAGCAGCCCGAATTATTAATACAAAGGAAGGGTTGACTGAACAAGCATAAAGGATGCGGAAGGCAGTAGTAAGCCACCTGGTGTAGCCACACGGCCCAATATTCAAACGTTCAAGATCTTCTTCGTAATTCCACGAAATCAGAGCGAAATCTTTCACAAGTATTTTTGGTCGGCAAATCTCTCCAAATTCTCCAGGTCCACCAAGTTCGATTATGAAATGTCTGAGGAATTCATTGGCGTGGAGCAAGCATATATTCCACTGCAGTGATCTTCACAAAGTGGCTTCTATGAAGTGATTAACTCCACCTTATGTACCTGCATTAACGTTTGGTCTATCACATGCCAAACCTTCAACTGGTCGCGAATGCCCTTATGATTGACAAACTTCAGAAGACAATTTGCTATAGAAATGGCTTTCCTTGATTCTAGAATGACATGTTCTATGTAGGTTACATCAGGCAAAGACACGGTCGAAGTATGTTCTTCTTATATGTACGATTATAAAATTTTCCGTCCATCTTCTCTTGAGTTAAAGTTGTATTTCTTCTTCCGTCGTAACCAAGCTCGCCTCTAAATTGCAGACGTGTAGTCCATTTCAGCAAAGGTTTTGCTTGTTGCTCGCTGGAGTTTGCACTTATAATTCACTTCAGGTATGTTGTAAGTTCTTAAAGTTGCATTAACTATTGAAGCGGCTGCCCTGTCGGAGAGACTATTCCATACTTTTGCTTCGACTATTTACCTAAGATCTCTTTTTTGTTGTTTAAGGAATACGGTAACATCTCTCTTGGTTTCGCGTGAGATTGACTGAAGCTGCAGCTCCTCAACGGATTCGTCATCTGAAGCCTGCAATTCGGAACTTTCAGAGACTTTGCTTTGCTTTCTTTCAAAGAAGCGTTTAGAATTTGGTATCAGAATAACCGCTCTCTGAGGCTGGTTTAAGTATGAAGTTATGATAAAATTGTTTTAACAGTTATAGCCAAATTGGGAGTCCATTACTAGTTATTTACGTGGCAACCTTTGTAAATTAATCATTACAGAAGCGCTGGAAAGTTTGTGGGTCGAACGACCAAGGAGCGAGCCCCCATAATCCAGTGAGAACAGTAAATATTAATCGTAAGTCATGCAGCGTACAAAGTTTTGTTTCCATATTTACCGTTTTTAAATTAATTTATTGTTTATTTTTTTATAAAAAGATATTTTATAATCAAAGGCGGTAGGATAGTTTATAGCTAGACACCATGACAACGGTGTTGTGATTAAGCAACAAATAAGTTTTCATTAGCTTTTTGTTGATCATTGTAGAACTTTACAAGTCTCTTGTAGCAGCCCGTAAAATTTTACAAAGCTGTAGCTGTAACTACTCATTTACTTAGTAAACATAAATGCCTATAAAGTGTCATTTACATAGAAAGTGGAAATAAATTTAGTTACAAATCGGTTGCCGATAGATAATATTTTGCTTTAAAAAATTATAACTACGTTAAAGTTGACTTGTCAGTGTCATCTTTCGCCTGCTGGTCTGTCCGTAAATATAACAGTATTCAGAGGTTCAGTTATGAACCATTAATAAATATTGCCTAATTGCTTTGGCCAAGCTGGTTGACTTACGGACTACACTTTTAGATTATTTTTACCGTTTACTAGTTTACTAGTCACTAGAAAGTAAATTATTGATTTAATCAGTGATGAGTCACTGAGGCTACGTTTTGTAAAAGTATTACTAATTAAATTATTCAATTATGTTATTATTACGTTTGTTAGTGTTGATTATATTCAGAATGGATATCATCAACACCGTCTATTTTTGAGGTGTATTCCACATCTGTAGTTCTAAACAATAAAGTCCCACTTTTCCTTTTAAAGTTCCAGTTTAGAGATTTACCTTTTTATTACTGCGTAGTAAGACATCTAAAGCCGTAAAATGTGTCTGACTCACGTTACTTGGTTTTGCCTATTTTATGCTTAATATAAAGCTGAGTCAAATAGAAGTGTATGATAAGAATATGAGTTGCCGAACATTAATGACTACACAGGAGGTGATCATTTTCTTTCCGTTTTCCTTATTTTTTTATCTACGTCTTGCTGTTATTACAGTCTAAGTAACAAATCATATTGCAATAGTCATAAATGTCAAATTGTTACTTTCGTGCTACTAGACTACTAGGATTACTAAAGAAAAAGGTAAAACAAAGAAAGAAACACTAATCTTTATTCCTAACCGTTGCAGTACAGTTGTTTAATTTAAAGCTAATCAAAAAATACAAAATACTAAATGAAAATATCTCTTAACCCAATAATAGGAAGATATAAAACGAAATAGCATTTATTTACTGAATTATTAATTATGAAATTATGCATTACCTCTTGGGTTGTGAAATATTTGTTTGCGTAAACAAATTACACCTATATTGTATTCATCTGGTTAATAACATTCAATTTGACTGTTTTGTCCTAAAAAAGAATCTTATGCGGAATATATTGCGGTGATTTTAAATAATATAATATGCCCACCGTTCCAAAATAAAAATAAATCATATACGGTGAACTAAAATAAAATACACCCCAAATATTTTTCTTTTTCCCAATCGGCCAACTCAGGGTTTATTCGATAGAGCATAAATTGTTTGAATTATGAGATTCTTATTGACTCTTACACCTGGAAGATGAGAAAAACTTATTCTGCAGATACTTGGGCTCCTGCAAAATGGACAACCACAGCTAAACTCTGAATGCAAAAAGAAAGAGAATTGGATGCTTGTATGTGCATCAATTAAACACATGAATAATTTAGAACACACAAACTTTATTTAATTAAAAGAAAATAAATAGAGATTCAAATTCAAAAGGAAATAAAAAGAAAAATTGTTCAAATTAGTACAATAAGACAATTGGGAAATTTTTTTCCCAAGCTTGCTCAAATGTAATTAAAAGTCGTAATAGCCTGACATAGGGCTATTGCAGTCATTCACTTGAACAAACTAACACAAATCAAAATGTTCACAAATATTAAAATGTTTATCTTTAAGAAAAATAAATTTAAATAAAAAGAAATTAAATTGTTTTATTTTTTAGAAATGGACGTCAATCATATGGTCAAAACATCTAACCTCACTTAAATTTACAGATTTATTATCCGGAGTCGGGCATAGATTGGCCGTGAGCTTTTTGTCGACTGACTTTGTTAAATTTGGCTCCAACTTATATAGGTTTGGTCAAAACAACTGCCGGCACTGACATTTAAAAAAAAACGAAACACGGAAAATTTATGACGTCACTAAATTTTCCACAGCTGTTCATTTTCTCACGAAACTTAATTCTATAAACACACGATTGTAGCTCATAAAACAAGGATTAAAACAATGTAACACACTTATGTCCTAAAATGCATCGTAACGAAGATATGAGACAAAAACGATTGACAATTAACAAATCTCATTATAGCTAATTGCATACAAAATTAAATAAATACAGATATCCTTTACAAAATAGATGCATAATTACACAATACAACTAATACATATTAAATTTGCACAGGAACATCTTTACAATTTACGAGAAACATAATTTACAATCCGTTTCAATGATCGGATACATCAAATAATGCACTTACAAGTTCCAACATTAATATTGATTCAAATGAAGTCAATTTATGATCAAATTGTCCAGCATACAGTCCTTCAAGTGTTTACATTAAAACAATGGTGAAAAAAATAGGATAAGAGTTAATAATCGTCAAAATGAAGCATAACGACAAGAGTGATACCTTCAGTAATGAAGAATGCTCAGGATTATTATATAAGAGTTTAAGAGCTAATTGTGCTATATAAGTCATAATAAGATTGACCTAATTTATCTGTTTTCAATTAACTGGCAGCGCGAAACTAAGCTGGTCTCTTGGAAAGTAGAAAAATTCATCCTACGTTAAAGATCGTAGACTCTAAATTTAAACAAGAAGATTTCATCTTCTCTACAAATGAAAATACCATCCCAATATGCAACTTGGGTTGTATAAACATGTATTATCATAAAACAATCTAAATGATTGATATCCTTTTTTAAAAATGAAACCATTTATATGCATATGAATTGAGGTTATGTTTGCATGAAATTTTATTTTTGATTTCTATTTTAAATATTGATGAGCCTAACTGTGACCCTATATGTAGCCTTTAGATTAATTATGCATATCACCTAGCATATCCATCTTTTAATTTAAATTTGATATGTGAAATATTTGTCTTCACATTTACGATCTTATCGTTACATAAAATTTTCAATGAGGTGGACTTATTACACCTTATTACATATATATTGGACTTATTACATATTAATACATTAATTATGCCACTTAATCGCTTTGAATAAAAATTAGTATTTCCTTCTTTATCTTTCCTGTTGCTTTTTAGTGCTCCTTCCTTTTCTATAAAATGTCAACCTTAAAATTTATTTTAAAAACAATGCATTGTTTTAATGTAAAACTACGGGAAGACTCCTGGTTGGTCATTAACTGATAATAAACTAATTTAAGACCAAGGGTGTTTATAAAGTCATATGTTTGTAGAATATTCGAAATACCAGTTCTCCTAATAACAATGGATTTTATTATTCATAACAACATTCACGTCTAAGTTTCGGTTTACCTACATATTTCCAAACTTTATTCATTATAAACAAATAACAACAAATAATTGAAATATTTTAAATTATATGCCATGAACCATGAATAAGCATTATATTTGAATGTATAGCAGAGCAAAAACAAAAAGTCATTTAAACTTCATAAAAGCAATATTTAGAAGTTCATTACCGTTGATAAGAAAAAGTTGTCAAATATAATATTTAGCTATTCACGTCATCAGGAAACAGCAAGGAACCGACTTCCTTAGATACAACGAGACGCCTTTCTAACTTCTAAAGACCAAGAACTTGATCTAAAACTAATTAAAATTGATTTGTACTCGTATTTCAAAAGCTACACTGTTTATCAGCAAACAGACTGAAAATTGCTGGAGTTGACATCGACATCAGCGTTAATTAATACATTTTCTGGAAAGTAAATTTAATCAGTGGGGTAAGTTACAAACTTTCAATAATAATTGAAAAGGCAAAATTCATAGGAGATACAACAGTTACACAAAATATTTGTTTTGCTGTTGTACTTAACCGTAACAGTAATAATAATACTAAAGTAAATTCATAATAACAAGTCCGCTATGTTGTAAAGATACAAAGGCAAAGCGAAATTCCATAAGGTTTGCGATCAAGGCAAAATGACCATTATGCTTTTTTGAATAGAATTCAGATTCATTTACACTGCAAATTACGAGACTTACTTCACTGGATTTTGAGCTGTTTAGGTAAAATGCTATGGAGTTTTCAAACTGGTGATAGAACGGTAAAATATGTAAATATATTTTACCGTTCTATCACTATCACAATTTATAAAAAGTTAAAAACATTCAGTAATTATATATTTCTTTAATATAAATTTTAACTATAAATATTATTATATATGATAATATATTATTATATTGACTTATATCCCTATAATCTCTTCTAGATTATAGAGTATTCAAATTCAAGATCGAGTAAAATATGCAACCCAAATAACAGATTTTTTTAGTAACTGGATAAATAAAATTAAATAAAATTGAAGTGAAATCAAATAGGCATTTGCTTCTTATGTTTTATGTTTGACATTTAGTTATTAAATCATAAAATCTGACAATATAGAAATTCTGCATCTATATAATAATGGCGAGTAGTAGTACAATAAATCTTAGTCCTCCACGAAAAAGAAGTAAAAAAGGTCATTTAAGCATACAAGAAAAAAGCATGATTTTAAACGAATATAAAAACGAAATGCAGGAGACCAGTGTGGTTGTTGTTCAAAATATTGTCGATAAAGTTGCCCAAAGAACGGGAGTATGTTGTGCCTCTGAATATAAAGTAATTCGTGAATACAAAGAATCCCAGAAATTCTCAGCGCCGAGAACAAATAAGAACCGAAAGAAAACCATTGATGCCATAGATGATTTTGATAGAAATGCGATTCGAAGAAAAGTTCACCAATTTTTCTTTCAAAACGAAATACCAACTTTAGACAGGGTTTTGAAAGAAGTAAATGAAGATGATGACTTGCCAAATTTCAAGCGACCAACGTTTTACAAATTCCTGAAAACGCTAAATTTCAAATATCAACGTCGCGCACGAAATAGCATGGTATTGGACAAGGAGGAGATAGTATTATGGAGGAGAGATTACTTAAAAAAAATTAAAGCATACCGAGCGGAAAATTGGAAAATATATTATCTTGATGAAACGTGGATTAACGATGGTCACACGAAATCACATGTTTGGGTTGACTGCAGTATTGAATCTTCCAAAGCAGCATTTTTGTCTGGTTTGTCAACCGGGTTAAAAAATCCTGCAAGTAAAAGGCATTCAATATATTACGACCCATATACTTTTGACTTTAATTTTTAGAAAAAGGAAAGCGGCTGATAATTTGCCATATTGGCAGTGACCGTTTGAAAAATGGTTTTCGAAAGTTTTACTAAAATTGCCAGATAATGCCGTGATTGTTTTGGATAATGCGTCTTACCATTCCCGGAAATTGGAGAAAATTCCCACATCATCTACTAAGAAGACAGATATTGAGAGATGGTTATCTTCTAAAAATATTTCATTTGAGGAGGGGTCGTTGAAGGTGGAATTGCTGGATATAGTTAAGAGACACAAACAGCACTATAATAAATATATCATTGATGAAATGGCGCTAAAACATAATAAGGTTATTTTAAGACTGCCACCCTATCACTGCGAACTAAATCCAATAGAGCTTATTTGGGCGGAAATAAAAAATTATGTTGCCTCTAAAAACACATCCTTTAAATTTGCGGATTGTAACCAATTACCTACTTCATGAAGCCGTCCAAACTGTTACTCGAGAAACATGGCAGAAATGTATTCAGCATGTGGTAGAAAAAGTTGAGAAGAAAATGTGGCAATTAGATAACATCATTGAATTAAATCTAGAACCCCTGATAATAAATCTACATGATGATAACGATAGCAGTTCCGAATTTTCAGAATAAATAATCATTTGTATGTATCAGAATACATTTCTTAGTTTTTATTAGGTATTAGTAGTCATTATTCTGTTTTAAAATATGTTCAGTTATTTATATTATGTTCAATAAAACTTTCGTAACTGTTCTTCAATTCTAAATCATGGTTTATTGTAAAATCTTTGCAACTTTACCTAAATCTGTAAAAACAACATCAAGTTTGACAAATTTCCTTAACCACAAACAATTTTATGACATAAGAGCCAAAAATCCATCACTCTTTGATCTATATTTCTTTAATTTTGTTTTATTTATCCAGTTACTAAAGAAATTTGTTATTTGGGTTGCATATTTTACTCTAGCTTGAAATTGAATACACTATAGATTGCTTAGCCCTAAAGCCACCCCGATTTCACAGTTATTCTCTGGGCATAGAAGATTGAGTGTATTGTAACAAGAGAGAAAAAGAAAGAACCTCTTTTCGAGCAACAAATGGAGTGTTCTACCGCATTCGAGAGAATGACGCATCGCACAAGCATGTAAACAAGACGCGGTTATTCTAGCAATATACCGGTATGTTCGAGCGATTTCTAGAAGATTTGTATGGTGGTATAAAAGCGACTTTGCGGATAAAAAGGATCAGTCAACAGCGAGTCGTTAACTGTGTTTCACGAAATAAATAGTAACTGTATAGATAAATGTTATATTAGAAATTCATAGTCTGTAAATAATAGTTTTAATGGTTTATAATCATAGCGTTAATTTATAGTGTATTCATTAGTGTTTGTAAATAAATATTTCTTATTAATAGACGATTTAAACAGCACTTTTGTTATTATTTTGAAAAAGAACGTTACAGTGGTGTCAGGTGTGGGGTTTTAAAATAAATAAAATCTCGTAATAATTAATTAAAGTGCTGTGAGAATAAAATTTTTGGTGTTAAAACATAATTTCAACAAACAATTAAAATGGTGTTGAAACTGTTAAAAGATCTCAAAGTAATAGACTTGAAACATGAACTTGAAGAACGAGATTTAGACACAACGGGCCTTAAAAGTGTGTTAATAAATCGGCTAAGAGAATGGCTTTTGGAGCAGCAAGAAGACCCTGAAAGTTTCCTCTTCGAAATACCTGGACCCGCAATTGATACTAATTTGTTATTAAGTAAAATAGAAGAGAATTCTAGAATGCTTAAAGAAGAATTATTGGAAAAGTCCGAAGAGAATTCTAGAAAGTCTGAAGAGAATTCTAGAATGTTAAAAGAGGAATTACTGGAAAAGTCGGAAGAGAATTCTAGAATGCTTAAAGAAGAATTATTGGAAAAGTCCGAAGAGAATTCTAGAAAGTCTGAAGAGAATTCTAGAATGTTAAAAGAGGAATTACTGGAAAAGTCAGAAGAGAATTCCAGAATGTTAAAAGAGGAACTATTGGAAAAGTCTGAAGAAAATTCTAAAATGCTTAAACAAGAATTACCTGAAAATACTAAAGCGCTGGAAGAAAAAGTACTGGAAAAACACGAAGAGAATTCTAGAAGGTTTGCAGAATTACTAGAAAAGGCCGAAGAAAATGTTAGAATGCTAAAGGAAGAAATACTGGAGAATTCCAGGAAAACCGAAGACAGTTCTAGAAGGCTTAAAGGAGAATTGTTGGAAAATGTCAAAGCGTTGGAAGATAAAGTTTTCGAAGAATTTTTGGAAAATGCCAGCGCGTTAGGACTATTGGAAGGTAGATTGGCGGAACAAGATAGGGTAATAAAGATGGTAGAAGATAAAATAGCCCAAATGCAATTACCATCAATAGCTAAGAAAGGCGACATAACCGATATGTTGGAAGATAGAATGAGGCAACTACGGTTTCCCTCAACTTCTGAGTTTAATGAAGTAAAGAAGCAAATTAAAGAAGAAAAGGATCCTGCCGTAGGGATAAAAGTAAAACCACCCACGTTCGATGGGAAAATACCTTGGTCCACCTACTACAAACAATTTGAGGCGGCCGCTGGGGCCAACGGATGGACACGCAAGGAAAAGGCCGTTTCTTTAACTGTGGCTTTGCGTGGAGACGCGTTGAACGTCCTGCAAACAATCCCAGCAGGACAGGAAAATGATTACCAGTTGTTAGTTTCTAGATTGGAGATGAGATATGGAGACGCACATCTACAACAGGTGTATCACGCGCAAGTGAAGAATCGTATCCAGAAGAATGGAGAAAGCCTGCAGGAGTTTGAAGCCGATGTTGCGCGGCTTGTCCGATTGGCGTACCCTACGGCACCCGATTCATTTCTGGGACAACTCGCTGTGCAGACCTTCATTGATGGGTTAAGAGACGGGGAAACACAACAATCATTGAGGCTGGCACGACCAAGAACAACTGATGATGCGCTCGCTCACGCCTTAGAATTTGAAGCTGCAAAACAAGCGTCCCGAGGTCACGGGCGTGTTCGGACCGTTGTGGAAGAAGATGAAGGTTCTAAAGATCGTCTAGAAGAATTATTAATGAGAGTTCTTCAGAAGGAAGAGAACCGTAAAAAGAATTCTCAAGAAGTTATAGGACCCCGTTGCTGGAACTGCGGTGAACAAGGGCACATACGACGCCGCTGCCCTAAAACCCAAACAAGTTCAGCCGTCGGAAAACTAAAAGGGGTCGATGAGAGGGGGCGAACGTCGACTTTGAGTGGAGATGCCCCGAAGATCACCATACATGCCGTAACATCAAACAATAGTACCAGCAGTTTGTTCGTAGATGGGAAAATTGCTAATCGTACTGTTCCACTACTCATTGATACGGGGGCGACAAAGTCCATCATACGCCCTAACGTTCTACGAACAAGTATGAAGCTGTTACCAACAACTACTCAACTCCGTACAGCAACAGGTGAAGTGATACCAACACGCGGAGTGGTGAAGATGAAGATTGGCATTGGAAGTGAAGAACGTGATCATGAGGTGCTGGTAGCCGATATCACTGATGACTTCATCTTGGGAATGGACCTCCTGAGAAAATTTGGTTTTACGTTGGATTTGAAAGAGGGTGTTTTGAAGGTCGGTAACGAAGTACTTCCGTTGCACCCACGAGAAGATCCGGTTGTAAGGGTTTTGCTGACTGAAGATGTGATATTGCCTGGTCAAAGCGAGATGGTTGTCGAGGCAGGTTTGGATGGAGATCTTCGGGTAGGATGTGTGCGAATGATGGAGCCTGTTTGTGATAAGAAGATCCATAGTGGCATACTGGTGGGAAAAGCGCTGATCAAGGTTGGAAAGACAGTACCGGTGAGGCTTATGAACGTTAATGTGGATCCGGTGACATTGAAGAAGAGTACCCTTGTGGGACAGTGTGTGCCAGTATTCCGAGTAGCCAGGGGTATGGCTGATGTTCCAAAACCAGCGCCCAAAGACCATGGTGGAAAATTAGTGGGCATGGTTACTAGTTCGTGCGAAGACCTTAACAGAACAGAAGTGAAAGAGGTACAGGGTTTAGTTCACCGATACCAAGATATCTTCGCTCTTGACGATAGCCAGAAGGGACGAACAGATATAATAAAACATAAAATCAATACAGGCAACTCTATGCCTGTCCGTCATCAGCCGAGGCGTCTACCTCTAGCAAGGCGAGCAGAAGCCGAGAAGATTATTATCGATATGGAAGAACAAGGGGTCATCGAGCCATCCAGCAGTCCCTGGGCATCACCGGTGGTCCTGGTCAGTAAGAAGGACGGGTCAACGAGATTTTGTGTGGACTATCGGCAGCTCAATGACGTGACCAAGAAAGACAGCTATCCCTTACCACGCATCGACGACACGTTAGATACCCTGTCTGGCTCACGGTGGTTTTCGACTTTGGACTTGAAGAGTGGTTATTGGCAAGTTGAAATGGAACCTGAAGACCGAGAGAAGACCGCGTTTACTATTGGTTCCGGACTATGGCAGTTTACGGTTATGCCTTTCGGTCTATGTAACGCTCCGGCCACCTTTGAGCGTCTAATGGAGACCATCCTGAGGGGGCTGTCGTGGAAGACTTGCCTGGTATACCTAGATGATGTGATTGTAGTCGGAAAATCATTCAACGAACATTTGAAAAATCTAGAGGAAGTGTTCCGAAGACTACGTGGAGCCAATCTGAAACTGAGTCCGAAAAAGTGCGACATATTCAGAAAGGAAGTGAAATATCTCGGGCACGTCGTATCACAAAATGGAGTGGCAGCCGACCCCGATAAGATTCGTGCAGTTCAGGAGTGGCCAACACCGAAAGATAAACACCAAGTCCGTAGTTTTCTTGGGTTATGTACCTACTACAGGCGTTTCGTTTCTGGGTTTGCCAATGTAGCGAAGCCTCTGACAAGGTTAACTGAAGATAGGCGCGAGTATGTTTGGAGCGGAGAGTGTGAAACAGCTTTCCAACAGTTTAAGCGTGCCCTGACAACAGCACCAATATTGAGCTATCCACGGACAGAAGGGAAATTCATACTTGACACAGATGCAAGTAATCTGGCCATTGGGGGTGTACTTTCTCAGATACAGGATGGACAAGAAAAGGTCATCGGCTATTTTAGTAAGGTTTTGTCGAAAGCCGAAAGGAATTATTGTGTGACCAGAAAAGAACTATTGGCTGTCGTGAAGTCCGTTGAGCACTTCTACAAATACTTGTACGGACGGAAGTTTTTATTGAGGACGGACCATGCAGCGTTGAAATGGCTTCTACAATTCCGTAATCCTGAAGGCCAAGTCGCAAGGTGGATCGAACGATTACAAGGATACGACTTTGACACCGAACATCGAGCGGGCACTAGTCATCGAAATGCCGATGCTCTTTCAAGAAGACCCTGTCCAACGGATTGCCGTCATTGCTCTCGCTTGGAAGAGAGGGTTTGCCAAGTATTAAGAACTACCATTGTCAACGACAATTGGTTGCCGGAAGAATTGCAACGACAGCAGAAGGATGATCCCGAACTAAAAATGGTACTGGAATGGAAGCGCGTGGGAGAAAGGCCTGCCTGGGAGGCCGTCAGCCCTTTCAACAGAACGCTCAAAGCATATTGGGCCCAATGGGAGTCCTTGAAGGTGGAAGACGATCTCCTGAAGCGAGTACTGGAGAGTGAAGATGGCACCACCATTAGGTCTCAGTTCTTGGTTCCAAGAAGCCGAGTGGCTACAGTATTGCGACATCTCCATGACGGTGCCTCAGGAGGACACTTCGGTGTGAAAAAGACTTTGGAGAAAGTTAGGGAGCGTTTTTATTGGGTCAACTGTAAAGAAGACGTGGAGTGGTGCCGGAAATGTGAACTATGTGCCACTGGTAACGGACCCTTGGGGAAACGAAGAGCACCTATGAGGCAGTACAATGTGGGTAGTCCTCTGGAAAGAATAGCTATAGATATTGCCGGACCATTTCCCGAAACCGACGATGGGAATAAATACATATTAGTGGCAATGGACTATTTTACCAAATGGCCAGAAGCCTATGCCCTACCAAACCAAGAAGCTGCGACTGTTGCTGACGTACTAGTCAAAGAGTTTTTCAGTCGCTTCGGAGTGCCCATGGAGCTGCATTCGGATCAAGGTCGCAACTTTGAGTCTGTACTATTTGGAGAAGTCTGTCGATTGTTGGGCATTCGCAAGACTCGGACCACACCGTTACATCCGCAGTCCGATGGAATGGTAGAACGCATGAATCGGACAATGGGCAAATATTTGGCCAAGGTCGTCTCCGATCATCAACGAGACTGGGACCAATACCTGCATCTGTTCCTGATGGCTTATCGTGCATCGGTCCACGAAACAACCGGTCAGTCACCAGCGTCTGTGATGTTTGTACGCGAGTTACGGTTACCGTGTGATCTGGAATTTGGGTCTCCACCTATAGAGCAGGAGGTAGCCGGGAATGATTATGTCATCAACTTAAAGAAGAAGTTGGAGGATATTCACGACCGAACCCGATATAATAGTCGAATCGCGAGTGACCGGATGAAGGCTACGTACGATGTGAGAGCCCAAGAAGGAGGGTTTCAACCTGGAGAGCTTGTCTGGTTATACAACTCGCAAAGGCGTCGTGGCTATTCTCCAAAGTTACAGCGAAATTGGGAGGGTCCATACCAGGTGAAGAAACGAATAAATGACTTGATTTATCGCATCCAGAAATTGCCAAGGGGGAAACCAAAGGTGGTACACTCCAATCGTCTGGCGCACTATGAGGGAAATAATGATGCAGTCCCGGAAGATGAGGCTGAGGTGGCTATCAATACCGTAAGGCTTGAAGATGATCAGCCAACCTTTAGAGAATTTATGGCTGCGTTCTCTGGAACTAGAAAAGCGCGATTCGGAGTCACGACTGAGATGCAACAAGATCTCTTCCGGGTCCCTGGTGATTATTCCATTGCCCACTGTGTCTCCGAGGATCTCCGTATGTCCAGGGGGATCGCAGTAGTGTTTAGAAATAAATTTGGACGGCTGAATGAACTTCGAGAACAAAATCCCTCTGTTGGTAAATCCTTACGCTTGCCTGATCATGACCGATCCATTTACTACTTGGTAACCAAGCAGTTTTACTACCAGAAACCGAGTTACGCCGACTTGTGGAGGGCATTATGGAATTTGAGGATCGAGTTGCTTACCAGGGGTATTAACAAATTGGCAGTTCCAAACTCGGCTGTGGGCGGGACCAGCTGGATTGGAGAATCGTTAGAAACATGCTGGAAGTTGTCTTTAGAGGTACGGACGTCAAGATCTTCGTCTGCAGTTTTGACACACAGCCCGCATTAAGGCCAACGAAGAGTGTAGACTGTTATTTCTACCGTAATGGAACGTGTAGTCGAGGTGAAGACTGTCGATATCGTCATGACCCGTTCTACAGGAACCAGAGCATAAAACCTGTTCTGGGACAGAACAGACTTGAAGAGGGGGGCAGTGTAACAAGAGAGAAAAAGAAAGAACCTCTTTTCGAGCAACAAATGGAGTGTTCTACCGCATTCGAGAGAATGACGCATCGCACAAGCATGTAAACCAGACGCGGTTATTCTAGCAATATACCGGTATGTTCGAGCGATTTCTAGAAGATTTGTATGGTGGTATAAAAGCGACTTTGCGGATAAAAAGGATCAGTCAACAGCGAGTCGTTAACTGTGTTTCACAAAATAAATAGTAACTGTATAGATAAATGTTATATTAGAAATTCATAGTCTGTAAATAATAGTTTTAATGGTTTATAATCATAGCGTTAATTTATAGTGTATTCATTAGTGTTTGTAAATAAATATTTCTTATTAATAGACGATTTAAACAGCACTTTTGTTATTATTTTGAAAAAGAACGTTACAGTATATTTAAACCACACTAAGCCAAATAAAGAATCGTATTTAAACTGTGTCGAATGAGTCAACATAGACATGTGTAGTCGGATTTTCAAATATCTAAGTGCAACCGTTTTAAAATTGAAGAATTTCTTGCAAGAACAGCTTCTTCAAGCAACTTCAAAAAAGTCAGTTTTTCAGAACACTAACAAAAGTTAATAACTTTGGTATGAGTATACTGTTTGATCTAAATTTTTGTTTGTGTATTCAAGGATGGAATAGTTAGGAATAAGTAGTGGATGTATAACTAGTATAACTGTATAACTAGTGATGGGAACTTGGGTGTCGAGTGTCGTGATACTATTCGTGGTCGTGACACTTGAAGTGTCACGACTCTTTAGTGTCGAACAGTATCGCACTTATTAGAGTGTAATTCAAAGTTGCTTGATCATTCTTACAAAGAAATTAAAGGCAGATTTGTTGAACTGGCCAACAATCATTGAATGAGACGTACATATAAAAATATTTTGTTGTGGATTTTTTTCTTTTGTATTAGTATAATATTGACGGTGATAATTTTATCTTGGGTTTTCAGCAAAATAAATTAAAATCAATAATTGAAGGTGAATAAGTTCCTCATGTACCTAATTTTTATTTCAGCTTCTTATATTTATACCTTATAATGTATTTTGAAGAAAGACTGCTGTCGAAACACGTGTAAATAAATACAACGATCATTGATTTTAATTAATTCAATTTATTTTGCTGAATCCCCAAAATAAAAGTATCATCTTCAATCTTAACAAAAACACGTTCTCGACTAAAGACCAACGTCGTCAGCGAAATTACATTTTTAAATAGGTTTTATAATAAATCAAATTGATAGACTTGAATTACAAGTTATTTATAGAATTTGTTTCTTTTCTTTTAAATTTCTGTTTCATAATATGTATTTGCTTTTAGAAATAATTTAATGTATTTTAATGTACTTAATGCATAAATATATAACCATAACAGAATTTACTCATATAATTGTTTTTTAATCCATAGTTTGCTTATGATTTATGTAGCTATGAATTTTGACTGCTCGTTTCAATTGGATTACATTTACACTAGCGCATGCATGATGTAAAGGCGAAGTGTCGTTAAAGTATCATGAAGAGTCGACACTTCTCCCGCCATATTGTTTCGACTCTCAAGTGTCGCGACACGCGGGTAGTGTCGAGACCGCATCACTAATAATAACAGTCACCAGACAAACCCAACGAGTCAGAAGATATTAAAAGAAAATTGCTTGACATTGGTGGTTTTTGGTTTAAAAAGGTATGTACTTTTTAAGAAAAGTATTTTTATTCAAAAAAATCAATACATTGTTGATAACTTACATAACATTAATCATCACAACCATCACTGTTGTCATCTTCGATTTCGATGTCGTTCTCTTTGCCTTCAATGCCTTCTAATTCCATGTAGAAGTTAATATTTTCTTTTCGTTTTAGAAATGTTGTCAAATTCTGATTGTTTGCCAATTTACCTGAAGATATTTTTAAAGGAGTAGTGTATAATGGACTGAGTGTTATAGAACTAGGTAGCTTTTCATTATTACGCACAGTGTATTTATACCAATATCCAGTAAAAGTATGTTTAGTTTGAACATAGGGCGTTTCTTCAGATATTTCACTAATACGAAGTATTCGTAGTTTTAATGGAGGTCTGTGCATTTTCAAGAAAAAAGGAATTGTGGCTGCTTTGATGTCAAAAAAATTATCTTGTGTCATTTTAACCAACGTAAATGGTGTTGGCTTCTGTCTCATCTGTTCTATTAAAGTATCACATTCACTAGGTACTTCAAGACTGTTTTTACTCTTTTGTTTTCCAATTAGTGCAAAGTCTTGGCATTTTGGAGGTATGTATGGCCTCTTACAGGGAAGATGTAGGTAACTTTCTTGAAAAGTTTTAGTACATGCACCAAAAAATATTGAAAATGGATCATTACGTGATTTTTGTTTTGTCCCGGGCAACCATCGCTTAGGAGTACTAAGTGCTCACAGGAAATGTCTTTGCCATGTAACTAGTTCAGTATCATATAAGTGACTTCATTAGCTCCCTTCTTTGCAGTTGTTTCAGTGTATACATACATCGATGCACTATAATCAGCTAAATCATGAATTCCAAACACATAGTACCATAATTGTCTGGAAAAGAACACATCACCTGTTTGAATATGCGGCATCGGTAAATTTTGCATAAAATCAAATGACAGAACCATACAGTTGCCTTCCCTAGCAGCAGTCCTGTATTTTCGTTTTAGTTCTGTAAATTTGTTCGCTTTTTTCAAATGCAACTCTTTCTGTATCACAATCTTAGTTTTTAGTATCTCAGTTTTTTCCGCTGTTGTAGCAGTTTCTACCTTCAGAAGAAACTGATCGCACATGCTGCAAGTGTCAGTTTGTGGGGTCCCAAATCTTATATTAAATTCATTTAAAAATATGGTGTAGTAGCATGTGTATGGTACATTAATATACACTTTATTAAGAAACATTTTATGCATCCTACTTACGTTGAGATATACAGGAAGGAAAATTCTATTGGGATATCACGTATAGAATAATGAGATTGTCGTCCCTTGAATGACTTGATGTGGTTTCTTATAAGAGTTACCGGAGTTTTATTTGGTCTGTTGCTATGGGTCCCTCGTTTATCCTTGGGTGGTGATCCATTCTCAACAACATAGGATGGAATACGACGAAGTCGGGATCTTGTAATGCCAAGAAGACTTATAAAAGCAGTATGACATACTCCCTCTTCTTTACCCTTAATGCAAATTTTATACGAATACGTAACGGAATGGTCATGAATAGGCTCGTTTTCCTCTAAATTATCATGGGATGGCGAGGGCGCTTCTGCTTCACGGGTTGAAATGCAACTAGCCAGCAATATAGGAATCCTGATCATCTTTGGACGAAAATGAATTAAAGGCCTGAAGTATATTTATCCGATCTTCAACAAGTATGCGTTCGAAACATTTTAGTCGTTTGCAGCTACGGTTAAATACAATATTTTTATGTAATAAACTAGTAGAAACTTAACAAAACATACTGACAATCGGGACCAGTTACACGTGCAGGTTGTTCAATTTCACTGGATTTTACATAAGGTTCCCCAGCCACCTTAAGTTTTTTATTTACTGCACTTTTACGTGCTTGACGTTTTCTTTTCGATGGCCAGTTAACACTGGCATCAGGATCTCTAGCAACCACATCAAAAGACATTTTCACTTTCAACTTTGAGGCTATGTTACCCAACACATAAAGTAAATACTAATAATACAGACATTGGCATGACCAACACAACCGATGACTTTGGTTGTTTTCGACAATAATCACATTGACATTGGCTGTTTTTACACAAACTATCTATCTGTACACCGCTGCAACTACATGACTATTACTGTTTTTGATATAATTGTCATGTTATATAGTCGGTCGCTTAACTTACAACACAAATATACCTAAAGTTCATTTATCATAAAAACTGTCATTGGCTGTTCTTGCAAAAAACCCTTCAATTGCATCAGTCGCTACCATCTCGACGAGATGATCATTATTTATACTTGGATCTAATTTATTTTTTAAAGAATAAAATAAACGATGTAGGTACATATGTCATCATACCACAGCATAGTTATAAACTCGCAAATATTGAAAGTCCCTGTGTGTGACCTTGTTGGAATTCTCGGACTGTTAAACAGCGGAGCTGGTGAGCTACGGAACAACAGTTGTGTTGTAATATACGCTCCTCGTTATTATACCAACATGCAATACGAGGACGATCGGCAAGCATCGGTGAACTGATCATGCTTTATCTCTGTTGTGTGCGATATTCGAAGCTACCTTTACAACTTCAAAGTGCAGACGATCGAGTGGGTATGCTGTATACTTTTATGCTGTAATCATACAATAATTAACAATAAGAAACTTGTAGGTAGAGGATTTTTTACATGTGTAGTATTACGTTTTTTAGTTATGAGAAGAATAACTGTTGCTGGATTGTTTAAAACCGTACCCACATTAAAAATGAGCTAGAATACTGCTCTTTGATCTATGTGACAAAGTTTGTCAAATAAATATTATTAGAGATAATACAGTGTAGAATTATTCTTCGTCGAACAAGCTGCTGTGAATAAATTCATCAGTATTGTGTTATAAGTCTACTATTATCTAGTATAGTAGTTATAAGTCTTTCGCTGTAGCAAGTTGAAAAGTTATCGGTGGTCGTCAGCTGGCGAGAGGATTAAGGGAGAGATGAAAGATACCTATGACACGTATATTTATGTACGCATTTATTTACCTTATATACCCTACAGGCATTTCTTAGCACGGAGCAATGGCGTACCAAAAACAAACACGCCGCCGCATTTATTATAGTGTAGTTTTCCCAGTGTATTAGAAAACACAAATGTTAGACAAAAAGTGGTAAAATATGAAAAATTTAATTAAATTTAACAAGTCAACTATTCCATGTGTCACACTCGGAACTAACTTCCAAGTTTCTTACTCTAAAATTCACTAAAATTAAAATAAAAACATTAAAAATATAAGTGAAGACGCGCGTGTTTTTTTAACTTAATTTTGATTAGATTTATAGAACAAGAGTTTAGAACTTAAAAGTGTGGTTCCAGGTGTGACACAACATGGAATGGATGACATAGCAAAATCAGAAGTTCATATTATACATTAGTGGAAAAAAAGGAGCGAAATTGAAAATTGGATGTGAAAGCTTGGATAGGCAGTATTTCCTGCAGGTTTGGGAATTGTATCCATTTATGGGCTAATTTAGTAGCTTATAAAGAAACACGTAGCTAAGGTAAATAATAATAATTTTGATATGACAGCTTAGCTGTCGAAACAATTGTTAGGTAGATTAAGTATAATCAACTTGTGAAGCTTTTGTTAATTTGTTTTATTTATTTCATGATTATGGATTTCACCATATAAGGCTAACAATAAACAATATTAGTAGCTTATATTTCACAAAGCGCCAGAGGCCAGATCTGCTATTGAACAAGAGATGGTTTGAGAATTGCTAGGATTGGCGGCTGGCGGTTGATGTTTAAGGATAGCCTTGGTTAGATTGTCTGTTTGGAAGCGTAAATTGAAAGGGAATAATTTAAATCTATTGAATTTTGATAGTTTGTAGAAGATCTATTAAGTCTCCTAATAGAGATAGAGATAATTATCTTAAATAGGCGAAATAGACTTAATAACAGAAATAAACTGCAACTTAAAAGAGATAGGCGACTTATTAGGCCTGCACCTTATCAGTTCTGCGTTTGCACTGCACTGCGGTGGCAATTATTGATAAATTAGAATAATAAATTCTTTTAACGAATTATATTGTAAACAATTATAATTAATAATTTTAAAGTAAATATTTTTCATTTCTATGCCACATGGCAACAAACAAATTAAATACTACCTTAATAATAATTAATTAAAACGATCTTTTATTTATTCTTATTTATAAAATTGTAAATTTTAATTTAAAATTACATCTTTTTATACTAGTCATCATAATGTTGTATATAGGAAATATTACAGATTCCAGTTCTGCACGATTAAATATAAACTTTTTCGCTTGTGTACCAGATTTGACATTTGTCAAAGTTAATTTAAAGCTTTACAATAAATTAATGCTTTTTACAGTTCTGTGTAAATGAATGCAAAAAATATTTTTCCTGGTTTCTATTAAAGAACTTCGCTAACGTGGCGTGCTTTATCTCGGCCGCGAGCGTAAAAGTTAACACGATAGCGCACTTGCAACGAAATTAAATAACTTTCGTTGTACTATGAGTTCTTAAAAGAGCTCTTTTACTAGGACACCATCTATCATTATTCCTCAAAAGGACGACTAAGATCCAAATCAGCTTGATCCTTACCTAGGTATTAAGTAACCACTAACTAGCTTAAATTAATTAACCACTTCTATTAATACTTGATATATCTTTACATTTATGCATAATTCGAGACACCTTTATTATTTATAAAATCTCTCTAATTCTTTATTATTAGTAATTCGTATTATCCCTCAACGATTAAACCATTCTAACTGATAAATCAGTATTACTTGGCATTTTTAATGTTTAGCATTTACCGATGAAACTGTGCATATCTAGTACAAAACGGACATTTCTGACAGGATTATTTCTGTCAAATTCTATGCTAAAATAAAAACATACTTTTACTATAACCAAAAGGCAAATAAGTACTATTTTCGTTAAAATAACAATTTTAACCAGCATCTCACTGATTTGGTTATTAGGATCTATTTTGTATTTCCTATTGTCGACAGTAAAAAAATCGAGATTTATATAATCAAAGCAATTACTTATGTGATGTGATAAGGATACACTACACTTCATCTGAAAGCCAATATCAATGTCGCCAATCTGTCTGAAGGGCAAGCGGTTTATTTACTGCTACAATATTAAAAGCAAGAACGATTTACACAGTCAAACGTTAGTTTTTTTTAATTGAACATACAAAAACTACAAAAACCGTACATTTCTAACTACCTGTAGATACAAATCTTAAAAAAGGTGGGTTAGATTTTCAGTTGGTTTTGTGTGTTAATGGCAAGAGTAAATTTAACGTTTTTCTCCCAATTTCTTCTTTTATATGGGTTGTTTCTGAACCGAACAGTGTGACAATTTCTCGCCCCAATACCAAAGTCATTCGTCAATTAATCAAGCTTAACATACAAAGGGGAAGAAGTATTTCGTAGAGAATCTTTCGCTTTCTATCGTTTGAATGTCTTACACAGTTGCTTTATTGTTGTTCCTAACTCTAATTAAATGCTTTTAAAGCTGTTTTATACAGCGTTTCTTCGGTTATTAATTCATGCAGAATTGTAGATGTTATATTTCAGACTGTATTATTAAAGTGTTTGTTCGAAAACTCAAAGCTAAATACCTTTTCGAAACTGCTACAATTTTCGTCGGCACACAATGAAATTTACTGTTACTTCTTGAATAGCAATTCTTAGTTATAATAGAAAAGGATTTTGCCAATACAGTCTAGTGCATAACTGTAACTCGTTAATGTTTAAACCCGACTGATTGTATGCAATTTTATAATGAGAACGTCTAAATGCTGCCATGCGTAAAACATTTAATACTTTTCATGATTTATCAAATATATTATTATTATTTATGCGTGATAAAGAAAATATACTATTTTTCTGTTATTGTACTACGATATTAACAGATAGCGAATAAGGCCGGTTTTTCGGTTCTTGACAAAGCAAATTCATTAATTCTGGAACAAGACCAAGCAAATTCACAAAGCCAGAAACAAAGGTCCGTCAAGCTGGCAAAACTATAATAGCAAAACCAATCGAAACTAGGCCTATATTTAATTGCTATTTAATTACCACATTTAAAAATTAATTGCTCTTTTAGTTACTAAAATATGAGGGTTCTGCCAGCTTGATATCAAGCTAGCAAAACCAAATCGAAAAACACGTAATTAACGTTAAAAATAGATCAAACATAACAGAAAAATTAATTGCTGACTAGATAAACCTCGTCAAGACATGACGGTCAAAAGCATTGAAGGATTTCTCTATATACAACATTCGATGTGTGATTACATTCCTTCCGATTTTCCTGAGTGATTATTTAAATCAACGCAACCAAACATAACCGGTTGTATATTCTAAGCCTAGCACTCCTCTCTCCCAGCTTACCCACCTCTCTTCCGACATATATTCTTCTCTGGCTTACCCCTCCCCGTCGGTTTATTCTACATACATACGGAAATTCTACCTTACGAAATGATAAAAATAAAATCAAAAATCGATCTTGTTTAGAACATTCTTGAAAACGTCTATTAGTACATACTTCAAAAATATGACATAAACATAGTGTTGTCAAGTTCCCTGCGTTTTATACAAACAATACGAAACTGCTCTGAATAAGCAATTGCCATCAGCTATTATTTTAATCCGTCTGTTGTCCATAATTTTCAACTATGCAGGTTTTGTCTACGCAACCTAACAATTTTTTAAACATTAACCGCTAATTAATGATGGAAGTGGACGGCTGCATCAACCTTTTCTATTTATAAGCTGTAGAGCGGGAGTACTTACGAAACTCACCACCGGAGAAAGTGAGAGGGCGTCCCAAGTGAATGTCCGATTCGTCCATCTCAAATTAAACATTTTAGAGTTTTTTAAATTATAAATATAAACATGGAAACAAACTGGAACAAAAATAAGCCTTGTGTTTTAAATGGATAAATTACCACATTAAAAGAAAAGAAATAAACATAAAAAATTAATTTAGCCAAAATTTGTTTTTTTTTCAAAATAAAGGGTTTTGCCAGCTTGAAACCGGTTTTGCTAGACTTCCAATAGAGCAACTAAATTGAAACAAAGACTACCATATCTTGCGATTTAATTGCTAATTAATTACCACATTACAAAATTAATTGCTAATATAGTAATAAAAGAATTTTAATTTTCAAAATAAAGGGTTTTCCCAGCTTGAAACCGATTTTGCTGGAGTTCCAATAGACCAACTAAATTGAAACAAAGACTACCATATCTTGGAATTTTATTATTTTAATTAATTTTTTAATGTTGTAATTAATTAGCAATTAAATCGGAAGATATGGTAACCTGTGTTTCAATTTAGTTGCTCTATTGGAAATCCAGCAAAACTGGTTTCAAGCTGGCAAAACACTTTATTTAAAAAAACAAATGTTTATTTCTTTTCTTTTAATGTGATAAATTGTTAGCCATTAATTTTTCTGTTATGTTTGAGCTATTTTAACTTTAATTACGTGTTTTCTCGATTTGGTTTTGCTAGCTTGATATTAAGCTGGCAAAACCCTCATATTTTAGTAACTAAAAGAGCAATTCATTTTTAAATGTGGTAATCGAATAGCAATTAAATATAGGCCTAGTTTCGATTGGTTTTGCTATTATAGTTTTACCAGCTTGACGGACCTCAGAAACAAGAACCAGCAGCACAAGGAAATTTACCAAGTGAGGAACAAGAACCCTCGGTTCATCCCACCCACTGATCTCACAACTCCAGACTGAACCCACAACTGCACTGTTGATTAAATGGAAATACTAGACGCAGCTGCAATTTTTTTTTAATGTGGAATGCAGTGGCCCAATCATTTTTGATAGTAATTTAAATGGCACTGGTTACTTAGCATTGTTACGAAATCAAGTGCTATCTACATTAAATCAAAATTTGACACCGGGGCAATTTAATGAAGTGTAGTTTCAACAAAACGGCTACCCAGCACATAATTCTAAAGATGTCCAAGTACTTTTTTTTTTTTTTTTTTTTTTTTTGATTAAATAACACCTGTGTGGTGCTTTGCATTAAAACTGATCAAAGCTGATCAACCATTAATTTTTATCTAATAAATCTTAAACTAAATACTTATAAGCTAGAGTTCATCCATTAATGTTCTGTAGTTTGTTCTGGTTGAAACTATACTAAACATTCTCACTCGCGCACAATGCTCTGCTTTTACCCAAAACACTACACAAGCTCAAATGGTTTTGTCCTCTTCAATCTTCGGACGAGATCTTGATTGTCCAGCAGCTGAAGAGCTTCTGCATTGATATGATTATGTAGCCTGGCTTCATGCCTGCTAGCAAACCTTTTAATGTCGTCTTGAACAGTTGGAATGCCAAGGTCCCGATGAAGGTCACTATTACGGACGTACCATGGAGCCTTGACCATATTACGCAGAACCTTGTTTTGGAAGGACTGAATGGGCTTAATGTTACTAGCTTTGGTACAACCCCAAAGCTGTATACCATATAACCATATCGGCTTCAAGATCTGGTTATAGATTAGGATTTTGTTATTTAGTGCCAACTTTGAATTTTTTCCAAGGAGCCAATAATATTGTTTATATTTTAGACCAAGTTCAGTTCTTTTCTTCTTTACATGCTCTTTCCATCGGAGCTTAGCGTCTAGTGTCATGCCAAGGTACTTGGCATTGTTCGAGTATGGTACTAAAGTACCATTTATATCTAGTGGCTGTATATCAACTAGTCTGTTGTTCGTAAAGATTACATGGATAGACTTGAGCTCGTTCAGCTTGATCTTCCATTGTTTTGTCCACTCTAGTACTGTATCACTAGCTGTTTGTAGTTTACTGGCGGACACATCCTGTTCCTGACCTATTGCGAGTAGTGCCGTATCATCAGCAAAAGTTGCAATTTTAACATCGCCCAAATGCGGAATATCACTGGTGTATAGCAGGTAGAGGATAGGCCCTAGGACACTACCTTGAGGTACACCTGCGTTAATTTTTTTTAGTTCCGAGTATTCATCTTCTTGTTTAATTCTGAAGTTTCTATCCGATATGTACGAGGAGAGAACTTCCACAAATTGTTTTGGAAGCATTCTGTTCAGTTTGTGAATGAGCCCTTCATGCCAGACTTTATCAAAAGCCTGGGCCACATCAAGGAAGACTGCTGAGCAGACTTGCTTTTCTTCGAGAGCTTTTTCGATGACATCTGAAATTCGATGCACTTGATCTATGGTGGAATGTTTCTGTCTGAAGCCAAACTGGTAATCTGGAATCAGCCTATTGTTCTCTATTAAAGGTCTCAGTCTTTTAAGAAGTAATTTTTCGAAGAGCTTTGAAATAATAGGAAGCAGAGAAATAGGCCTGTAAGACTTCACATCGTTGGGTGGCTTACCCGGTTTAGGCAGCATAATCACTTCTGCGACTTTCCAAATTGTAGGCACGTGCTTTAGTCGGAATGATGCGTTGAAGAGGTACGTAAGCATCACAATACCTCTTCTAGGCAGTTGTTTCATAACTTGGCCAGTGATGAGATCAAATCCTGGTGCTTTTCTAGCGTTTAGATTAGTCTTAATCTCATTAGCTACTTCCTTCGGAGTAACAGGAGGGATTTCTTCGTACAGTAGATTATTAACCTCTTCCAAGGCAGTGTTAGCTTTAAATTCATTGGGTTTGAAGATTTCAGTTAAATGATCAGCAAATAATTCTGCTTTTTGCTTATTATCTCTTGCCCAAGGCCCAGCATCCTTCCTTATAGGGGGAATTGATGTTACAGACCTCTTGATCTTATTGGTTGCTTTCCATAGAGAGTACTCTGTTTCCTCGTCCGCAGTTAAATTTTGTAGATAGGAGCTGATTGAATCTTCTTTGAGTTTTTGAATTTCTCTCTTGAGTTTTTGTGATTTGTTATTCAAGATGGTTTTGTCCGACGGATCTCTTGACTGCTGCCATCTTCTTCTAGCTTTTCTTTTTTCTGTTACCAGTATTCTGATTTCGATCGGATAATTAACCCCTTTAGATATATGGGTAATTTCCTTGGTATTGTTAAAAGCAGCTGTCTGAATTATTTTAACAAAATTTTCAGCTTCTTGTTCCAGTTTCCTGAATTGTTTTCAAACTAATGTTAAGGTGAATATTTTCTTGAAGGTCGATTCTGAACCTCTCCCAGTCAGTAGTTTTATTTACGAGCGTGGGGCGGGCTTCTTTTTTAATTATCCTTTCACTCAGTGTTAATATAACTGCTGAATGGTCGGAATCTAAGTCCAGATTTTCTTCAACATCTATGAAATTGGGTGAAACCTTCTTGGTAATAAAGAAATCTAGCAAATCAGGGATTTTGTTGGGATCTGTAGGCCAGTACGTGGGCTTACCTGAGGAGTGGAGGTTGCATCCAAGTTTCCTCGTGGCTTTTCTCAGTTCACTGCCTTTTGTTGTGGTTAATCTCGATCCCCATTCCACATGTTTGGCGTTGTAATCACCACCCAAAATGAAACGTTCGCCAAGATGTTGTAGGATCGTTTTATAGTCAGCATTTTTTAAATTGTGCCTTGGAGGACAGTAAATTGCACCTATTTTTAAATTTTGTTTCGTGGACTTAATACATACCATAGTAAGCTGGAATTCTATCCTTTGTAGATGACATTCTTCGTAGTGGTTAATTGATTCTTTGACTAATACAGCACTACCGCCTTTAGCTTGATTGTCGGGGTGAATAGTGTGGTATAATCTATATCCTCTTATTTTTAGGTAGGATTGAGCAGTCAAATGCGTTTCTGAAATCAGACACACATCTATGTACTGGGTATGAAGGAAGACTTCAAGTTCCTGTTTTCTCTTTAGGATGCCATTGGCATTCCATGTAGCTATTCTTAAGTCTTGTTGGTCCATGGATTACTTCTTTTTGGGAATAGCACCAGTACTCCTGGCTTCTAACCTGTCGAGTCTCACATTGACTCTGTCCAGCATCTTCATCATATTCTGCATCATTTGCATCATAGATGGTTCGGTTTTAGGATTGGTAGAGTTAGGTTCTTCCTGTTTCGACTTACTTGCTTCTGCATATGAGACACCTTCCTTCAATTTAGCAGGCGCGAATGTCCTTGCTATAGGAGTTGGTTTTCTAGTTTTAGTAACGTTATCTCTCCGCTTTTGCAACTCTTTGGCGATTACACACCCTCTATAGTTGGCGGGATGTGCCTCAGAGCAGTTAGAACACTTGGCTGGACCATTCCCAGTCTTGGTACATTCTGCTGTTAGATGATTCCCTGCACATTTAACGCAGGTGGGGGTTCGTTGGCAGTATTTTTGCGTGTGCCCATATCTCTGGCATCTTTTGCACTGCGGTATTAATTTACTAGTTCTTAGTGCCTCAATTTTAACTTTCATGTGGCACAAATGCTGAATTTCGAAGATCTTCTTGATATCCTCTGTTTTATCGAAAGTTAGCACGAAGAGAGGGAGCTTGATATAGCCATCTTTCGTTTTCTTTAATTTATTTTCTGCATTTTTTATTTTGAAACCGTTCTGCTGCAGTTCATTAACGATTTCTTTTAAATCGCAAGTAGGGTGCAGGTGCCTAACCATAACTCTGATCGGTCTCTCCTGCTTGTTTTCGTAAGAATGCCATTCCTGATCAGAATTATTTAGATATTGAGTTAACCCTCTATAATCTGTTGCTGTGTCAACATTGATTTTTAGTTGATTATTATTCATTAGGGTTGCATTAAACTTCAGATTACTTGTCTGAAGTTTCTGTTTGAGCTCCATATAATTTTCTAAATTACTTACCACAACTGGAGGAGGTTAGTGGTTAGGTCCAAGTACTTTTAAGGGAAATTTTTGACAATCGAGTAATAGCGAATAATGAACCAGAATATTGACCAGCCCGCTCAACCTATATTACCCCCTTTGATTTTTATATTAGGTACCGTTAAAAATGAAGTATACAATTTCGAACCTCCAGAAACACGACAGATTTTAGAAGAACGTTTAGAGATGTGCTTTGTTCAATAAACGGAAATATTTAATTTGTAGATCTGTCATAAAAAAGTGCCAAAAGTGCATCGAACAAAACGGAAGACATATTGAACTGAATACTAGATAAACAATCATTGTGATTTTACTTGTTGCGTGTTGGCTTACTATTTTTATTCAGCAAGAAAGCAGTGAAAAGTGTTTTTCTTAAATAATTTCACTGAAATACAAATTTTTTAAATACCACGTTTTACAAGTTGCATATCGTTGAAAAGATTATTTTAAGAGCTACCAAACGACCATAAAACACATGTTAAGCACCATAAGAAAAACAAAAGTTGACATAGGTAACTCAAAAACAAGACAACAGAATTAGGGTTTAGGGGCCTCGTCAATCTTGCTATTCCCGGGACTCGCTACTTTCTACCGGAAGTCCCAAGAACTCCACAAAATACAGGATAGTAATAGTTTTACATAGGTACCTAACTCAAAAATCCAAATGTTCGTTTTCAAAATTGCTTTAATTATTCCTCTAATTACTTTCTGCCAGAAATTCCCATTGGAGAATAACTGTAATTATTTAATAAAAAGGCACAACAGTATATATTAAATTAACTATCCTATCATAAAATTATATTTTTTTATTGTAAAACCTTTCCTGTTCAGTATTGTATTGTTTGTCCGTAAGTTTTAAATTATTCGTAGCTTTTATAAAAAAAATTCATGAATATGAACTTGATAAATATTATTAGCAATAGTTTTAATTGGTATTGCATCTTCTTCTACCTGTTGAGATATATACTATTTTACTTAAATGTCTTGTTTTGCAAAATTTTAAAATTGGTTATTAATGTATGCATTCTAAATGCCGTATGAGCCCGCTAGAATTCGAATCTGACACGAAATATTTTTGGGGCAATAATTAAATAACATTGTTTCTACTTTTTTTAAAACGATTTCAAACTACGATTTAGTTTATTTTCATCTTGAAGCTAAGCAGAAAACATTTTATTTATAAATATAATAGGTAAATAAAAGGCCAATGTAACAAATTGAATATGAAATGAAATGAAACGAAATTAAAAGTGCCCTATTGTCATTACGAAAATCATTAAAACCTTCTTGAAACCCGTTACCGATTGAAAAAAATCGGTTGTTAAAGAGATTAAGATCGTACTTCAATATTAATTTTTAAGTAAAAATCTTCCGTTTAGGTCTTTAAGAAGACTACTATTTAAATATTAGTACTTGCCTGTTTATAAATAAGATATAAAATTCCGGATTAAGACTATTTTTGAATATAATTGAATAGATAGTACAAGTTTATTAAAAAGAATGCTATGGCCAGGCATCATACCTAACGGTATTTTTTTACTGGAACTAATCTCTTTACCTTTATTGATTGTTTATAGACACGCTGTAAATAATTTGTATTTCCTGTACAGTCTGCAAAGACTGTTTACTACTTAAGAAGACTAGTTTAGAAAGTCACTTGTGCAAAGCGACACTCTTGTTCAGAATTACCTTTTTTAACTTACAATTTGCTCAAGAAATTGAAGCAAATAAAACCTTAATTCTAAAGTACAAATTTTAATTGAATACCTTGCATACAAAAGTTCCGTGACTTGTGTCCCAAGAATTTCCCGAGTCAGAAACCCTAAAGAGGATTGATATTTCTATTAGCCAAAAAGATTCTGATAAAAAAGTGTTTCAATAATGTGTAAGTTAAGTCTGCATCAAATCAGCGGTTTCCGCGCTATTCGGGAAAAAATAAATATTCCAATTTTCATTTTTCTCAAATTACTCGAAAATTAAAAAGATGGATTAAATTGCAGACGATATCTGAAAGCAGCTTGAAATTCAGCAAAATTTTCCTAATTTAACCTTTGTTCTATCTCGTATAATAAGCTAGATACCAACGTTGATGTCCTCAGTTTGGGACACACTGTATATGCAGGTACAGTATTAGTAAAACTTTGCTTTGAATTTGAGTTTTCAAGTGTGAACAAAGGACAAATAGCAATACATCTAAGAAATGTAGATATTATAGCATACTTGCCAATTTCATAAAATATAGTCTTTTTTGTTGGTACTAGGTAATAAAAAAAATTAAAAAGGGGGAAATAGTGTGTCACTTCGACTTAACTGAAAATTTAATTTACTTCGAAGAATATAAAATTGTTTTTATAAAATTATTTTAAATATTAAATACATAATTGAACAGCCAATCACTCTGTAAAACAAATATTGTAAAATAGGACATATTTTAAAATGTATGTCTACGCTCTCGATGAAAAAATATTCTTCTGCAAGTGTAGCGAAATTGGTGGTTTATCTTTAGTTACTAAATAGTCCAAGCGGCGACCGCAAGATTTTGATCGTCATCGAACGTACGACTAATTTATGACAGACGTGAAAGTAGTCAGAGTGGGGAAAACGAAACCTCTTATCAGTCTAACTATAAGCAAATCCTGGCACGATTATAGTTAATGGCCTAATTCAGCCTAATTAATTCATACCTACTTCGTGGCCGTTCCCACCTAGATGAAAATTACAGGATTTGTAGAGAAACACCTGTATTTCAAGAATGTTTTTGTCAAACTTACCCCATCCTGGCAGAAGTGCCCGATTGACCACTCCGAAGAGCCGGTTTTACAACCTTTCGCTTCCGTCATCGACTATTATCCACTTCCTTTTTTTAAATTGAAAGTTAAACTGTTCAAAAACAAACAGATTTTTTTTGATAATGAAAGGCAGTAACAGCTTGAAAATACTTCAAGTCAGAGAAAATGTCATTTATTGCTATAAAAAATACAACATTGTATGTTACAGCAGTAATCTTAATAATCTTCTCTTTTTACTACAATTTGTTTCGACATCTAAGCTAGTATCAAAGGTAGTATAATTCTAATCAAATAAGTAATCAATAATCAAATCAGTCATTAAAGTAAATGCAAACCTAGATGACTAGATAAAAATAATGCAAGTTAAATCTTAACTTCTACGAACAAAGAATTACTGAGTGTGTTTGTATGTCTTGAAAACTTCAAAAATGAATAATCTGCGTTTGTTATTACAAAAGTATAGGAATTTGATGTTATTTCGGAGTCATTTTATGAAGCTTTTCGGGGGGGGGGCTATTATTAAAGTTATGGTTTTTTTCGGAAAACCACGATTTCGGTTCATAAATGACCTAGACTATTGACGTATGTAATTTAGGGGGGGGGGATGATTTCTCCTCAGGACATTTGTTCTTCAAAATAATGACATACAATAAAATACTATTAGACATGATAAGAGAAATGGAAATTTAACAAATTGTAATTAATACTAAAAATCAACTTGCAGTTAAATAAATACATATAAATAATCCACCAATAATATGGTTTGTCAGATAACAAAGATCTTAAGGATTAAACATTAATCAAAGTTCCCAACCTTTAAAAAGCAAATCCACCCGAAACCCTAAAGACACAAATACAACACAGGTCCTTTTGGCCGCTTGCGAAAGGACTCTCTAAAAATGCAAAGCAAGGAGAAAGACAGTAGTCCACACATCACAGATCGGGTGATCAATAGAAGAAAGACAGGATAGTGGAAGTTCTTATTTCGGAAGAATAGCTAAAGGTTGTTCTTGCTCAGCAAGAAATCAACTTTTTAAAGGGAGCATCCAACCATGTGCCTGAAAGCTGCCGATTTAAAAACAAACAAAAATAAATCAAATATCTAAAAGTTGAAAAGACTATCTCAACAGTTAATTCGGCTAGATGTTTCTCAGAAGTGTAATGGACAGTCCGAGCAACGGAAAAAAGGTAAATAGTAGAAAATAAAAAATAGAAAAGCGGAAATATCAAGAGTGTAATCACAGATAAAAAGAGTATAGGATAACTTCTTAGCATTTTCTTAACTGGAGATTCTAAGAAGTAAAAAGGAAAAGAAAAAATACCTCCTTGGTGCCAACCCTCAACCAACCACCGTAAACATAATAAAATTGCTGCCACGTCAATTCTTTTATACAATAATAAAATAAACATTAAAGTGAAAAAATCCGAAGTCGCATTTATATGCTTCGGCCTTGGGGGGGGGGAGGACCTTCAGCCCTTCGAGCTTCCCTACTGGTTACGTGCCTGATTACCAGAACCTTGTATCATTGGTTATAAAACGTTACAAGTTCTCTGCAGCTAATCTCGAAAGCCTCGGACAAAGGGTAATTTGTCACATTCCACATAATGACACTGTACTGTTGAATAAACCAGTACGGAACTGTAGTCGGCATTTCGCTAAAGTTTTAAAAATAGCAGCTAGTGGTATTTCATAGTACATAACCGCACTAAGTATTATTAATTTCAATATCTTGCAACGTTTATTAGATATCTGCAAATGACAACAACAACAACACTATAATAAATGCTCAGCATGTGACCACGCTTATTGTTTATAATTTTTACAACATAATTCTTGACATTCAAACTTTAATTAATCCACTGGATTTTCTTGTTGAATACGAAAATATAATATTTTAAAAGCGACATTACTGTTGACGCAAATAGGCTACTTTCATTATTACCCACACGAAAAAACTTCATTCCGTGGTGTATTATACACTACGTAAGTACGTAGTATAGAATAATTTGATTTTAAAGGTTTCCTTTATTGAAAACACGATTAAGGAAGTAGTTACAATGTTTGTACAATCTTCGCCAACAATTCTTAATAATCGTCATGGTTTCAAGGATAATGGTATGTCTAAACTATAAAGGAAATTCCTCATAATTTCTTTAAACTGGTTATAAAATAGTTGACCAAAAACGAAACTGGGGTCTTACTGGATTTAGACTAGAATCAAAATAAGACAAAACATGCTGGGAAAGCAAACTTATAGCATGTAAATTTCAACTGTTGGTTTTTGTGCAAATATTTAAGTTCAGGAAATTTCTGCAACTCCCATGAGCATAAACAATTAATTTTGATTACAGACGCGTAAAAAAGTATCGAGATATTTTAAATACTGTTATTAAATGGCAAGAAACTTAATCCACCATGTATAAGGTCTTTAAGAAAAAAAAGTTTGTTGTAAGCCAAATAATTTATATATATTTTTAAATTACAACTATTATTGTTAAAAATATATGTTAATGATGTTTCTATATAAACGAATTTAATAGTATTTGAGGTGTTAGGCGTTAAAGATAGTCATAATTAAAAAAAAAACTGATGTTTTGGAAATTTTCTACGCTGTGTAACCTTGGCCACAAAATTTCGCACTATTTTTTACACATCATTAACTATATTTATAAATATTATATAGTATCTAAAAAGCCACATCCTCTTATTAGTAAGCATATAATATTAGCATTTCACTTTATCTGTGAATCTTTATCTTTATCTGATTTATCTGTGTTAGAACAGTTCATTATAGAAAATTTCAACACAAAGAGATTTTTGAAAGTATTCATTCTGATTCTAAACCTAAACCAGCGTTGTGTAAGGCCAGAAGTTTTTCACATTTTGAGATAATGCACATAAGCGAATTATGGGACTGGAAAATTGTAATATTGAAACAATACTTGATACTTGAAACAAAGATACAAAAATACAGAAATTACAGGCATTTCATCCAGGGGCGTAGTAAGGCAACATTCCAGGGGGAGAAGAGTTTTCCGCAAAAATAACTATTATAAAAATCTTGATTGTGAGTAATTTGTAAGAGATACATATATGCCATCACGGACTTTTTTGTAGATCTTTTTGAGATTGACAATTCGTTCGCTTGCAGTTTGCCTTTACCTGTTATCATTTTTGCAGCGTAATGCGTTTTGTCCCTGTTTGAGCCAATTTTCTTAATTACTTTTATTTCACACTTTGCTTATTACACGACTCGAATAATCGAAAGATCCTCTGAATAATCTGTATACATAGAAACAAGAAACTCTAAGAAACAAGCTATCAAGTGGTGAAAACGGCATCAAAATCTATTCAGTGGTTCTCAAAATTCAACAGTTTTTACAAAAACTGATCTTACAAAAACTATAAAGTTAATGAGGGCACGCTGATTGTCAGCGATCGATGGCGCATTTTCACTGCGGTCCTCCACACGCCCGCCGTTGATTTTACAACGAATATCATGCTAATATAAAGTAGATAATATAATAAAAAACTACATATATAATTAAAATAACTATAGTAAGTATTCTCTTTAAACACGCCTGCCATTTGTTAAAAGTTATTTTTAAAAATGGCCAACTTATGTGTTTTTCTTTTTCTAGCATTTATTTGAGCAAACAAAGTTTGGAGCTTATTAGTAATTACGAAGAAAGGCAGTGCTAATTATAAATCAAACGTGATTATTTTAAATTATAGTTACAATGAAATATAATCAAATTAAAAGATTAATTCAAAGTTTCACAAGTTTTATTAGTTTATCTTAACCTGACAATATTGTTTCGATATTAAAATGTCATTATCAAAGGTAGATAAGAACCTAAACCAGCGTTGTGTAAGGCCAGAAGTTTTTCACATTTTGAGATAATGCACATAAGCGAATTATGGGACTGGAAAATTGTAATATTGAAACAATACTTGATACTTGAAACAAAGATACAAAAATACAGAAATTACAGGCATTTCATCCAGGGGCGTAGTAAGGCAACATTCCAGGGGGAGAAGAGTTTTCCGCAAAAATAACTATTATAAAAATCTTGATTGTGAGTAATTTGTAAGAGATACATATATGCCATCACGGACTTTTTTGTAGATCTTTTTGAGATTGACAATTCGTTCGCTTGCAGTTTGCCTTTACCTGTTATCATTTTTGCAGCGTAATGCGTTTTGTCCCTGTTTGAGCCAATTTTCTTAATTACTTTTATTTCACACTTTGCTTATTACACGACTCGAATAATCGAAAGATCCTCTGAATAATCTGTATACATAGAAACAAGAAACTCTAAGAAACAAGCTATCAAGTGGTGAAAACGGCATCAAAATCTATTCAGTGGTTCTCAAAATTCAACAGTTTTTACAAAAACTGATCTTACAAAAACTATAAAGTTAATGAGGGCACGCTGATTGTCAGCGATCGATGGCGCATTTTCACTGCGGTCCTCCACACGCCCGCCGTTGATTTTACAACGAATATCATGCTAATATAAAGTAGATAATATAATAAAAAACTACATATATAATTAAAATAACTATAGTAAGTATTCTCTTTAAACACGCCTGCCATTTGTTAAAAGTTATTTTTAAAAATGGCCAACTTATGTGTTTTTCTTTTTCTAGCATTTATTTGAGCAAACAAAGTTTGGAGCTTATTAGTAATTACGAAGAAAGGCAGTGCTAATTATAAATCAAACGTGATTATTTTAAATTATAGTTACAATGAAATATAATCAAATTAAAAGATTAATTCAAAGTTTCACAAGTTTTATTAGTTTATCTTAACCTGACAATATTGTTTCGATATTAAAATGTCATTATCAAAGGTAGATAAGATTGATAAACAAACACGTTGCTAAGGATAAATAGATACAGAAAATAGGTAACTAGATACAATACAGACAAAAACTTATATAACACTTCTAATAAAGGAGAATTACTAAGCTCAGTTTGTTCATTCATTAAAGGTACTGTGCGTTTATGTTTGTATATTTCAAAAGCTTCTAAAATGTCTAATTTGTGTTTGTTGTTGCAAAAATGTAAGAATTTAATGTTGTTTTGAGTTGTCATTGGGTGGTTCTGTTCCAAAATTTGTTTGGCATAATTCGATTTTTCTGGATGTTTAAGTCTATAAGAGCGTACGTGTTCTTTGTATCTTATGTCGAAATTTCTAAGTGTTTGTCCAATATAAACCGAGTTACAAAAAGAACAATTCAAACGGTAAATGCCGGATTTCATGATATCTTGTGTTTTGTCTTTAGCATTGAATAAAAATGAAAAAGTGTTGGTGTTAGTTTTATAGGTTATTTTGTAACTGGTGGTTTTTCGTATTATAGTTGCAATTTGTTCTGATATTTTGGCAAAGTATGGTATTGATATGTAGTTTGTGTCTTGAATTTGAGTGTCAATTGGAAATATTTTTTTGATAGCTAACCTATAATCTTTTTGTTGAATTAAAGTGTCAATCATGTTATGGTTATAATGGTTTGCATGTGCTAATTTTTTGATGATTTCAAAATGTGAGCGTTTCAGTGGAGTAGTTAAAGCCCGGTGTACTAAAGATCTATAAGCCGCTAGTTTATGCATTTTATGATGACATGAATCATTAGGAATAGTGACGTCTGTGCTTGTGGGTTTTCTGTATATGGAAAAATCAAATTCATTGTTTGTATTGATTGTAATAGTTAAATCCAAAAAATTAATAGTTCTATTTTGTTCTGTTTCTAGTGTAAACGTGATGTTTGTGTGAAGACATAACGAAACCAAAAAATAATGTGTTTAGAAAGATCTAATTCAAACATCTGGTCTTCGAAATGATCCATAAATACGTTAGCTAATAGAGAACTCATAGAATTACCCATAGGTAAACCATCTTTTTGTAAATAAATTATATTATTAAAAGTAAAATAGTTTTGACTGATACAAAGATCAAATAATTGAATTAACTCCAATCTTTTTACTAATTCTACATTACTATTAACTAGGAAATTATCTAACAAAGGAATACAGTCTTGTGGTGGAATCTTTGAAAACATGTTACAAATTTCAAAGCTTACAAGTTTTGAATGTGCTGGAAGATGTATGTTTTGTATTTTTTCTACTAATTCTAATGAATTTTTGACAGAGTATTTCGATTTGTATCCTATGATGTTAATAATATGGTTGAGTTTCTTGGACAAGACGTGATTAGGTGCGTTGATATATGATACTACTGGTCGTATAGGCATGTTGTGTTTATGTGTTTTAATCACGACCTCCTCGATTTCGACGTTTGACGTCTTTATACGGCCAGTGCAAATTTTAAAAATATCATTATGCACATGTTCTCCGCATGGCGCTGGCTACCAGGGAATTGGAGATCAGAAGGTAATTTGAAATTGTTTGAAAATTAGCTAAAATTTTTGCACTTTTGACAGTTAACATACTTCAAATAAATTACAATTTATGGCATCGGCAGTAGTTATTTTAAGAAAACATTTTTTTTATGTAAAGCATTTATTTTTCAGAGTTGAGTACTTTTCTAGAAAGAGGTTTAATGTGCTGTGGCGTACCAGATATGTTATCGATGCGTGTTTTGGCAAAGGTTAGTTAATACTGGTTTTAGAAGTTTACTTAGAATTATACTACAAAGGACCTTGTTGTGAATCTTACAGATGAAGAATTTTGAAGTAGTTAGTGGGCCAAGAAGATCAGTTAATGTACTGCAAGTTTAACTATTCATGGATTGTTATTAATTATCCACAAGATTGGAAGTAGAAATGAAGGCACACGATGTTGAAAGCAAAGGAATAGTTCCAGATGCATGCAATATTTCTTTCATAATCGGTACATCATCAGGAGTGTTTAAATAACTAGTCTAAAAAGTGTTATGTTAATAAAAGCTATTTTTTAAATACATTTTAGAAAGTACTGTATGTAATGTAGGCACCGCATTACATTTTACAACTTTCGACCAGAAGATCTATCTGTATAGCAACTCTTTTCAAAGTGTAGATTACAGATAACAGCACTTTAGGGTATTTTTGTATCTGTAATAAATTAAAATTATATGTTAACTATGCTGCCTCTTTCTACTGTACATGAACTAAATTACATATACTTTTTAAAATGTATAATAAAATGTATATAATAGAATAAGTGAACATTTTATTAAAGTACGTATTTTTTTAATCCTACCAGGAGGAATACATAAACCTTCAATCCACTTATTTCGCAAGCTAAGACACGAAGGAAATTAGTGGAAACTTTTTGCAGTTTTATAATTTCTGCATGTTACCACATAGCATTTTTTATGAGTTGACATTTTTTAGTAAAACTACTACTGTCTTAAACTATTCTTATAACACAAAATTTTGAAACAAAATCAAACGCACTAAATTCGTGATATAGTAGAATAAAACAGAAAAGTCAAATATTTGTCAACAACCTTCAAAAAAGTCCGGGCTTTATTTTGAACGCACTCATTGAATGTGTGACTTACATCGAACCGTCGAAAGCGTCCATTCCCCCGGTACGCAGCGCCAAGCGGAGAACGCCGAAAACTGGCAAATGATAAAGGCAGTATAAGACGTCAAACGAAACGTCAAATCAAGAAGGTCGTGGTTTTAATGAGTCCATATAGTCTTGGTGGTTGTGGGTTTTTATGTATGATTTGTTGTTTTTCTAATTCGTTAAAGCTATCAGTTTACTAAAGCTTGTATTATTTCTTTTTGAAATCTTGTGGTAGGATCTTTGTTTAGAACATCTAAATTTTCTTTATCAATAAAATCATTAACCTTTTGTGTGTAAACATCTTTCCATTTTTGTATTAGAAAAACAACAAATCATACATAAAAACCCACAACCACCAAGACTATATGGACTGATTAAAACACATAAACACAACATGCCTATACGACCACTGTAGTATCATATATCAACGCACCTAATCACACCTTGTCCAAGAAACTCAACCATATTATTAACATCATAGGATACAAATCGAAATACTCTGTCAAAAATTCATTAGAATTAGTAGAAAAACTACAAAAGATACATCTTCCAGCACATTCAAAACTTGTAAGCTTTGACATTTGTAACATGTTTTTAAAGATTCCACCACAAAACTGTATTCCTTTGTTAGATAATTTCCTAGTTAATAGTAATGTAGAATTAGTAAAAAGATTGGAGTTAATTCAATTATTTGAACTTTGTATCAGTCAAAATTATTTCACTTTTATTAATATAATTTATTTACAAAAAGATGGTTTACCTGTGGGTAATTCTGAGTCCTCTATTAGCTAACGTATTTATGGATAATTTTGAAGACCAGATGTTTGAATTAGATCTTTCTAAACACATTATGGGCCGTATTACGAGCCACAATTAAAGGTGTCTCTAACTAAAGCTTTGTTTAAAATCAACAGGAATAGAGATAGCTTTATAGAAGGTATTCCGGCAGTTGAGTCCATCCCCTCTTCTTTTATGCAAATGATCCGCGATCTAATTAATATTCAAATGAGGCTCGATCTAATTGAATGCGCGAATTAAATTAATTGATCTAATTAAATGCGCGAATTAAATTAATTGATCTAATTTAATTAAATTAAATTAATTCACGATATCATTTGCATATCTCATCTCTCATTTACCTAGCTCATTTTTTATATGCATACGCGAATTAAATTAATTCACGGTATCATTTGCATATCTCATCTCTCATTTACATATCTCATATCTCATTTGTTATCTCACCTCTCTCCTCTCTCATTTGTCATCTCTCATTTCTCATTAGTCATCTCTCATCTCTCATTTACATGTATCATCTCTCACATGCATACGCGAATTAAATTAATTCACGGTATCATTTGCATATCTCATCTCTCATTTACATATCTGATATCTCATTTGTCATCTCACCTCTCTCCTCTCTCATTTATCATCTCTCATTTCTCATTAGTCATCTCTCATCTCTCATTTACATGTATCATCTCTCACATGCATACGCGAATTAAATTAATTCACGGTATCATTTGCATATCTCATCTCTCATTTACATATCTCATATCTCATTTGTCATCTCACCTCTCTCCTCTCTCATTTGTCATCTCTCATTTATCATTAGTCATCTCTCATTTCTCATTTACATGTATCATCTCTCACATGCATACGCGAATTAATTTAATTCACGGTATCATTTGCATATCTCATCTCTCATTTGCCTAGCTCATTTTTTATATGCATGCGCGAATTAATTTAATTCACGGTATCATTTGCATATCTCATCTCTCTCTCATAAATTTATTTTAAAATAAATCTTATGCTTTTCAACTGCTGTCATTCTTAAAGTTTTATTTAAATATAAATCTAAACGTCATAGGGCATAACATTTAAATACATCCGAGTAACAAAATTACCACGTAGAAACTTGAAATATATGTTAACCCTATCGCTATACATAGTAAACGCAGTTAAATAATATTTAACAGGAATCATCAGGATTTTACAAGATAAACATTCTTTCCTTCTTATGTAATAGGTGTTAACCCGTAAAAGCAATTATCAAGTTGAAATATTTGTAGGTGCATTAATCATCTTCGTCTTTTAAAACGACATCTTTACAAGAATAATAAATTATTGTTCTAAATAAGTATTGACAATAACTAACCCTCTGTGTTAATCACTAGTTATTCATGAAGTAACTTCGCGGAATTTCAATGCAGATGTAAAGGTTAAATGCTTACACGTATATTTTAAATCCCTTTTATTTATTTAAAAATTAAAAGCTTAACGAACACTCATAACAAAAGGAATAGCTTCTCGAAGATAACACTCCATTGAATGACAAATTTTGAAATGTATTGTTGTTAAAAACATAAAACTTAGAAAAGGAATATTGTGTAATGCCTTTTTAAATTCAAAAAACTTATTTGAAATCTTGTAAAATATTATAAATGTTTTAAGTAGAAACTCCCATTAGTATTATCTTACAGGAAAAGAATATTAGAGTCAATCATTAACATCTTAAAACCACAACTTACAAAACAATAAATTATTGTTTTAAAAAGTAATGACAATTACTCATCCTTTGTGTTATTCTGTATGAGCTAATCATAAAGAAACTTCAAGCAATCTCAATATAGTCACTTGTTTAGTATTACTTATTTCTTAGGAATGTAGACGGATTAGCTCTACGCCTCATTAACTTAAGAAAATTTTAGTGCTCTCATTATTGTTTAGCTGGGGAATAAGACAAAGTGTTTTATAATAACTAAATCTATCTAAAGCTTAGGTTATGTAGGGTTAGCAAAAGACATGAAAATTGAATAATATATCTATATCGCAATACGAATAAAACAAGCTCACCACTAGGTTTATGATAAACGACTGCAATTGTTTGAAAAGAAGCTGACGAGAAAGGTGATCAGTCGTGTAAATATTTAGGATGTGATAAAATAAAATTATTTTTTAATATTTTAATAATGTTTTATTTCAATGATATATAGTTATATTTTATAAGGAAATTGAAAAACATATTAAGAACATATTTTGATGTACTAATTACATATTAATTAAACATATATAGAAGTAAACAAGGGGTAGTTTAAACGATAAATTACATTATTAATTTTTCAAATCAAATCGTCAATTCCACACAACAGTACAAACTTTCATTGTAATGACTACAGATACATAGAGTCAGGTAAAGGATCTAAAGAACAGCATTTTAGTAACAGTTGACAAAGTAGAAGCTAACAATATGAATTTACTAAAGGAGGTAGAAGAAACGCGTGTCTTAGTAATCGACAATTCTAAAACTTCATAGAGAGTTTTAAGGACTCTACTGTAGACATTAGATTAGAGCTCCGATTTGTAAGCAATATTTGATCAGATTAACTATAATTTGGTCAAAAGTGGAAATAAAAAGGTTAAACTAGTGAAAGATCGAATTCAATAGTCATCATTAATAAAAGTAACTTTTTTCAGTCAGTCCTGTATTTAGCTACTATACTATGTAACGTTTATAAATAAATAACACATCATTATAGAATAGTTTTTGATTAATGCTCATAAACTGTTAACAATCTAACATTTCCGTTATATGAGCTGTTGATAGTATTAAACCTATGCATCGCCGTTGCGAATTTTTGATATTCGAGTAATGTTTTAAGAAATTCAGAACCGACTTATAACATACCCTTTTCTTCATGTACCCTCTCGTAATCTTACATCGTAGTTATATCGTGTGTATAAGGTATTCATGAATTTAGAGATTAGAGCTTGAGTCGGTCAACCCACTTTCTGATACAACTAAAGCATACTGCTTAATTTTACATGATTCGTTGATAGAATACAATGCGTTTGCTGAAACTGTGACTAGACATATACACATACCATAATGAAAATTATTAAGCAAAAGAAGTCGCTAAATATATTTAACTTAGAGGATCATGTTTCTCGATAATATTCCGATGGTGATAAGAAGTATGGTAAGCTTTTACCTGTTTCCTGTAGAGCAATTTTGAATGTACCTTCTTCTTGCGGTAAACCTAATGCCTTGTTAGGTCTACTAATTAATGAAAACGAATTAAAATTAGAAAATATCTACCTATACGTCAGAAACTCATCCAGTTTTTGTAATTGATTGTTAAAGGCAGGTAGAAAGTTTTAAGGATTCCACTGCAGACATTAGATTACAGCTTGAATCGGTCAACTCACTTTCTGATACAACTAAACCATATTGCTTAATTTTACATGATTCGTTGATAGAATATAATGCGTTTGCTAAAACTGTGACTAGACATATACACATACCATAATGAAAATTATTAAGCAAAAGAAGTCGCTAAATATTTTTAACTTAGACGATGCTGTTTCTCGATAATATTCCGATGGTGATAGAAAGCATGGTAAGCTTTTACCTGTTTCCTGTCGAGCAATTTTGAGTGGACCTTCTTCTTGTGGTAAAACTAATGCCTTGTTAGGTCTACTAATTAATGAAAACGAATTAAAATTTGAAAATATCTACTTATACGCCACTCTTTAACAAGCTTATGCTACAATTCTCTAATTTTCTAGTTTCTAGACATAATGTAGTTTTGAACAGATTTGAGCCTTTTTCGTTATATCTGCTACCTTGTAAACTGTTTCTACATATGTGTTCTTATTGTTTATGCATTATATAGATATTCGTCGCCATATTTAAACGTTATTTTACAATATATCATACATTTTCAATAGCTTCGATATACGCAGATATGTAATAATATTTTATTATGTTTATGTACAATGCTGACATTAACATATTTAGCGCATACCTGTTGAACATAGCTGTACAAAGTAATATTGGGTAGTTACCTCTTGCAATATCTACAGTTATGAGAACCCTGAAGACTTAACCTGGAGAAATAAATCAGATAAATATTTTACTTTTTATTGAAACGATAACTTTGCATACTAATATATGAAAATAATATAATGTATATCGCCTGATAAATAAAATTGAAATTATTCTTATTATGGTATCAGGGGTCGCAATATATTTACGAGGGACCTACTGATAAGCGTTATATTATACCAGGTACGTATGATACTCTACTGCTGATTGCATACCTGATGAACGCAGTTGTACAAAGTAATATAGGATATACGTTACAGAGAAGTTTAATTTTCCATGCAACAAATGACCTATATATATTTTATGTACAATGCTGACATTAACATATTTAGCGCATACCTGTTGAACATAGCTGTACAAAGTAATATTTAAAAGGCTTATATTTTACAGATCGGATACAGTCGCATATATTCCTGTATATTACCTCTAAATTTTACTTTAACAATACATGCAGTCAGGTTTGGCGTAAATAACAATTAGGGATATCAAAGCCATACTAACTGAACGCTAACATAATATGCTCTACAGGTCAAACTCAATTAATTAACCCTGGGGGCTATACATCCTTAGGCTAGAAACAGTCTTCAAACAAAAATTGGCAGAGTCCACCCTGTTAGACAAGAAATCAGAGTATGGGTGTGATAAATAAAACATATAAAGTTATTTTACAAATAATATTTTATTAAAAGTGTTAAATTCTTCTTGTAGATATAAGGATGATTTATTTTTGAATGAATTAGTTTATAAGTTTAATAGGAAAACTATTGTAGATTTGCAGAACGACCTTGATTTAGATGATAGACTTAAATTTATTACATGTGGATATAATGTATAATAAATATAATATAATAAATGTCTTTAAAACTTATTGTTTTTTAATTGTACCTACATCTACTTATTCCAGATAGTTTGATTGTACGCATATGTAAGACGTGGGGAAACTCCTGATACTGCTGCCTCTGGTAATGCTATGAAATAAAACGTATCAAGACGATGCAGGAACTCAAAAGGATCATCTACCAGAACGTTTACTGCGCGAGAGAGGCAAAGAAAAAGAAACATATATAGAATGTATATCGTTTTATTTTATCATATTACATATAAATAGCAATACAATAAGATCATCTTACATAGTACAAATTAAATATTTACTTATTCTATGATTTTTCTCGCTTTAAGCTCTGCGATGACTGAAATTATTTCATTTTAGTTTTCGTTTTCGAGACTGCTGCTAAGAGCTTTCTTTACAGCATACAACAGACGAAGTCAGTCCACTAGTTGATCAGGCGTACTCTAACGTATCCAATCCGGTTTCATCTTGTTTAACTTTTTGGGAAGACTAATCCCAAAGTCTGTTATTCTGTATAAATCTGGCCTGATTATATTTTCGTATTTCCAATATTTAACGCTTATTAGTCGACCGTTGCGCCTATAGTCTTTCTTATGAGCATTAGTAAGTGAGATTATTTTCATATAGTTGTCGATATCTTCCTCTGTTGGACTAGGAGAGCTTATTCGTTTAAGCGTTAGTAAAGTAAACAGGCCGGATGTTCCATTGAAAAGTTTGTTTTTAATTAAAATATCTTTTCCCTGAAACTGTACTCGCGAACAACCAAATCGCCACTCATCGATGTCGTTATATAGAGCGTACCTAGTTTTGTCTACGTTTTTGTTTTCTCCGCTAGCTAATAATGCTCTATAATAGAGAATTCCTGATAAATCTTTAAGTCAGAATCGCATTCTTCTCCTTCTTCTTCTTCTTCTTCTACTTCTTCTTCTTCTTCTACTTCTTCTTCAACAGATGTAACTGGAGATGCGTGTTCAAGTTTCGGTGAGAGATTAACGGTTCCCGGTCGAGGTTCAGCTCTATCACGGTGAAAGTAGGCTAATTTATTACGTATAGCATTACGAGCGTTTATTATTTCATCATCATCATCGAGCCTTATTTCTTTATTTGTGTCACGGGGTTCATTGGTATGCGTACGTTTCAGACTCGCGTCTTTAATTATTACATCATTTCTAGGCTTTGCCTTATTATCAACAACTATGGTATTATGAACTGTTTTCAAGTGCCTTTTATAAGTACTATTACGTGAAAAAGATTTGAAACATTTAGTACATGGGACTTTGTGTCCACGGTGTATATTCATATGGCTTGCATACCTGGAGCGTCGAATGTTCAGACCGCATACATCTCACAAGCGTCGTTCCATACCGTCTAATGAATGAATGAATGATCAGGAACAAAGTTCCTGTTTATATATCACGTTCCGTTTAACTTAATTAACCCTGGCTAGTCACCCTACACCCCTCACACTTCTCCCTTCACCCTTCACCCTTTTACCTTCACCCTTTACCCTTCACCATTCACCCATCAACCTTAACCCTTAACCTTTCACCCTTCACCCTTCACCCTTCACCCTTCACCCTTCACCCTCTCGCACTAACCTTATATTAGGGTATGAACCCTCGAGACGCCGAATACAGGCGTATATATTCTGTATATTACATCTTAGTTAACATAGTATTTTATAAAATAATTAGATATAGTTATATTTACTGTCTATTCTTTTAAACAGCTGTTATACTTACCATGTTTACTTTATAGTTGGGTATGTAGTACCATTATTAGTGTATACGAAATGTACTATTTTAATAGATATTATATATTTAAGTTATGTATTATGTTTTAAGTAGCGTCGAAACTACTCGTATCAATAAACGTTCTTGTATGAAAGTATGTTGTTTTGTACTTACTCTGCTCCCTACGTTCTGTCCTAAAAATGTATTCGTAGGCTCTAACCTCAAGCTACCAATTTCAAATTCCAAAAACAAAACGCCGTATTGGAATCAAGTTGTCGATAGGCTTCGTCTACTGTCCCAAGCAGCATTTAAGTAGCAGTAACTGAGATCGGAACTTTGATTGAGTAGTTGTTACGTAACTGCAACTAAATTTATGACTTTATAGGTTTAATTTCTTCAATTCGGAATATTTTAGTAATTGTGTAGTTGTTTCTACTATTTATTGGAACTATGTAGTTTCATTACTTCTGAGTAACTATTAAAGTATTTGGAACCGTATTGCCACTTAGTATACTTACTTTAAAGTCGTTGCAACTTCAAAGTGGTATTATGATTGTAGCAGTAACTTGCCCGAAGCTACTTTAAAGTTTTTAAAACCTTACAGTAGTATTGAATGTAACACTTACGTTTTTGCTACCCAGAAAAATCACATTAAAGTAATTTTTCGTAAACTACTCCATCTCCATATTTACTTGTAAAATGTTGGATTAATCAATAATCATTAATCAATTTGCAATTTGTTATGATTGTTAATAGATGTTTTACTATATAACCTTCAATAAAAATAACAAATTAGTGCCAAATTGTGCCTTAGGGATTGTTATGTATGTAGGTTGAAGTTGGCAACATTTATTTATAGTGATCTAACTAACCAATCCTGGCATGCTCTGGGCGTGCGTCAGTAACACTCGAGCCGCCTTGGAGGATATACGTCTTCTACAGTCTATGCATTGTGTATTTAATTCGCCCAGCTCACTCAATATTAATAAAGTTAATTAATGACAATAATTGAGTATCTTTTATTTAAACACATAAAAGAACATAACAGGAATAATATAAAAATGGTTTCTATCATGTGTATCAAACGTATAAGTATTTCGTGTATATTTATCATGTTTTATTTTTTGACATTTGTGACATTTTTTTACTAAAAAATATAATTAAAGAAGGCGCGTTGTTATTTTTCGATCTATCATCATCATATTTAACAGAAAAGTTGCAATGGTTTATAATTTTGGTGTACTGGAATGACAAAATAATCAAACATTTCATCGCTCTTTGTATTAAGTACGTATTACAAATAAACTGGTAGTTCATTTTGTGACACGATCCAGCATTATATAGTATAGAAAATGATAGAATATTTGTTAAGTTGCAAGAGCAAGAGAGAACAAACACACGACATGATGTGTCAAAGAGAAAAGAAGTTCCACGAAAGTAGCAATTACTACGCCGCCACGTACCTGCTACCCAAAAATTGTTCCCCATTTTGGTTCCAGACACGTAACAATACCGTAGCAATTACGTTCTTGTGACTAACGGCAAAAACTTTATAGTTCCACCGGTGGTTGCTGGTACGTAGCGGTGACTAAAAATGCTGCTTGGGTGTATACCTATCTACTGTATCTAACCTAAATTATATTCGTATGCTCTAACCTGTGATGTAATAAAAAACAATAAGTTTTAAAGACATTTATTATATTATATTTATTATACATTATATCAAGATGTAATAAATTTAAGTCTATCATCTAAATCAAGGTCGTTCTGCAAAGCTACAATAGTTTTCCTATTAAACTTATAAACTAATCCATTCAAAAATAAATCATCCTTATATCTACAAGAAGAATTTAACAGTTTTAATAAAATATTATTTGTAAAATAACTTTATATGTTTTATTTATCACACCCATAGTCTGATTTCTTGTCTAACAGGGTGGACTATCCCAATTTTTGTTTCAAGACTGTTTCTAGCCTAAGGATGTATAGCCCCCAGGGTTAATTAATTGTGTTTGACCTGTAGAGCATATTATGTTAGCGTTCAGTTAGTATGGCTTTGATATCCCTAATTGTTATTTACGCCAAACCTGACTGCATGTATTGTTAAAGTAAAATTTAGAGGTAATATACAGGAATATATGCGACTGTATCCGATCTCCACAATATAAGCCTTTTAAGCCTTTTAAATATTACTTTGTACAGCTATGTTCAACAGGTATGCGCTAAATATGTTAATGTCAGCATTGTACATAAAATATATATAGGTCATTTGTTGCATGGAAAATTAAACTTCTCTGTAACGTATATCCTATATTACTTTGTACAACTGCGTTCATCAGGTATGCAATCAGCAGTAGAGTATCATACGTACCTGGTATAATATAACGCTTATCAGTAGGTCCCTCGTAAATATATTGCGACCCCTGATACCATAATAAGAATAATTTCAATTTTATTTATCAGGCGATATACATTATATTATTTTCATATATTAGTATGCAAAGTTATCGTTTCAATAAAAAGTAAAATATTTCTTTTAGCTATGTTCAACAGGTATGCGCTAAATATGTTAATGTCAGCATTGTACATAAACATAATAAAATATTATTACATATCTGCGTATATCGAAGCTATTGAAAATGTATGATATATTGTAAAATAACGTTTAAATATGGCGACGAATATCTATATAATGCATAAACAATAAGAACACATATGTAGAAACAGTTTACAAGGTAGCAGATATAACGAAAAAGGCTCAAATCTGTTCAAAACTACATTATGTCTAGAAACTAGAAAATTAGAGAATTGTAGCATACGCTTGTTAAAGTAGATATTTTCAAATTTTAATTCGTTTTCATTAATTAGTAGACCTAACAAGGCATTAGTTTTACCACAAGAAGAAGGTCCACTCAAAATTGCTCGACAGGAAACAGGTAAAAGCTTACCATGCTTTCTATCACCATCGGAATATTATCGAGAAACAGCATCGTCTAAGTTAAATATATTTAGCGACTTCTTTTGCTTAATAATTTTCATTATGGTATGTGTATATGTCTAGTCACAGTTTTAGCAAACGCATTGTATTCTATCAACGAATCATGTAAAATTAAGCAATATGGTTTAGTTGTATCAAAAAGTGAGTTGACCGATTCAAGCTCTAATCTAATGTCTGCAGTGGAATCCTTAAAACCTTCTACCTTCCTTTAACAATCAATTACAAAAACTGGATGAGTTTCTGGCGTATAGGTAGATATTTTCAAATTTTAATTCGTTTTCATTAATTAGTAGACCTAACAAGGCATTAGTTTTACCACAAGAAGAAGGTACACTCAAAATTGCTCTACAGGAAACAGGTAAAAGCTTACCATACTTCTTATCACCATCGGAATATTATCGAGAAACATGATCGTCTAAGTTAAATATATTTAGCGACTTCTTTTGCTTAATAATTTTCATTATGGTATGTGTATATGTCTAGTCACAGTTTCAGCAAACGTATTGTATTCTATCAACGAATCATGTAAAATTAAGCAGTATGCTTTAGTTGTATCAGAAAGTGGGTTGACCGACTCAAGCTCTAATCTCTAAATTCATGAATACCTATTCAAGAAAAGGGTATGTTATAAGTCGGTTCTGAATTTCTTAAAACATTACTCGAATATCAAAAATTCGCAACGGCGATGCATAGGTTTAATACTATCAACAGCTCATATAAAGGAAATGTTAGATTGTTAACAGTTTATGAGCATTAATCAAAGACTATTCTATAATGATGTATTATTTATTTATAAACGTTACATAGTATAGTAGCTAAATACATGACTGACTGAAAAAAGTTACTTTTATTAATGATGACTATTGAATTAGATCTGTCACTAGCTTAACCTTTTAATTTCCACTTTTGACCAAATTATAGTTAATCTGATCAAATATTGCTTACAAATCGGAGCTCTAATCTAATGTCTACAGTAGAATCCTTAAAACTCTCTATGAAGTTTTAGAAATGTCGATTACTAAGACACGCGTTTCTTCTACCTCCTTTAGTAAATTCATATTGTTAGCTTCTACTTTGTCAACTGTTACTAAAATGCTGTTCTTTAGATCCTTTACCTGACTCTATGTATCTGTAGTCATTACAATGAAAGTTTGTACTGTTGTGTGGAATTGACGATTTGATTTGAAAAATTAATAATGTAATTTATCGTTTAAACTAACCCTTGTTTACTTCTATATATGTTTAATTAATATGTAATTAGTACATCAAAATATGTTCTTAATATGTTTTTCAATTTCCTTATAAAATATAACTATATATCATTGAAATAAAACATTATTAAAATATTAAAAAATAATTTTATTTTATCACATCCTAAATATTTACACGACTGATCACCTTTCTCGTCAGCTTCTTTTCAAACAATTGCAGTCGTTTATCATAAACCTAGTGGTGAGCTTGTTTTATTCGTATTGCGATATGGATATATTATTCAAGTTTCATGTCTTTTGCTAACCCTACATAACCTAAGCTTTACATAGACTTAGACATGTTTTATATTTCGTATTTGGACACATAACACGACATATCTGAATGATATATTAAATAAAAATAAATTGCTACTAAAAGTAAGCTAGACTTGAATGATATCGATCGATACGCTATAATATGTATAGCTTAAATACTAGATTAGTGAAGGAACATGCTGCTGAAGTCTATCAATTAGTTTGTTAGCCTTATTCCAATATACGTTTTCATCTTTATAATTGTTCAACTTTTAAAATTTGATGGTCTAATACCTATATTTATGTGTTGTATTTTTTTACATAATAACTTAAACAAGACAGGAATTGTTACCAAACCATAATATTAAAAATATTTAAACATATTATTTATAATAAATATACGCTTTTAAGATGACGATCTCTTAACAAATTTTTTAGAAAATCTAAATTCCTGAAATGTTGAAATGTTCAGTCATCTGTAAGAACGTTTTGTTTATTTATGGTTGAAAGCAGTTTTAAGGAATGTTTGTCAGTCGTATGAAACAATATATTTTTACTAGATAATTGTAAATGAAAAGATGCTAAGATAATAATTACATTACCATTATCGATTTACTTGTAGACTGTATTTTAAATGTTTATGACGTTTGGATTTAAACATGTCAAATTGCAATAGAGATAATCCGACTGGTGATTGACAGTAACCTTTAGGTGCACCTTGTATATTTGAAAGTAAATTTTTCTCGTATTATTACTCTAGATGTTTCTACATGTTAATTACGTATAGATCTATATTTAAATATCAATTAGAAATGACAACATAAGATTTATTTTAAAATAAATTTATGAGAGAGAGATGACAGGTGAGAGATGAGAGAGAGGTGAGATGACAAATGAGAGATGAGTTATGTAAATGAGAGATGAGATATGCAAACGATACCGTGAATTAGTTTAATTCGCGAATGCATTTAAAAAATGAGATAGGCAAATGAGAGATGAGATATGCAAATGATACCGCGAATTAAATTAATTCGAGTATGCATGTGAGAGGTAACATGTAAATGAGAGATGAGAGATGACAAATGAGAGAGGAGAGAGGTGAGATGACAAATGAGATATGAGTTATGTAAATGAGAGATGAGATATGCAAATGATATCGTGAATTAATTTAATTTAATTAAATTAGATTAATATATTAATTCGCGCATTTAATTAGATCCCGCCTCATTTGAATATTAATTAGATCGCGGGTCATTTGCATAAAAGGAGAGGGGATGGACTCAACTGCCGGAATACCTACTCTTTATCTAATTTTAATAGGTGGGAAAAGATTATAATTGGTCACCATGGTAATTAAACATTCTGTTAATCTAATAGAGCAATGCGAATACGGCTCATATTTTTTAGTTTCGTTATGTTGATGACATTTTAGCTTGTTTTGACAGTTCTTTTGAGGTTATCAATGAATTTTTAATTCTTATTAACAGTCTTCAAACAAACATCATGTTTACACTAGAAACAGAACAAAATAGAGCTATTAATTTTTTGGATTTAACTATTACAATCAATACAAACAATGAATTTGATTTTTCCATATACAGAAAATCCACAAGCACAGACGTCACTATTCCTAACGATTCATGTCATCATAAAATGCATAAACTAGAGTTCCTAAATGAAAACTTCAACTGTGTTATTTTAGAGTTAGGACACGGATGTCAAAATCTATCTCTTTTTAGGCCAAAACTAAGCTGTCTGAAACAGAGATACTTTTTTTCTCTCTTTTTACTTTAGTGACAACATTCAGCAGCTGTCAGGTATAAATTTTAGGTTATGCTGTCATGTTTATTTTTATGCATGTAAAATTTTTTATTGTGCACATTATCATTTATTTATTGTTTGTAGAGAATTTTTAAAACTACTATAATATATATACATCAATTTTACGACAGTTTTTAATAAAGTATTAATTGTACCAAATTTCAGATTTATATAAATGTCATACTGAAAGTTTAATTTATTAAACCAATTTTCATGATTGCCAACCTTCTGATAAACATCTTCAAAATATGAAATGTCACTAAGAAAATTTGACAGGCGTGACTTAACTCTAAATAACACACAGCTCAGTTCATATTTAGGAACCCTAGCATAAACTAGCGGCTTATAGATCTTTAGTACACCGAGCTTTAATTACTCCAATGAAACGATCACAGTTTGATAAAGAAATTTCAATCATCAAACAATTAGCACATGCAAACCATTATAACCATAACATGATTGACACTTTAATTCAACAAAAAGATTATAGGTTAGCTATCAAAAGAATATTTCCAATTGACACTGAAATACAAGACACAAACTACATATTAATACCATACTTTGGCAAGATATCAGAACAAATTGCAACTATAATACGAAAAACCACCAGTTACAAAATAACCTATAAAACTACCACCAACACTTTTTCATTTTTATTCAAAGCTAAGACAAAACACAAGATATCATGAAATCCGGCATTTACCGTTTGAATTGTTCTTTTTGTAACTCGGTTTATATTGGACAAACACTTAGAAATTTCGACATAAGATACAAAGAACACGTACGCTCTTATAGACTTAAACATCCAGAAAAATCGAATTATGCCAAACACATTTTAGAACAGAACCACCCAATGGCACCTCAAAACAACATTAAATTCTTACATTTTTGCAACAACAAACACAAATTAGACATTTTAGAAGCTTTTGAAATATACAAACATAAACGCACAGTACCTTTAATGAATGAACAAACTGAGCTTAGTAATTGTCCTTTATTAGAAGTGTTAGATATTTAGTTTTTGTCTGTATTGTATCTAGTTACCTATTTTCTGTATGTATTTATCCTTAGCAACGTGTTTGTTTATCAATCTTGTCTACCTTTGATAATGACATTTTAATGTCGAAACAATATTGTCAGGTTAAGATAAACTAATAAAACTTGTGAAACTTTGAATTAATCTCTTAATTTGATTATATTTCATGATTATGGAGTTCCACAAAGTAAGGCTGGAGACAATAAACGCTATAGTTACAATGTTACATGTTATGATCCTATTGACTTTATTTTTAAAGAAAAAAGAAATTCCATTGGAGTAGCACATCCTGAGCTACGAGGCGACACTTCCTTCGCTAGGAGGTTGTTCTGTTCATATATAAGGAGCGACGCAACATCGGGAGAGTTCATTTCGACCGTTTTAACTTGAATTTTTTTTACTTCGGATTTTCATTTAGGACACTTACTTACGGAATTGGCTTGAACTTGGTTTTCGATTTTGGATTGTTCGTTTTCACCTGAACTTTGTTTGTTACTTCGAATTTGGATTCAGCAAACTGATTTTTACAGTGGAGAAACTGACAATGGAAGACGGTAAAGAGTCCCATCGCATCGCATTGTGTCAATGAGTGGCGATAAGAACTGTCTATTTAGAGCTATCGCATGTGTGTTTAACGGTTAGACAGTGCACGAGGTGGTAAGGGACCTCATTTTCGGCCACGTGTGCAACAACTGGGGAGAGTTTGAGGTCCTTAGTTCAACTCCCAGCGATGATAATTACCTAACTCCTACCAAATACCGGGTAGAGATGGGCATCGGTGGGACTTATGGCTCGCTGTGTGAAGTTATTGCAGCTACCCAATTCGTCTCATTTGTATTTGAAGTGTGGAGGGACGGCCGCCTCTTCTATCAGACTACACCTCAGGTTCAAGTTGATAGGTCAAGAAGGTTTAGAAGACGGAGGGTCTGTTCGAAAGAAGCACAAAAATGGAAGTCAACAACAATTAGGGGCAAAAAGATTCAAGTCAGAAAGCTTGATGGAGAGACAACGAAGAGTCTGGCCCAAGAGAAGATCGATTGCAATAAAGAAAGCTGAGACAAGTCAGGGATAAAAAGAGTGAGGAATCAAAAAAGAAAAAGTTAGAGGATAACAGAGATAGACATACCAAGGCCGAATATAAAGAGGCTGACAAGGGAAAGAAGCAAAATGCTACAGAGAAAGAAGATAAGGAATCGAAAATAATGGTTGGAAGATAACAAAAATAGACGTGCAACGGTCGGAAATAAAGAGGCTGGCAAGGAGAGGAAGAAAAATGCTAGAGAGAAAGATGAGAAATCAAAAAAGAAAGGTTGGAAGATAAGAGAAATAGACGTTGAAAGCTTGGAAATAAAGCAGCTGATAGGGATAGGAAGAAAAATGATATAGAGAAAGAAGAAGAAACAAAAAAGAAAAGATTATGACAAACCTTGTATACGACGAAATATTCAATTAAGGAATCATATCCGTTCGTTGGTCTATATGTTCGTTCGTCCGCTAAGGTTACTCAACAGTATGCTCAAGCATGTTTACGGTAGGGGTTAAAGACTACTAAAATAGGTGGGAGAGTGTTGGTGGTGAATCCCAACAATTAACTTTTATAAGTAGAACTGTTTTCGTACTTCGTAGATAGACCAGACGAGTGACATGTCCAGAAAGATTGATTTTTCAACGAGTATTATGCTAGTAAGATCATAAACGTTAACAACGAAATTAACAATTATGATCTTTTGGCTCACCTTGAACAATAGGGTGTATAGAAAAAACTTTTTTTGGAAATTCAAAAATACAAATTGATAAAAAGTTGTCTCTATAGACCCACACATACCACAAAAAAATTTGGACCAATTGAAAAAAATAGGTCTCCCACAAGACGCCTAAAGTTTATAATTTTCCTCTTAATAAGTAAACCTTTAATAAGTAAAAATTTAATTTTTTATTTAATTTTATTTTTTTTATAATGAATGACGAAATGATTTGTTTTTCCAAGTTGAGAAATTTTAACAATAGATGTGAAATAAAAATATAAAAAAAATTATTACTCTAAGACAACATTTAATTGGTAAATTGGCATCGTGTTCAGCTAAATGGGCTTTTAGAAAAGTTTTAAACTGATTTAGACTTATTATAAATATATCACAATTTGTAGCGTACTGATTGAAAGTTCGACACATTCTGAGTAATGGCGAATTCATAAAATAATTTGTCTTCGCTGTGGTAATATGAAAAGAATTTGTAATTCTAAAATTATATGTAGGGGCTTTAAAAGATATGTACTGCAATATGCATGGGCTATCAATGGGATGACGCACAACTTTATAAACAAAAATCAAAGCCGCTAAATTACGTCTGCTCTTTAGAGAGAGATAATTAAATTCTGTTCTCAAAGTCATCGATGGCATGGTTAATGCATACACTCCATACTTCTTATAATACACGAATCTGAGAAAAGATTTTTGAATTTTTTCGATTTCATTAACCGAGTTAAAGTAAAACGGTGACCACACCACTGAGGCATATTCCAAATGACAACGAACGAATGTATTAAAAAGTGCAATAAAAGTAGGTATTTAATTTCTTAAACCCCCTAGAATTTCGTATTATAAATCCTAGTGCACGGTAGGCTTTTTTGTGCTGAAATCAATATGGTTGGTGAATGTCAGTTTATCATCAAATATTACGCCTAAATCTCGAATACTGTTTTTACGTTGTAATGTATCATCACCTAATGTGTAAGTGTGGTTTATTATCAAAGTTTTCCTTGTAAATGATACTACACAATATTTCTGAGTATTGAAAGAAAGTTTATTATCTAAAGACCAGCTATATATACGATTTAAATCATTTTGTAAATTTGTGTAATCATCTTTGGTGCGTATTGCGTGGTAAATTTTGAAATCATCAGCAAATAATTGAAATTTTGAATGACGAATCACCTTACTTAAACTATTTATCATTGTCAAGAACAACAGTGGCCCTAGATTGGAACCTTGCGGTGCCCCCGAATACGTATCGAAAACTGTAGATGTTGCACTACTATAAACCACATATTGTTTTCTACCTTTTAAGTAGGAAACAAAAGGTTCTAATAAATTAGAAGAAAAACCAAATTCATGCATTTTTTGCAATAGAATATCGTGATCAACTCTATCAAATGCCTTTGGGAAATCTGTATAAACTGCATCCATTTGGAAATTGCTGTTAATGGTGTCCATAACTTCTTGAGTAAAAAGAACCAAATTAGTGCATGTTGATCGCTTTGGCATAAAACCATGTTGATGCAGTGATATATATTGTTTTACATGATTAAAGATGACATTATATAAAATTGATTCAAAAATCTTTGCCGGTGCTGAAAAAAGTGCAACGGGTCTATAGTTTCCGACATCACATCGACTCCCTGTGTTCGTAGTACAAAGAGGAACAGAAGCCTTCTTCCATAACTCTTTAAGCTTTAAAGCCATTCGCATAGCTATTATCATTTTTACTGGCTGATGATATTCCTCTGATTTCAACTGCATTCGAACCCACTCAAAATACTTCAAAACATCTAATTTAGTTGGAAGTACACTAAAATCGCTTATATCTTTGGGTTGGCCGATTATTGGCATTTCCGTAAATTTGATTCATTGTCATGATCGTAAACACAAAAGCCACACTGAATTCACTAAAGAACTCTTATTATAATTAATAACTTAAAAAAGAGCATTAATAAGCATCAAGCACCGGTAACACACACGAAGCACTTACTGTGAGAAAAATGACAAATGGAACAGCTTCCACTACCTGCGTGGTGCGACCTGCGCTGCGACTATCTTTGTTGTCAGTACGTTCTTTTTTCTTTCAGATCAAATTAAAGATATTTGAGACTTGAAAAAAAAAACAATTGTTACATTTGTCATTCCCAGCACCAGATACTAATTCACATGTACTACGAAAATAACCTAAATTTGCTAAGATTACTCTACTTCAGGCCAACTGCGGCAGACCTGAATGTTGCCTTAGAGTAATACTTTTTTTTATGTTTTTATTTCACATCCTATTGTTAAATTTTTTTAACTTGGAAAAACAAATCACTTCGTCCTTCATTATGAAAAAAATATTGAAAAATTTAATTTTTTGAAGAAAATTATAAACTTTGGGCGTCTTGCGGGAGTCCTACATTTTTTTGTGGTGTATGGTGGTTTATAGAGACAACTTTTTATCAACTTGAAATCTTGAATTCCAAAAAAGGTTTTAACGTATGAAAATAATTAACTTCACAGACCAAGTAGAATCAAATAGCTTTCACATCTTGTTAAACTTCAGTACCTGCTATATATGTACTTTTTGCGGTTATGTTATTTAGCTACATTGTATTTTATAACAAACTAAGGAAAATGTCTGAAACTAAGGCGCACAATCACTGTAAATTTTCAACATCTACATTTACCTTTATAATTAAAATACATGTTACGAAAGGCTCCTAATTTTGTCCTTGCCCAGATTCGTACAATTCATAATGAACAAAAGAAAGTAAATATGAAGGAAATTCTTAAAGCTTCATTTTAATTAATTACTAATTAACTTAAAAGATTCCTTTTTGATGTGACTAAAACCCAGACTAAAAGGAGCGATGTGAAACAGAAGATACGATTAAAGTGTAGACTTTATCTCGAACAATTTCCATTGAAACCTAAATGTAGTAGATAGGCAGTAAGGTATCACATGTAAATTTTGTCTTTAGTAGTCTTCTTACCTGAGATTGGTAACTTAACGTAGGCTGATATAGGTGAGATAAGCTCAGCAACTTTTTAATGAGTTGCTAGCAGTTTTCTTTATATTCTAACATAATAATTTTTTTAATAAAACAATTCATTTCTGTAATATGTGATGTAGGACAAGCGTAAGAAGGACAAAATAAGTAATGATCATTATATATCTTATACAGGGTGCGTAAAAAGTACTGCACCAAGTAGAATAACGTGCAAACAATTTGACATTATGTCACTGTTTTTGACACAACAGATTTTTGCTGATTTATTATTTATTTGTCTAAAATGTTTACTTTTTTTACTTTGTTTTTTTATACAATTTAATAGAATTGTAAGTGATATTACATATCAACATTTAAGTTGATTAATTTATGTATTATTTACCTATCAATAGTATCAATTAAAATTTAATTTTTTTTCTCTCTCTTCTTTATTACATTTAATTAATTGTTTATGAGATCGCTTATCCACATTTAAGTATAATTGTCTTTAGTTAAAAATGTTTTAATTAAAATTTAATTAATTATATGTAATGATTAACTACCTACTAATAGCATGCTTTTTTCTTTATCTTAAGTTAACGAATTCACATTTGATTCATCTTTTGCGATTTTTTAATTATAATTACTTAGGTAAGTTTTTTACTCTGTAATTGGGATTTCTCCTGTTGAGTAAATAAAGCGTATTATTATTATAATATTATTAATGAAAAAATATACTAACAATTCTAAATAATATATTTTGACCGAATCTCTGAGGAAAATTTCAAAAGCAATTTCCTGAAATTGTTGGTCAAATATGTTTTAATGTAAAATTGTGTGTATTAACTAAAATTATTGTGGTTAAATAATTTTCTTAAAAGTAAATAACCTAAATGGAAAAACTGCTATCAAAATAATTTAACTTCAGAATAATAAAAATTTAAAAAATATAACAAATAACAAAAAAAGATTCAATAAACAAACATGTTTTGTCGTTGTATCAGCTACTTGTTTTCAGAGATATCTTATATTTTTAAAGATTAGTAAAAAGTTTCACAGTATTTATTAAAATATAACCTGACAATATTGTTTTGACAGCTAAGCTGTCATTATCAAAGGTAACATAAATATAAGCAAACACGTCGCTAAGGTAGATACAAGAATAGGTAACTAGATAAAAATAATAATAATCAGAAATAAATATCTAACACTTCCAGTAACGGAGAATTACTTAGCTCAAGTTGTTCATTCATTAAAGGTACCCTGAATTTGTGTTTGTATATTTTAAAGGCTTCTAAAATGTCTAATTTGCGTTTGTTATTATAAAAATGTAGGAATTTAATATTATTTTGAGGAGTCATTGTGTGATTTTGTTCTAAAAGGTTTTGTTCTAATTTTATTTTATTTTGATTAATAGCATTTAAGATTATTTTGAAATCCCAACATTTTTAATTAGTAGTTAGTTCTTGTGTAGTTTAGTTTTGAGTTTATTTATTTTTGTTTTTCGTTTTTTTATTTTTGTGTTAATAAAATTTTGTTTATTTAAATCTTCTTGAATTTTATTGTGTATTCTGTTTTTGTCTGTACTTTGATTAACAGCTTGGTACAGTTTCCCAGCCGAAGTGAGATCCCTGCAGTTTAAGCTTATATAAAGATAAAAATTAGTAAGGTAAGTCCGTTGTCATTTCAGAAAGAGATATTTGTCTTTTGCTTAACCTATTTGAGTTCTGAGCTAGCGACGGGGGCAGAATTATTTTATATTTTGAGTTTATCACTTCAGTATTTATTGGCTTGTCCCAAAATGATGAAGCAAATTAAATATTTAATTATTTTATAATTATCACTTAAATATAGAATTTCGCGAAAATGCTCCACAGCAAATACCATCAAACTCGACTGAGAACTGTTGGTGGCATAGTAATTAGGTATAAGAAGGATGTTTAGTTCCAAAACGTGACGAAGCAAGCACTGTAACGAGACAGTCGGTCTTGGGCATATTAGAATGCATCGATTATAAATAATGCTTTTAAATTAAAAATATAAATAATTAAGAAATCACAAAACTAAAACTCCACAGACTAAAGGTTTTAAAAATAAAAAGTAAGTAGTGTTCGCTAATCTACAGAGTCAAAACTTTTTAATATAAAGAGGAATAAAGCAAAACGGTCTTGTAGAACTCGTAGACGAAGTGAAACAAAAATGAGTCATGTTTTAAATATATACTCAGTAGGTAAATAATAATTGACCAATAGAATAAAGTTCAATATGGCTGATGTATTTACTATCGAAGGACAAAAAATTTTCGTAATCTAAAGCAGTGTTAATGGGGACACGATAAGTTTGATCGCCATTATAATAATCGTCCCATCAGTCATTTACAACAATTTACAAATATATCTCGCCATGATTTACGCCAAAGAATATGAAACAGCTATAAATAAGCAATTGCTATCACCTAATATTTGAGGGTAGTAATATTAAAGGTGACAATCTCCAGATTTCGTATTTTGAGATACTGCTGTAGCCATCTCAATACAAATATATTAAGACTTTAAATGCAGTATTATTGTTACAATTAATAATATCAAAAAACATTAACATCTTTACTGCAAAAGTTAATAGTATTTGATAAAAATTATATAAATGAATGGAAAATGCCGACTTTGTTTCTAAAACGTGAAGATTGCCACGAGATTGTTACTAAGATATTATTATAGGTAATGTGCAGTAATTATTAATGAAACCATGTAATCGATTTAATGTTTATTAACATAAAACACGTTTTACAAAAAGAAACATTAAACTCAAAATTATGCTTAAGATAATATGATTGTATTACACCAATATAGATTTTAATTCCGGAATAAATATTCACAACCAACCGCACTTTCGTCTTCAACAATTTCAGTGTTCCCTTCTTTTTCTTCAATTAAGGCAGGAACACTATTATTATTATAAAATGTGAGGTTTTCTATTGCTTTCTAGTATTTCCCAAAATGGTTGGTCAGTAGTTTATTTGAATCTTTGAATTTTAATTCCTTCACATCTTGTCCTTATTTCTATTTGCTCTCCATTTATAAATTCAGGTGTTTTCCCTTTCTTTCTAAAACCATTACACATACCTAGATCACTTTTATAATGTAATTCTCCTCATGTGGGGACATTTCCAGATTGGAGGCGTTTTAACAGGTACTATTACAGGTTAAACTTGAAAATAAAATGAAATATAGTCAAATTAAAAGATTAATTCAAAGTTTCACAAGTTTTATTAATTTATCTTAACCTAACAATATTGTTTCAACATTAAAATGTCATTATCAAAGGTAGATAAGATTGATAAACAAACACGTTGCTAAGGATAAATACATACAGAAAATAGATAACTAGATACAATACAAACACAAACTAAATATTTAACACTTCTAATAAAGGACAATTATTAAGCTCAGTTTATTCATTCATTAAAGGTACTGTGCGTTTATGTTTGTATATTTCAAAAGCTTCTAAAATGTCTAATTTGTGTTTGTTGTTGCAAAAATGTAAGAATTTTTAATGTTGTTTTTAGTTGTCATTGGGTGGTTCTGTTCCAAAATGTGTTTGGCATTTTTCTGGATGTTTAAGTCTATAAGAGCGTACGTGTTTTTTGTATCTTATGTCGAAATTTCTAAGTGTTTGCCAATATAAACCGAGTTACAAAAAGAACAATTCAAACGGTAAATGCCGGATTTCATGATATCTTGTATTTTGTCTTTAGCATTGAATAAAAATGAAAAGGTGTTGGTGTTGGCGTTATATGTTATTTTGTAACTGGTGGTTTTTCTTATTATAGTTGCAATTTGTTCTGATATCTTGCCAAAGTATGGTATTGATATGTAGTTTGTGTCTTGTATTTGAGTGTCAATTGGAAATATTCTTTTGGTAGCTAACGTATAATCTTTTTGTTGAATTAAAGTGTCAATCATGTTATGGTATAATGGTTTGTATGAGCTAATTGTTTGATGATTGAAATTTATTTATCAAAATGTGATCGTTTCATTGGGGTAGTTAAAGCTCGGTGTACTAAAAATCTATAAAACGCTAGTTTATGCATTTTATGATGACATGAATCGTTAGGAATAGTGACGTCTGTGCTTGTGGGTTTTCTGTATATGAAAAAATCAAATTCATTGTTTGTATTAATTGTAATAGTTAAATCCAAAAAATTAATAGTTCTATTTTGTTCTGTTTCTAGTGTAAACGTGATGTTTGAGTGAAGACTGTTAATAAGAATTAAAAATTCATTGATAACCTCAAAAGAACTGTCAAAACAAGCTAAAATGTCATCAACATAACGAAACCAAAAAATAATGTGTTTAGAAAGATCTAATTCAAATATTTGATCTTCGAAATTATCCATAAATATGTTAGCTAATAGAGGACTCAGAGAATTACCCATAGGTAAACCATCTTTTTGTAAATAAATTATATTATTAAAAGTGAAATAATTTTGACTGATACAAAGATCAAATAATTGAATTAACTAATCTTTTTACTAATTCTACATTACTATTTACTAGGAAATTATCTAACAAAGGAATACAGTCTTGTGCTGGAATCTTTGAAAACATGTTACAAATGTCAAAGCTTACAAGTTTTGAATGTGCTGAAGATGTATGTTTTGTAGTTTTTCTACTAATTCTAATGAATTTTTGACAGAGTATTTGTATCCTATGATGTTAATAATATGGTTGAGTTTCTTGGACAAGGTGTGATTAGGTGCGTTGATATATGATACTACTGGTTGTATAGGCATGTTGTGTTTATGTGTTTTAATCATTCCATATAGTCTTGGTGGTTGTGGGTTTTTATGTATGATTTGTTGTTTTTCTAATTCGTTAAAGCAGATATTGGAGTTCGCTGAAGCTTGCTTTATTCCTTTTTGAAATTTTGTGATAGGATCTTTGTTTAAAACATCTAAATTTTCTTTATCAATAAAATCATTAACCTTTTGTGTATAAACATCTTTCGAAAGGATTACAAAAGTGTTAACCTTATTGAACTTAAAGAAATAAAGAAATTAAGTTATGTTGACTAATCTACACAACAAAAGCTTTAACGTAAAAAAAGAATCACGTAAATCGGCCTAGTAGAACTCTCAAACGAACTGGAACAAAAATAAGCTTTGTGTTTTAAATATATAGATGACAAAAACAGTACAGTACCGGAACTAATAATGTGCTAACCGGTCGTAGTCCGTCTCCGAGGGAGTCCCATCACACCTAGTCCTGCATCCGCATGCAGTCCACTGCTCGTCTAACCTCAAGTGCCGTTGGGACTTAAATCCTAAGGTTGCCTAGGTCACCCTAGGCTTTAGCCGCCCCGACCTATACTAACGTAGAGGTGGGGTTGTCTTCGAGTGAGATGCTAATAGTCGTACTCGCTCTATATTCGCGTCAACTCCGCTTATAAGATAATCCTGAACCATACCTGCGATTCACGAGGAAACCTAAGTTACTAGTACTTGATGCTATTTGGTCCCATAATAATCTCAGCCCACCACAAAAAGCAACTTCCCAATTTATTTGTATTTCCCTCTTGCCAAATCTTTCGATTTTAGTTCATAGTTTTTTTTTTGTTGTAAATGAATTTATTCTTCGCTTAAGAGTAATTTTTGCAATTCGTGAATATATAGAATGTTTCAAAAAGTTGGCTATTTATCATTAAAACAGAATAGACATACTTAATTCGGCGAGTGAGATGGGGTGGGATGAATCTCCGTTTAACTCTCAATATCAAAATAATAGACAATCTTTGCCCAATGCTTCCCACTAGACATAGTATTGTCTATGGATTGTACTGTACCAATGATAACAGGGTGTATGTAAGCTTGGAAACCTTTACCTCGTACCTCGAATATGTAAATATTATTATACGGGAAAAGTTTGTATTTATGTATCAGATTAGAGAAGTTTAAAAAATACAGTTTGCAAGAGGTAGCCTTTATACAGGATGAGTCAACTACGAGCAAAGCTCGGTTCCCCGGGGCTACTTGTCAAACATTCTACTAACAATAAGTAAGACGCACTTATTTAGTATACATCAATATATCTTTCGTTAAAATAGTGAAATGGAGTCACACGTTTTAGATAAACTCACATTTGACACTATTAGAATACTTTGCTTGTAAAGTTCATTTAATAAAAAGAACAAAAGATAAATTGATGATGAAAAGTACCGGCCGCTTGGTTCACATTCACTCCTGAAACATAATGGCCAAGTTTACAAAGTTTAGAATTCATTGCTGATGACAGTTTCGGGATTATGCAAGACCAACGTAAAAATATATCTAAAAAACTGAACCCTGTTACTTGTACCGTTTACCCTTTAACCTCGGTGTACATAAAGAAAACAGTTCATAAAGTTAAACTGTTGAATTTAATTATACTTGTACTGCTGCATACTTACGTTAGTGCTAACTAAATAACTAAAACATGCTTTGTAGTAAAGTTTACCTTGGCTACCTTCGTGAAACCTTCTAATTAACTTCAGAAGTAATTGCATCAGTAATGCAACAGGCAGAAGTTTACATCCATTTCGTTATATGTACATTTATATAAACTTCAAAGCTCTGACAGAATGATTTTAAGGGATGAAGCTGTTTATCAATTCGACACTGTTGAAATTAGTAGTAGTTCCGCTATATGTTTCACTGTCAGTTTATCCAAATGTAAAGGGATAATAAGAATCCCGATGGAAATACATATGACGGAAAATGTAATTTAATATATGAGGAGGCATATAAATTATGATTTACTCCACAACTAAATCATTTTTTCTGTTTGCTTTTAATTAATGAAAAAATCCGCTACCTTCTTTAATAAAAAGTATTACCGGTAGCTGTCAGAACAAAAATATTTTATTAGAGATGAAATGTGAAAAATTTAATTTTATATTTTGAAACTTTTTATACAATATTTAATATTAAACTAACAGAGATGATCTTTTTACATGTAGGTTATATGAAACGTTACCATTACAAATGTTTATTCAAGTATGTGGTCTAAGATCAGATGCAGATAATCAGAAATTCAGGTAAAGGTTCCGACCCAGGTTCTATTTGATTGACAGCCACATTTAACAGGTTGTGAGATTGGAAGAGAGATCACTAATGTGAGGAATTACATCTGAGCCCGAAATCAGATCAACTGTTTATACTTGGCTGAAGATCTCCGTGATGTGGGTCTGATTTACGTAAGCTGAAACAATCTGCTTAAATATATTCAACCAGATCAATAGTAAGTACCTTATTTATACCTTTCTTTCTTTATTGCGAAATATCTGAATGGTTTATCAAAAGGACTAGAGAAATATTTAGACCGTTTCTTTTAGCAGGTGTATGAAACCTTCAACCCTCAAAGCTAGATTATTTAATCTTTCAATCTTTATAAAGAATTAGTATTTTTTCAAAGAGTCCGTTTATAATCTCACAGCTTTCAGCTCAGGAATGCACAAAGTAAATTAGTAGGTAATCGTAAAAATATCAAGTAGTCGAATAAACCTTAATATGTTTTCATTTCCTTCTTTCTTTAAATAACATAGGTAATATGTAAGAGACAATTTGCTAACAGAATCCAAATCCAGCAAATTTCCCGATATCCTACCACATCCTACGTTACTTGCTCATTATCTCGGTTTCATTCCAGTGGTTACAATTCATTATCTCACCCTACACCACTTCCAGTTCTTTATCAATGCGTTTAATGCACTATTGTCTGTCTTCAAATTGCTATTTACATGATTTAGTTAAATCTATTAATTAAATAGTTATCAACGATTTAGCAAGTAATTCAACCCTCTAAAATGTTAGGTTTTAACTTACAGTTGAAATATACATATACAAAACGTAGAATAAAAACAAGAAAAGAAGTTATCTTACTATATCAAAAATTGTCAATTGGTGTCCTTTATTGTTGTTCGGAATATCTCTTCAAAATCTGCAGTTATAGAAAAACTATTAAAGGATCCTTACACCTCCTTTCACGAAGAATTGGCTTAGTCTCATGCATCATTTTCAGTCCTGAATGTCTACGAAATTAGTTGGCGTGAAAAGTAGTCATATATACAGTAAAACATCCATATTACTAACTTCTATATAGCGAATTTCTCTATATAACGAATTTTTGTGCTGTACACTGCGCTTTTAGAAAAAATACATCAAAAAGTGTCTCTAAATAACGAAGTAAAATTTCTATATAACGAAATTTTATTCCAAACAAACAAATTTTTCCAGGTAAATGTATGTATTATGTATCCATCAATATTTCTTTTTTAGCAGCAGTAAAAGATTATAAACTTACCTTTCTTCCAAGAAGCCTGTACACATTTTTAAAAACCTGTAAGTCTTTCAAAAGGATTTTGTAAATTTGTTTAAATTGAAGTTCTAAGAAGGGTTAAAATTGTCATTAAAATGCCTCTTACAACTGGTTTTTCAGGGAATTTCTGTAAATTTACCTGAATGAGAGTTCTAGGAAAGATTAAACTTCGATGCATTATACACATTGTTACTTGTCTAAATGGATATCCCACCCCTCTAAGAAAGATTAAAATTCAATTAGCATTCACGTAAAATTAAAAACTTGCAATGCAATTTTTTTTAACTTTAGTTTTATGAGAACAGCCCTACAATGTAGTACAAAAAAAGTGAAAGTGTTTAATCATTACTGAGAAAATCAACGTGTTGCGGGAAATTGATAACTGTATACAAAAAAGAGACATCGCAACTCGCGACAAAGTTTGGAATTCTTGTCAGTAGTTTATCGACTATAATAAAAAATCGCGAATCAATTTTAAAATCAGTTGGTGAACTTACAGCAAAACGTGCTAGAACGTATGTTTATGACGACGTAGATGAAGAGTAGAGTTTTAAAGTGGGTGCATTTAATTGGCGACAAAAATGCACCATTATCAAGACAGTTAATTTAACACAAGACGTTACAGTTTGCGGAATCACTCGAATTAAAATCAAAGCATTAAAATAATATTTACAAAAGGTGATATTTCTTTATAACGAAATTTCCCTATAGCGAATTTTTTTTCGGTATTTACCGACTTCGTTATATAGAAGTTCGACTGTATATGTATCAAAATATACGAAACTTTTCTGCTTGATAAAAGCATGGGTCGTACATTTATACAAATATTTATAGTTCTTTTAAAAGGTGTCAGTGACGCCTCCCTTTCGTAACGCTTCTTTCACACGGATTTTTATTGTTAAATATAGATAAAGGCTCTTATTGGTAAATAATGAAACAAACAACAATTTTTTAATATTTGCGTGTCCAAATGAAGCCATTCGGACATGCATTTTGCGTGTCCAAAAGAATACTGGAAACAGTAACATTTTATTTTTAAACGTCAAACTTATTTAAATTGCAAATTTGAAAAGCAGATGCAGATTTAGAATTTTCAGTGTTGCCATTTCTCAAAAGACTTCCCTAACAAATTTTATTTAAAATTAGTTATTGTTTAATAATTACAAAATACCGTAAATAGACAAAATTGTATAAAGCATTCAAGACGTTTTAGCGCACTTGTCCTTTCTAAACCTGGGCGCGTCCGCTAAAAACGTGTCTTATGAAACTATAAAATACTATTAAATTAAAAAGACTCGGCTGATGCCTAAATGTGGAATGGTTTTTCTATAACCTATGTGAAATGTAGACATCTTCTACCTCTTCTCAGTTGCTAACAAGTCGCATTTTTCCCTTGGGACTAAAATTCTTGTACCTAGCATACGAGGGGTAGAAGTAAAATATTCTATGAAGCTCTTTCTAATACTTTATAGCCGTTAGTATAAGTTACAGAAAAAGTTATTGTACGAGGAGAAATTCTCAGATTTTAGCGCTCTAAAATCTGTTATTTTTCTCCTTTATACAATGAAGAACTACAAAAACTATAGTGTTTTATAAATCTTATATTTCAAAACTCAACAATTTTTACAAAGAACGCCAAAAACGTGTGTGTGAAATAAAAAATGCCATATAAATTAGTTCAGACCTTAGTTCAAAGTGTCAGTGGAATTGTATCGAAGCATGATACAAAATGTACTAATATTAGTCACCACATGTTAAGTTGTACGTACTATTGATTTGCACCTATGTCTTAAATAGATTGGTTTAGCATAATTCCTTAGCCACCAACCAAAAGAAAAAAGAACCCAAGCAGTATTTCTAGGCATCGCCACGTACCAGCAACTACCGATGGTACTATAAACTTTTTGCCACTAGTCACAAGCACGTAATTGCTACGGTTTTATTACGTGTCTGGAACCAAAATTGGGAACAGTTTTTGGATAGCAGATACGTTGCAATAACCTCTCTGGGACTTGTCCAGTTACGTTTCGGTTACTTTTAGAAGCTACGTGGCGGCGTAGTAATTGCTACTTTTATGGAATTTCTTTTCTCTTTGACTAATCGTGCCGCGTGGTTGCTCTTTACTCCTGCAACTTAACTTAGATATTCTATCATTTTCTATACTAATGATCGTATCACAAAATGAATTACTATTTTATTTGTAATACGTACTTAATATTACAAACAGCGATGAAATGTTGTTTGGTTATTTTGTCATTCCACAATACCAAAATTATAAATCATTGCAACTTTTCTGTTAAATGTGATGACCGAAAAACAACAACATTCTCTAAATATATCTTTTAATAAAACACGTCTTTAATAAAATTTTACCACTTTTATATTATTCCTAAGCCTTAATTTGGCACCAATTTGTTATTTTTATTGAAGGCTATACAGTAAAACATCTTATTAAGAATCATAACAAATAGCAAATTGATTAATGGCCTCCAACATTTTAAAAGTAAATATGGAGATGGAGTAGTTTAAGCAAAATCACTTTAAAGTAATTTTTCCTGAGTATCAAAAACGTAAGTTTTACTTTCAATACTACTGTAAGGTTCCGTTACTTTAAAGGGTTAAACAATGGTTTTACACAGGTGGCAGGAACTTTCAGTTCTACTTTAAAGTTTTAAAACTTTAAAGAAGCTTCGGCAAGTTACTGCTGCAAACAAAATAGCACTTTAAAGTTGTAACAACTTTAAAGTAAGTAATGGAACTAGATAGTTCCAATAAATAGTAGAAACAACTATATAATTACTAGGATATTCCGAACTGAAGTAATTAAACCTATAAAGTCATAAATTTAGTTGTAGTTACGTAACAACTACTCAATCAAAGTTCCGATCTCAGTTACTGCTATTTAGATGCTGCTTGGGAAAACAAAGTCAATGAAAAATGTTACGCCTCCTTTCAAAAATCAAAATTCATGCAAACTGAAAGACAAATTAAATGAGACTCGTATAGGTACTTAGAAAATCAGGAATTTTTAAAGTTATTGAAAAGTTGTATTAAAAAATACTCTAAAAATAAAATAACATCATAAAGTATAGCAAGTAAGGTAGCAGTTGGTTTTAGACGTGTGTTCCCTTTTATTAATGCTCTTAAATAAATGTTCAATAAATATACATTATTTTGTTTTATTATTAGAATTGAATTTTTCAAATTTTCAATTTCTTTTTTGTGCGTAAATTAATTAAAAAAATAAGTTGCAAAACAATAACGGGATTTGAACCGATGATCTGTTGGACAGAAAGACGGTATTTTGCCATTGAGCTACACCCGCTTTGATTTTATGATCGTCTTACCTATCTCTTCTTATAATTACATATTGTGTTTTTCGGTTTTTCATATTAATAAATAAAATTAGGATCTTATTTAATTAAAAGCATGTTTTGTTATAGAATCACCGATAAAGCTGCAAACTAAACAAGAAAAATCAAACTTTCCGCTATTTTGCGGATTTAATTTGAAAAGAAATAATCTAAAGGTATAACATTAGGTAGAGATTATTTCAATAATAGTTAGCGTCATTATAGTGATTTTTCTATAATTTTAATATTTGTATGACTAATTCTTGTTCCTAATTCAAATAAAACCGGCGAATTTGATGAAATTTGAAAATAAATTACATCAGAAATATTTCAGTTTAAGTTCGGTCCTGATATATTTAGGCAACCCAAGATTCACCTATGCGCGCAGTTGATTTTCTAAGTACCTATACGAGTCTCATTTAATTTGTCTTTCAGTTTACAAACTTAGGTACACAAAGTATTCCCATATAATAACTTTATATTTTATAAAGTTTTAGAATTTATTATCATTGTTTAAGTTATATAGAAACATAACTGACTTTCGAGACTCCTCCCTTTCAGTGATAACTCTTTGTTTACAATGGCTCATTTTTCTCAAAGTAATGAATAGACGGTTTTGGAATTTTCAGAATAAGTAATATACGATTAAAACTTATTTTGGAAAGTTTTGGAAATTTTAGCAATATTTTCTTCGTACTTTTTACTACAGTTTTTTATGACTCATTTTAATAATGCTTTTCGTGAGCAAGACCCTTACAATGTTACATTCAACCTCGTATTTCACACTTCCTTTTAGAAATTTCTTGACGAATTAGCTTGGAAGTAATGTTCAGTAGTTATGCTATAATTCCTAAATACAAATAATAAAGAAATATCGGGAAATTGTATTTAAAAAATTTTCAATCTACGTACTGGAGTTGCACATATGAAATTTTGTTTTTGTATAATTTAATTCAGGTTTAAATAAAATTTTATTAATTTGGTAATGAATTTATGTTAGCGAAAATAATAGAATTCAGAGTAACCAAAAAATGTTCAGAACTAGTAACAAACAAATAAATAAACACAAAACCCAATTTGACTTAATATTGTCGTTCTTTTACATTTTCTCGTACCCTTAGTTTTTACTCCTGTAGTACGTCTTTTATGTTACAATGCCAGTGCCTGTAGGTGCACTAAAACTTCTAGTTATTTAATTAACACCACTATACCGATTTTGCAGCGAAATAAAATGGGTCCTCGGCATTTTTCAATTCGGTTACTAACTACGAATTCTAGTATTGACCTTAATAATAACAGATATTATGTAATTAAATAATAATATTTCATGTAAGGTGTGGCAACTAAAAATTGGCAGTAACATGCTCTTTGTAAACCTAGTGTGCTATGGACTGATTAACAAATTCTAATTATTGTTTACAAGTTGGTATGTGTTTGTCAGTAGTGTTGAAGTTGACAGTAGCTTAGTAAGAATTCAAATGGCGAGATGAATAGATTAAAAGAATTAGAACGACGAAAGTTAATATTCAAGGTTTATAATAGAGTGCCAAAAGTCAGTGCTTATCAAGCTGCTAAAGAACTTTCATTATTTGATATTAGTGAGCGAAGTGTTTATCGATGGTGGAGAAAGTTTTCCAGTGATACAGGTGTTAAAAGAAGATCTGGAAGTGGAAGTAAGAAATTAAAATTGAACAATACCCAAATAAACAGAATTGTAAAGTTAGCGCAAGCAAAATCAATTTCATCACGAGCTTTGGGTAAACAATTTAATGTTTCTCATCAGTACATATTATAAATATTAAAACAAAATAATATTAAATACTTCAAGAAAATCGATGCTCCACAATCTACTCCCGAACAAGTTGTAAAACAACGAACACGTTGAAAAGTGTTGACTTTGGGGTAGTTTAAAGAACTACTAAACATATCGTCCGGAACTAAACATATCGTATATGATGACGAATCATATTTTCCTTTTTCCAATACTAAAATTAGCTCTAGTAAGGGATATTACGCCGGTAAAAAACAAAATGCAGATCCGGAAAAGAGATTTATATTTCGAAAAAAAATTGAGTTACGAATTAAAACGAAGTTGCGAGAATTTGACGGCGATTACTTTTAACGTCTCTGTAAAAATAATAAAAATAAAATAGCAACAACTGCTCGGTCTGGATCTTCATCTGTAGATAATTAATAATCTATTTAATGTTTCCAATTGATTTATTTATGTATCTTACAAAATATACGATTTTGAAGTTTACTGACAATTTTTAGTTGCCACACCTTAATGTCAACTGGATGCTACTGCTAGTTATGCAACCAAAAACGCATGTTAAATATTATGACAGCCAACGAAACGGCTATTTCGAATTATAGGCACATTGCAACGCTATCTATGATAAATGATAGATCTCTAATATATTATTTATATACTCGGCGCGGTATAGCGTCACTTTGTGCAGCAAATAAAGTAATTCAATCCAATCTACCTTTACAAAAAACCAAAATAAATAACTGAATATGAGAAAGAAAGAGAAGTTCTACTAGTTAATTAATTACCTTATTTGGGAACCTCTTGTTACTAAGAAAGAGTATTTATAAAGTTTCAGTAGAGATAATGGTATAACAACTAATCAATTCCCCCCCCCTGCGAATTTTAAAAGATTTTTTCATAGAAGCATTTTTCTAAGTAAAAATAAGTTTCTAAGTAAAGAATATTTTGTTAAGTAGGTTATGCATATTTTGGTCACTTTGTTGCCTTTGTTATTATAAGAGATAAGAAAAAAGTTTCGTATATTATTATTGTATTATTATACTTATATTTTTTTAAAAGTCACAAAAAAACAGTTGCCGGGCTTATAAATAATAAATAGGTAATTGTGCGTTTAACCCTTAATAATAAAATAAATAACCTGGTAATGTTAAATAAATTAGTTAAACTTCGTTTAATGATTAGTCTTCTTGAGTTTTAATTAGTTTAGATGTAGTTCTTGTAAAGGTTCTTTCATCTTTCAACTTTCTTAAGCCATTTTTTACCTTTTTTTTTCTATTATGGCCAAAATGGCAATAAATGTTGCCCTTGTTGAATTCTGCTGATACTTTTATATATATAAACTACTAGGTACTATTTATTACTATCTCTGATGTACACCGAGTTGCATCGGTGTACTTTTCGTCGTTTTTCTCAGTCAGGGTGTCAGTTTCAAACGAAACCTCTCTTTGTTAGGGAAATCCTTAGAAACAACACTGTAAACCAATTGTGTTATTGCATCCTCGAATCTGTATAGAATCTTGTATACATTGTTAAAATCTTTAATTGAAGTATATTGGTACATAACGCAATGTTAGATGCTACCTAAAATATCTTTGATACCACATGTTTTATTCACATCATCTCATCAGCGTGAAGATCACCATCTTGAAAACTAGGTAGTATTGCTTATTCGCAGTGATTAGTGATTAGAGATTAAATTAAATCTCGCCGACATTTTAATTGTGAGTGATTTTCAGAGAGGTATCTGGAGTGCAATTACTTTCGCTATGTGTATCAGCAAATTTTTTACAAAATACTAAATAGTTATTTGTGTATTTAGTGCCCGAAATGCTAGTTTGGTGGTCAAGAATGAAAGTCTCAACATCTCATTCGAGACCACCAAAGTCGTATCGATCACGAATTGAACACAACGTTTTTTCTACAGCGTTATTGAAATAACCGAAAAAGTAGAAAAAAAAAATCATAAAAAATAACACAAGGAAATTTTATATTTAGCGCAAAGTGGACAGTTTCGTTGTTACTATGAAAACGACATGGTTCAAATACGTATAAATCGCATAAATACACGAAATAGTCTTTGCTCTAAAGCGAAAACCATTTCGTGCACATTGTCAAGTAAACAAAACCAATGTGGCATTTTGTATGCGGATATTAAGGAAAAAATGTCATTATTTTTTTACAACTGTAGAAAAAAGATCTAAAAATGTCATAACATACTTAAAATTAAATTTTTTATCTACGATCATACAAAAAGGAACCACTTTTTACACTGATTCTAGTGTAAAAAGTTAACGTTTATTGAGCTAGTGTTATAAAAATGTATTTCACGCTAATTTCAACAACAAATAGTATGATATAAATTAATGATTTACGAGTATTTTACAAACTGGTTGCTAAACAACTTAGCACATAAAAATATATCAAATACAATGAATACTTTAGTAAAGCGTTATGATCGTAGATAAAACGTGTAAGATATACCTGGGTAATTCCATATCAACTCAGGCAGTCAAATATAAATCGGACAAACTCATCTCTCAGAATTTAATAAGATTTCAGTATGTTATAGACGGTAATAAACTAAAGACCCCATATTTTTTCTTTTTTTTAAAATTTATTTCATTAAAATTTCTTTTCATTTCTAACTTAAATTACAATTTCACTTAAATTTCATTTCTGACTTATGAGGGGCCAAAGTTTTTCTGACACTGCCAATTTTTTCCGAATGTTTTCTTACAAATAGGAATATCTTGAGAACTACTACAGATATTTGAATACAGTTTTTTTTTTTTTGTCTGAAAGACTCCATTTTTATCTTTCATATGAATCATATTAGATAATGATGTGTAAAAAAACAACGTGTCAGCGAGGCAAAATATTTGATTACAATAAATATTTTTTTCTCAAAAACGCCATTAAAGAATTTTCTACTTTTTTAACAGGAGGTGCAAAACATCATCTACTTTGAGTATGTAAAAGCACAATTTCCAACTTTGCTAATAATAATCAGAGTTCTTTGACAGTGACACTTGTTATTAATTTGATATAATTTTCTGGTATTGCTCATACTTTATATGGTTTAAACATATGGATTTTTATTAATAGTTGTTAGTTTATTAGATTGTATTTGGTCGTATGTTAATATATATACTCAAAATTAATAACTAGCAAAGTTGGAAATTGTGCTTTTACATACTCAAAGTAGATGATGCTTTGCACCTCCTGTGAAAAAACTAGAAAATTCTTTATTGGCGTTTTTGAGAAAAAAATATTTATTGTAGTAAAATATTTTGCCTCACTGACACGTTGTTTTTTACACATTTTTATCTAATATGATTCAAATTAAAAAGGAAAATGTGCTCTTTCAGACAAAAAAACTACATTCAAATATCTGTAGTAGTTCTCAAGATATTCCTATAAAAATGTTCGACCTTGAACATAACTACAGTTTTTGGAAAAACTTTGGACACTTATAAGTCAGAAATGAATTTTTTTCAGAAAAAAATAAAAAATATGGGGTCTTTAATTTTTTATCCTGTGTAACATTGTTGGATAATAACTATCAATTTTATAATTTTTTTAAACATTAGATATCATTACATAATTCCATTTCGTCTGTTAATCTAATCATTAATTAACTCATTAATTTCAATAATAACTATTCTAAATTTTCCTAATCACTTATTTGCTATGTCTTATTTACATATTTCGAACTTTCAACAGTGTATTTAATTAACTAAATGTTTGTCAATTGTGTGACTCAAACTTCAAAATAATTCTTTCTTGTAATTATCCATTAGGACTTTCATATTTATTAATGATAACAATTTACTTAAAAACACATGGTAAAACGAAACATCAGAACAATTTAAGAGTAGTACTTAGCATGCAACGAAATCAATAGGACGTTATTCATTTCCATCATATATTTTAAATAAAAGTTATTCAAAACCACAAGTGTATGAATTAAAGTTATAATTACGTTTGCAAACAAAAAAGGTATAATATTTATCACGTATCGCAGCATAAAAACTGGCGCTGCGGACAGCATCTCCTGTCTTTGGAAAAGAAGAATACAATCCTAAAGAACGTAGGCGACTTCAACCTAAGCAACTGGACCACCAGGTGAATTTTGCAGTCAAGGTAAAGAAGATTTAGTAATCCACCTGACTTCAACCTAAGTGATTCCAAGCGAGAACGGGCAAAACATATATAAAGTGGTAAGACCTTTTCGATACTTTTTGCAAATTTTTGTGATAGACCTATCAGCATGACATCTACCCAATCACCATCCTTAAATACCCAAACTATAACAACTAGTACATCTAATTTAGGTTCAGGAAATAATAATTTCTCAATAGAATTTTTATGTAAATTAATTCCACAAGGATTCTTCGGTGATAGATTTGAATTAGGTCCTTTTCTTGCTAATTGCATTAATGCATACGAACTTGCAAATAATAGTCAAAAAATCCCTTTATTATATTATATTTTATCAACAATTAGTGGTCGTGCTAAAGAACAATTGGCACAAAAATCTTTTCGTAATTGGGAGGAATAGGAAGAAAAACTAAAAACTTTATATCAAGATAGGAAACATTATTGCCAGATAATGGAAGAACTTAATAATTGCAAACAAAATTTAAATGAATCTATTTCTGATTTTTTTCAAAGGTTAGAATTACTAAATTCTCGTGCATTAACTGACGTTCAACAGTATACTTCGGAAAGAGATTTGCTACCAGGAAAATTAAATTCAATTAATGAAATTACATTAAATCGTTTTATTTATCATTCATTACCTCAACTTTCACAAATGCTTAGATGGAAATATTTCAATACCTTAAATGAAGCTTATACTGCTGCAGTGGCAGAAGAACGCGCATTGAATATTTATAAACATAAAAAACAAACAACAACAATCACTACACAGATCAGTGTAGACGAAAGTCCAACTATTCCGGTTATCAAAATTCAAAATCAGAAAAACCTAAAACGTTTATTAATTTTCATGATAACGTTAAATCAGACAATTCTAAGATGGAATCTCCAGACAAGTTTTGCAGATATTGTAAGAAACCAAATCATTTAATTAACGAATGCAAAAAATTGCAACATAAAAACTCTCAACAACAAAAGAATTTAGGCAGTTCAAAATGCGAAACAATTAATTTAAACTTAAACCAGCCTTCAGTGGACAGCACCGCACTGGAAAGCCCCCTATCGCAATTAAAGGTGTTCGAAAATTAGATATTTTACTTTCTAGCAATCAATTTAATTATATTGAGGTAGATTCTCTTAGTTCTAATTCTCCTAATGGTAAACTCAAATTATTGATAGATACCGGTGCAAGCACTTCATTAATAAAAGCACAAGTGTATTAATTAAAGTTATAATTACGTTTGCAAACAAAAAAGGTATAATATTTATCACGTATCACAACAACATACTCAAATTTAATCAAATTCTGAGAGATGTATTTTCCATTCCTGCCTGTCTTGATATGGAATCCACCACCTGTAAAAAGTCTCTTCATTGCACTCACATCCTTTAAAACACTCGCTCGTACCTCGCTCGTGTGTTAAACCGTTCGCGAAAAGAATAGCGTTTTACACATATTACACATCCTATTGTTTGTCAAAATGTCATGTCACTTTTAATCAACACATCATTAATAATGCAAATCCAGAAATTTGCCAACAAATTCCCTCAATTCGTTTGATTTAAGGCTTGGGGCTTCGCTTATACTAAACTCGAATGCCAATAATCTTGAACCAGCTGCCGCCTTTAATAATTGCTCTCCACCAGAATTATTATACTTCAGTTACTTTTTTCTAGTTAAGCTTAGCTGAATCATCCAGAACGATCAATATCTTTAGTAGAGAACTTTCAGGAAATTCTTGACATTTCACTAGAAAACATAACTTACATTTTATTTATATAAGTGCCGCAAAAACATATTGTATGTAGCTTATAAAAAAAATATCTACAGGAAAAGTTTCATAATTTATGGGTATAACTTGAACGCTAGGGTATTTTGATTCTCTTTTACTAGACAGGGATAGAGTCAATTGTGGCACTTCACCAAACTAAATTACGGTTTCCTGAAAATCTATTTGCATTTGAAATTGAACTGGAACACCCATCAGTACACACGAAAGTTAAAACAAGTTACAAAGTCGAGATTTCAATCAGAAATCTCAATTTATCGCTTATAAAGTTTTCTGCTATATGCGAACGAAGCAACTTGTTAGAAGTTTGATAAATAGTTCTAATTTAAATTGTCATGAGTTCATTCCTTTTGTGCAATCAGAGCAATTGTTATTTTAAACTTATTTGTATGAAATTCGACAAATTTCTAAACGTCAAATATCATAAAATATCTCGCTTGGTATCTTGATGGCTTTTAAAATAGTTATAGGTCGTCAGATTACTGTATATTTGATGTAATATTCTTGTTTATTCCCTGCGCATACGATGCATTCTAGCTGTTTGGCAAGAATTTACCAAATGCTTTATTGTTGTGGTGAACGTAGTACACATAATATATATGTAATATATCAAGCAGAATTCGCGGGCTTTGCAAAATATGTTGTCCGGTTGGTCCACATTATTAAACATATTTCAGTCTAGTGGTTTGGTGGCGAACTGAATATGCATGTGCAGATTACATATTTTCTGCTAAAAATTCAATATTGAAGTTTTCTCTATATTAGATTTTTTGCGGTCATTCCATTTTGTTTATATTTTATTTAATGAAATTTTTTCCGGTTGACAAAGTATTTTCTGTTTTAAAGGTCAACCTTTGTAAAAAGGATGTCTCCGAATAAATGGAAGGTAATCGTATTTTATTTAGAACTACCTTTTTTAGGTTTTATATCTATCCGTGATATAGAAGAAAAATGGTGCATGAGAATCTCCCTACATTGTTAAAAGTATAAAAAGGGAGGTACTTAAAATTTAGTTCTCTATTAAATAACGATAACCACTATAAGAACATAAATTGATTAAACGTTATTATCGAATATTTTTCTTAGAATATTATACCGGGTGCCCCATTATATTTTTAAACCTATATAACTATTGAGCTAATCAGATTGTTTTCTGCTTCAATTGATGTATTTAGAGAGCATTGATAACTATTTTCAAATATTTATAGATTGTCCCAAAAAGTATTTGATAGTAAAGAATATGTCATTTAAAGAACAGGTTTTACGAAATAGAGCTTACAAGTTTAACTTGGAGAATAACAGTAAGAGTGAAATATTCCCTCTAAGATACTGTAGAAATAGTACTCAGAAGAACAGTGTATCAAGAGGTATAATGATGTCTTAGAAGCAAAAAGAGCAGTTCTGGAAGAAATCCAAAACTTCTCGCTACTTCGTCTACTTCAAGACGAACTGTTTGAATATTTCAACAAACAAAACGGATATTGTGATTAATTCAAAAAAGAAAATTCCAGATACATCTGAGGAGCATGTTAGTCGCAACGATTAAATGTGGACGACTACTTCGAAAATTTTAAAAACTGGAGCTGATAAGTCATACTTCACGTTGTTTCATTCAGACTTGGCTGGAAGCAATAAATTTTACTCCAATGATGTTTCTGCTACCTCTTCTACATAGAATTCATTACGAAAGAAATTTGAAAAAAGATTTTTAGACTGGACAGTTATTACATTTATCAAGAAATCAAACTTTACTCTTGACGGTAAAACATATAAGAAAGGCTCGTTCCATAAACCTTATCTATTAAATAAAAGCTTATTACAAACGAAGCTATTATGTGTTTTGGCCAGATTAAGCAAGTGCACACTATAGCAAAACTATGACTGACTAGTCGTGGAAAAATAACATCAATTTTGTTGAAACGAATGACAGCCCCGCGAATGTATCGAAGATACAGATAATTGAAGATTTTTTGACATATTTGAAAGCAGTCGTACATAGCGGAGGTTGAAAACTAAATATTTAAATTAACTGTATGGCATTGACCGTATTCACAAATGATCTCATCACGTAATTACATGATTATATTTAATCATTCGATTATATTAAATTGGTATCCAGAAAAAATTTTGCCATAATTAAACGACTTGATTACCTCTTCATACCAAGTCCAAGAATTTAATCAAAGCGTTTTCTTTGGCAACGTAACCACAATCAAGTTAACAAAACAGAAATAATTTAAACCAACCTCTACTGTATCTTTCAGCAATCCCAAACTGGAACTTTCAAGAAGATACAACGTGGTCCTTCCAGGAAAAGGTTCAGGACTAAAATAAGAAATTCTAAGATAAATTATAAACAAAAGAATTTTTAATATAAATTCCATAATTCTTTAATTGAAAGATAGCAGAAGAGTAAATAAAAAAACACAATTAGAGATATTTAAAAACTAGTCTATAATCTCGAATCTCGAGGCCACAATTTTTTCTCTACGTTATAAGTTAGGTAAACAATTTGTTTTTATGCGAAAACAACCACTTTATAATATAACAAATAAGTATCGTGCAAAGTCATCGTCTATCATCTACCTAACTTATTACTCAGAGAAAAGATTATGGGCCTGGATTGCCTATTTTAACCAAAAATTATATATTTTTGTAACATATTAATAGAATTAAATTTTTTAAAATTATTACATTTACTTAATTATAAACATCTTTCTAGTACTTGTTTATTGTTTCTAGCCTTACTTTGTGGAACTCCATAATCATAAGATAAATATTTATTAAAATATAAGCTGACATATTGTTTTTAAATTTTTTATTTATTCAAAATCTAAATGTCATTTATTCAAAATAGAAATACGCTCTTTTAGATAAGATATTCAGATATTATTTGAAATAAATAAATATAATTAGAATTTCATTTAAAATAATAAAAACAACTAGGTATTTAAAAATTATAAAAACACAGGTTGTATTTATTCAAAATAAGATTACTAAAAAAAGAAAAATATAAATTACAACATAAAATTATATTAAAAAAAACCCTCTTTAATTTATTTAAATGAATTGTTAATTCGTGAATCATATGACATGGGTATCACCACCAGTTCCATTTAAATAAACTAATATCAAAGAAATTTAAAAAGAAATTAAATTTAAAAACAAAAAAATTTGTTCTTTGAAGAACTAATTAAAATGATAACAAAATTTATTGAAATTATAATCAACTTGTTAATGTTTCTAATCAGAGAACAAAATCTTAAATTCGACCCATCTTGTATATAGTGTAATAATAATTCAAAACGTATGTGGCGCTAAATTTCAGTTCACAAACATTTTTACTATGCACAATTGGTAACAACAAACTACCGCTAGGTTCCACTCAACTGTTGTCGAAAATTCATACAAAATGTTGAAATGGAAATAAATAAGTCTTCTTTGATTTAAAAGAAAATAAATCCATCACAATTCTCAGTGATTGTTCACAAATGAAAACAAATCTTCTTTGTTCCAAATTATCAAGGTAAATATCAACTTCAATAAAATTAACGTTGATTACAAACGAAAAACACGAGGGTCAACTCTAACCCTACTTTAATTTTCAGAAATTTCTTCCGGAGTCGACGTGGGTTTACCCTTATGCTTTTATCGACTGAATTTGTTCATTTTCGAGGGTACTTTTATACGTTTAGAGAAAAACATATGAATTAACAATAAAATCGTACAAAAATTCTGAAGATCGGAAAAACATGACGTCACAAATAAAAACATATGTTTATATATAGTAATTAACACCAATCTTAATTCTAACTAAATGAAAAGATAGCTGGTGAAAAGGCAATCAAAAATGCATAACACACTCATGGTCTAAATTTAACAATTACAGATAAAATCAATAAAAACGATTAACTGCAACCAAAACTCATTAAACTTAATTACATTGAAAATTATATGGTTTATAGCTATCTCAGTACATGGAATATTTACATTGTTACACAAGGTAACCCAATCATATGGAGTTTACACAAATTATAATTACATAATAGAAAATTCTTAATTTATAGATCTGACTACACCGTTCTTGCAGTCAAAAGATGCATCTGCAAGTTTTAAATAAATAAATACATAAACTAAATAAAACTTCAACTATTCTCATCCAGAATACAGTACTCCAGGTGAATGACTCTAAACAATGATGAAAATCATCAAATTAATATTAAAATTTCCAAAATCAATAAACATCAATACTACTGAATATTTTCATTTACATGACATGACTTCTACCAAATACAAGAATCCGTAAGTTAATTGTAATCTTCTATACACCTAGGCAATGATCTGTTTTAATTATTTCCAGTGAAATATTTACCCGAAACCAATTTAGATTTGTGGGAAAAGAAAATTCTGTTCTACGTTAACCTAACGTCAACCTCAAATCTAATGAGAAGATAACCATTCAAGAAAAGTGGATAACTATCCTAAACTTGTAACCTGAGTTACATAAATCATGTTTTATTATAAAACAACACAATTAACTCATATCCTTTTTTAAAACTATAAAAAAAATTTTTATAAAAATTTAGGTTATGTTTGCATGACAATCGCCCTCCTATAAATTCTATTTTAACTTGATAAATCTATCTGTAACCTAGCATTCAAACTATTCAATAAATAAAACTAATATTCTAGCATGTCTACCTTTCTTTTTCTTGCAAAAATACTTTATATAACATAATCCTGATTATTTTGTTGCTTCCGATCCTAATCATAGCATTTAAATATTTTTTATTTTATTATTTAATTGTTAAATTTTCAACCCGATAATTAGATATTATCTGAATAATTTTGAATGTGTTTAACATAATTATGTGGTTATTACATAAATATTATTTTAAAATTAATACATAATGTATGTACAGTTGCGATCATTTGCTAAGGAACGATGACAAAATTATGCCCGCCGATTTTTAATTATTGATAGGGTAATTCAAACATTAAACACTGAATTAACTAGATACTTAGTTTCTCACTGCTATGTTGTCATCTCAATGTAATATACCCAGATACCTACATATAACTTATTTCTACTTCTACATAAAAATATCCAACGTACAGTGGGCATTAAAGTCAAACTTTCAAAAACTTTTAAATGAAAATGTAATCAACAATATCGAGTAATAATAGACAGTTCGTTTTGAGGTTATTGTACTCTCATCAGCTGGAGCTAACCATCTGTAAATTGAATAAATTGATATTGAATATTTAATGTTAAAAGTTTAGTACAATTAACTAACATTTATAGCACTTTTGTGTAAGTTAAATGTTAATTGAGGTTTTTTGTAAAATCTAGAAGTATCAAATGCATTCGACGACATAAAATTGCTAATTAAAGATATTTGCTGATATTGTAATTATAACGTTATGTATGCAAATAGTAATAACTACCCGACCAAAAGTATATAAACGAGAATATTATTTTTTAAGTTTTCTGTTCAACATCCCCATATATGTATACGAGCTTGTTTATCATATAAAATCTAGTCCACAGCTTCATTTAATATCTACCATATAATAAAATGTAGCAACAACATTTACATTTTTAATATTTTTCGATTGCGTTGTTTGCTTTTAGATGTAATAAACATTGATGCAAACATTTTTCAGTTATATGAAAAAAGAAATGCTGAACCTACTTATACAAGAGAATTTACAAACAAAATAAAAGTATATTTGTTTGTACAAACGAACCCCCTGCTTGTATGAATGGCTCATATAAACATTCCAACATGTGCACCCTCATTCGAGTCCAGCACGCCATGTAAGGGAAATATTGGGGTTTACAGGCCACCCTGTTCGCATCCCTTTCAGCTAGTTTTGCTTTCACAGTAAACTTGTGCTGTAATAAACAACACAAGTTCATTCAGACAGTGTGACTTTATTTATAAAACATAAAATGAATTATTATTGTACAACTGCACGTATCAACCTCCAAATAACACTGGTAAAGCTACTAAAGTTAATAAATGGAACGTTGATACCCTATTGTATGGTAGGTGGTGTATGTTTTAATAGTAAATGTGGTTGCAATCAGTGAAACGGAACGTTACTTATTGTAAGCATTACTGCTACTATACAGTCCAATGAACCACAGGGATGGTTACCAGAACAGACTGAAGTAATATATGTAAATCCGCCAATGTGCACGGAATTCATAAAGTGAATTGAATTTTTATTCCTTTCATGGAATTAGTCCGATTTAAATGGCCTTCTATTGAAAGTAAATTGAATCTCTGAATAGAAATCCAATGGAAAAATTGGATTGCTATTAAAAAAATGTAGTCGCTCTAAAGCCAATCAACTTTTCAGAAAAATTCTATATAAAATTTTCGTAATTATTATTCGAACTGCTAGTACTTTTATTTAACCATATTATTAGGAATACTCTAGCTTTATTACATTCATCAAATTGGATTTTTTGTAAACTTCTTATCAGATTCATTTTAATAAGCAAATAACTGACAGAAGTTCTCTCGGGACTTAAGAGACTGGAACACGGTTGTTCACAAAGCAGCTGTGGCCCTCACTGTAATAAAAATAGACATAAAAACAGAAAAACAAATTGCATGTGCCGTGCTATAGCCAGTCTCATCAAAATTGCACAAACAGCTTTTCCAGCTTTTTCAGAGAGGGATTCAGGTTCGGTAATCTTGTTTTTAAAGCGATTTATAAAAATATTCAAATGTGCGTCTTAAGTGAACGGGAATTAGAAATTACAAAGCAACCCGGCTTTTGAATACATTCAGAGTTCTTTTTTTGGGGTATGGGCAACAGAAACTTTAACTTAGAACTTTCTTATAATATTGCTCACTGTAAGTTAATACAGAATCCAGTAAAAACGCAAATCGTCCATCAGGGATATTCGGAAGTTTATAGTAAAAATTTAAGGGGCACTAATTATTTAATAAATAAATGCATATTAAAAAGTAATGATTGCGGAAAGTACAACAAACATTTTCAGTAATGACATATAAATCTGCATATTTTCCGTAGCAGCACCTACATTACACTAATTTTTTCTCCAATACCTTTCTAATGGATAACACACAATTTTCACAATTCCATAGAAGATTCTAGTTTACTTATCACACCCACTAACATAACTCAACCCTACTAGACCCACACAATGCACCCTGGTATGTGCTGAGTCCAACCGTATGTATGGTTTAGGGGTGGAATCTACACAGACCGAATCTATACATTTACCATGCCAATTTACATGAAGCCTACTAGACTGTCCCTGCTAAGCCCAACCACATACTGGATGGGAATTAAAGGGACCGAGTCTATAAAATGACAATCTAGAATGTCACCGAAATTTGTAAGAAAACAAATGAATTACATTTAATAAATGTCAAGAAATCAAAGATGTCGATTTTATAATTTAAATATTAAGGACTTACTAACAAGAAAACAGTTCCTAATGGCAAATATTCAAACAAAAAGTTAATTTTATTTAACAAATATCCCATGTTTCGTACACCTAGCTAAGAGCTGCTTTATTAGTTCCTATTTGCAGATCTCATCTATTCGTCTTGGCTCACAAACCGTATTAGTACTCACACTAATGTACTCACACTTAGTACTACACTATAATGGGAAAAGGGAGTTCGTTTTATGTCGTTATTGTTATTGTTCTTCGTAGTGACTACAACAATTAGGATTAGATATTGGAATAACTTTAACTTTAACAAGACATAAATTAAATTCACTCTATGAGAGTATTGCTCTTAAGGTTATATTCACTCTACTATAAGTGTAATATCTATTCTAAAAACTACACTAACTAAACAATCCATGTAGAGTTGACTTTTAACTCTAATTAAATTAGAAGAATTCATTTTCAATACTAAATTTTTCTCTGTACGTATAAGCAACAATCAATATTACTATCATTAAGATAATTACCAGTCAACATGAAATGCTTAACATTTCGCTTTCAATTACAGTATCTTTTAGAAAAATCATGAAGGATGTGCTAGGTCTGCTAGTTCAAAAACTTAACTGACAATCCATTACATATCAAGTGGTTTAATAGCAGTAGATGTCAATTCAAGAGACAAAAACCCTAATTCATAAGCTTGTATGTATCTGCAACTTTATTTTAAAAGCTTTGAAAGGCGTTTGACAATGTTACAGAAGTGAGATTTTGGCATACTTGTCTCCAATTTACCTAAAGCAGATTAATTATTTTACATACTCAATATGTATGAATGTCCAAGTAAACAATTATTAATAATTAACGAAATAGGAGTGATGTAGTTAGATATCTAGGGAGTTTCCTATCCATTATTTTAGGAGGTCATTCTTGAGATCATTTTAACGAAGACTTTACATTCGTAAAGTCTTCGTGATTCGTAAGATTCGTAAAGACCGTAGTGACTTAAAATGACTGGCAAAAGTTACGCACCATATGGGAGACTATTATTTTCGATTTCTGAAAAAACAATTATTCTTGTTAAAAAGCATTGGTGTCTGCCTCTTCTAGAACATTGGAAAATGTGAAAAAAAATTGTTTCCGCAATTATGGTACACGAGATACGTTCAAAAAACTAAATCGATCCTAGAGTAAAGTGCCATTTATTTTAGAAAGGATTGAAAATCAAGAAAACTTTTTTTATAATATTTTATCCTCAAGTTCCAAGGCCCGAACTTGAAAAATGTTATTTCATTTTCAATTTTTTTGATATTTAACTGTAGTATAAGCGAACTATTTGTAGCAAGTGTTATTCGAATTCCACCAAATATAGAACCAGACATTAAAACAAATGTTTGATAGTAATACCTATCTGGTGTTTACTTTAGCACTGTATTATATTTCCCAAAAAGTGTCTTTAACCCTAGAACGGTATCGTACGTAAAATTTACGTGTAAGTTTTAAATTAAAGCTGTTATCTCTTAAACGACCACTCCCCCACCCCTGGGATGCTAGCAGTGCTTCTATTGGGTCTTTTCGAATATACCCTTGCAATGGTCCAGTATCTTACTACGACCGTTCTGTGTAAGACGTAAGTTTGAATTTGAGTTACCACGTTGAGTTTACGTATCGATACCAGATAGCGAAAAATTTAGTACGTTTCGTTTACGTGTCGTTACCCATACTGTGTGTTTAGTATTGTTGATAACTTGAAAAATGACCCGAAAAGGACTAACTGACGATGAACTTGAACAACTTTTATACGAAAGTAGTGACAGTGAGGCAGATGATAATGTAGAAAACTGTAATGCTGGAAGTGACAGTGATGAATCCATGGATTCACTGGATGATCCAACGTGGACCCCCGAGGATGTAGAAGAGACTTTGCAAAGAGATTTGGTAAACCTATGGGCACAAAATGAACAAGATGAGATTCCACAAAAACGTCAGAAAAAAACTGTTGCGGGAAGTTCAAAATCACAGCCATTAGAACCGCAAATCGTAAGAATGCGTACTCACAATTTGAGTAAATTGTTTCAAGAGTATTTTCGTTTATTTTTAGGACAATAATAATAAAAAGGACGAACATATTATTATTATTTCTAAACCAGTTTTGAGAGGAAAAAAGGTTGTGAGTGGAGGTCTAGCAGTGCTAGTAATAAAAACAAAATACCTGCCAAAAATGTGGTTCATGTACGCTCTGGACCAACATCTCCCTACAGAAATATTTTGATTCCACTCAATGCTTTTCAAATATTTTTTCCTGATCTTTTATTGAATAAAATAGTTATTTATACAAATCAGGAAATAAATAGGGCTAAAACAAAATATAAAGTTATGAGGCAAACAATTGCAGAAACAAATATTGATGAACTCAAGGCACTACTTGGATTATACATACTTGCGGCTTCTCAAAAGGATAATCACTTATCTGCTGAAATGATGTTTGACACTACATATTGTGGTTCTAGATATAGAGCGACAATGAGTGAAAAACGTTTCAATTTTCTCACAGCTTGTTTGCGTTTTGATGATAAAACCACCAGGGTTGAAAGAAGAGAAAGAAGTACCTTTGCACCTATCTTAGAAATCTGGGAGGATTTTATCAAAACATGCAGGGAAGTTTACAAGCCCTCTTCATATGTCACTATAGACGAGCAACTTATTGGATTTAGAGGGCGATGTCCATTTAGAATGTACATTCCAAATAAACCGGCAAAATATGGAATCAAGGTAGTAATGCTTTGTAATGTGTCTACCAAATATTTAATTGATGCAAGTCCATATTTAGGTAAATTCACTGATACAGGTGGACGTCCATTAGCCGATTATTATGTGTACAGTCTAACATAATCAATTTATGGAACTAACCGCAATGTCACTATGGACAATTGGTTTTCAAGTGTCCCTTTGGGAGAAAAATTAATTGAGAATCCCTTCAAGTTAACAGTGATTGGCACGCTACGAAAAAATAAGCCGCACATACCGCCTGAACTATTGAAAATTGAAAAAGAACGCCCAACTGGATCTTCAGTAGGTATTTGCTTATAGAAACAACACCACCTTGGTTTCTTTTAAACCTAAGCAAAATTAGGTCTTGCTTATATCGACGATGCATTCCGAAGGAACAATAAATGCAGAAAATAATAAGCCGGAAATTATACAAACCTATAATTCTACCAAAGGAGCAGTCGATACATTTGATCAAATGTGTCAAAATATGTGCTGTAACCGTAAAACAAAGAGGTGACCCTTAGGTTTTTTCTATAACATTTTGAACATGGCATGTATAAATTCATACGTAATTTACGTTCACAATGTAAGTTCAGGTGGAGGCAAGCCCATGTCAAGACAACAGTTTATGCTGGAACTACACGCCGTAAGACTTACTAAGCCTAAAGACCTTACGCGTCCATGGCAAATAAATCGTCTACAGAATAATCCTACCCACAGTCGAGAATTGAAACATATTATATCTACGGTCTTAGGTGAAGAAGAGCCAATAAGAGTAGAACTTGAAGACCAAAAGGGCCCTAGAAAATATTGCAGTTTTTGCTCGTATACAAAAAAAAGGATGACAACAACCTATTGCTACAGATGTAAAAAACCCATATGTGGGGAACACCAATTGAAAATTTGTACAAATTGCTTAGATTAACTTGTTCCAAAAATGTATAAATAAATAAAAACAATAGTTCTGTCTATATGATTTATTGAAAACAATATGCTGAAGCAAAAAAGTTGGTATAAATTGAATATCTACCCATTCTTCAATATATACGTCAGTTTTACGTGTGGATACCAATAATGATGTATAACAATACGATACCGTTCTAGGGTTAATTTTACATACGGTTTATAATTTTTGAAATACTTTGTAGATGATAATTTTTTGATTCGTAAATTTTCTTTGAGTTTGAGCTTATTTTCCCGGCTAAAATAGCTAAAATACAATAATCATACAATTGTTTTGTTTTAAATGAGACTAAGATGTTTTTCAAGATTGGACCTTGATAAATGGAATAAAATATCATTATAAATACGTTTTCTTAATAACATTTAGTGTCGGAACGATTTAGTTTTTCGAACTTACCTGGTATACTGAAGTTTTACAGAAATCGAAAATAAGAAAAATACTTATGTTTATTTAACTTTCTTCATCAATTTACTTTAGCGATAGACTCCTAATATAATAATGGTACCGTCGGTACCAGAAATCGGTACCAAAAGTAGCGTTACGGAATCCAATGCCTCGACCAAAGAAGACCAAGATAAGAATTTCAATGTTTCTGCATAAGGAAACTGTAAACTTCAAAGGCATGTTTTTCGCGGTTTTTTGCATTTAGCATACAGTAAAAGTGATATATGTATTAAAATGCCTTCAATCACACAAGCTTTCAATGCATGAAAGAAAATACAAGTTTTGTAAAAATATTTGAAATACATCCATATTAACTAACGCATTTATTTTTAAAATCATACAAGATTTGAAGTTTTTATAATACGCGTCCAAAGTTAGGCAACTTATATTTCATTTACGTATAGTGTTCTTATAGAAGTATTGTTTCTCTTCCGTTTCCATTTCTTCTAGTAAACTGGACCAAAAATGTTAAATTTTGATCTATACGTTGCAGGTGGCATAAAAAATATCTAAACTTAATTACTATAGAGTTAGAATATTATGACTTATCTAGTATAACTAGTTGTCTCTTCATAGTAACCTTCCAATAATTTTTTAAATCATATAACCAATATTTAATTTAATTTAATTAAATTTAATCAATTAATAATAGCAATACACACTTAGCTGATTATGTTATATACAGCTACGTATAGTATATAAATTTTTTATGATAAAACAGTAAAGTAACATTTTTTATTACTAGCTTTTTTATATTTTATAGTTTATATTAAAACTGTCATAATACCACAATGACAAATATGATATTAAGACGAGCTATAAAATGTGTCTTAATAACTCAGTCTTAGAAAAATAAATACCACTACTAAATTTTCACGATACCTACATACATACCATATCTGGAATTCTTGTGTACGATAATAAGCAATTCATGATTTTTTATAAACACGCAACGATTTTATTCAGCGTGTTTTACACAAATCCACGCACCCATTCTTCGATAATTTATTAAAATAAAACTTCTTTATTAAAACTGGACGTTACTGAATGAAAAATTTAAAATATGCTTAACGATACTGTTTATCACATAATCATGTACGGTAACATAAAACATATATTTATCTGTTTCGATTATCTCCATTTTGTAGAATGTGGGTTAAGTAAGTAATTTAAGCATTGCTGAGGGCAAGGGCGTATTTAGGGGACCAAAACTTTATATTAGTATTTTTAAGTTTTATTCAGATAATGAACAGAACAATTATTAAGAGAAACCATATCCTATCATTCATAATTCTTCTAACTCCTTTTTACAGTTTTACATATAAAAATGGTGAGAAACTCCAGATATCGGTAATCCCTTTTTGAATATAATTGAATAGTACTTTACTTAAGAAATACCAGGTAGGTATGTAATCCCCTTATACAGTGCCTTATATGCTCAGTTAACCTAAGCCCTTTATAATATTTATAGACAAGTTGTAAATTATTGGTTTTGCATGAATACCTGTACTGTCTCTTTGTCAGTTTTCCAGTTATTTCTAATGTTGCTCTGGGAATCTTCAAAGAATTTTATATTTGCAAATTTCAAGTTTGAGAGAGTAAAGTTGAGTTCACTTTACTTCATTCATAAAATGTGGTAGTGATAATAGTGTACTGTAAAAACTAGCAATTCATAAAACAGTAGACATAGTGAGAAGTTTTAGCCCGAGAGCTGGCGACCAAAAAGTGTAAGAGTTTTGTAAAGGCTAATATTTTAATATTAGCTTATATAAAGGGTGTAAATAAATATCCTACACAAAATAAACTCGGTTATGGGGACAGTCGGCGTCAGCGCAGCTTGAAAGTTGTAACAAGAAGTAGCGTCATCTAAGTGTTTTCTAAAAGCTGAAAATTCATCACTAAGCAGTTTATGTAATAAGAAACTGGAAAACAGTCGTCAGGCAGCGAAATGGTCGAACGCGTTGCATCAGCACCAATGCTGTGGTCGCATGTCTTCAAAATGAGGCTTTGAATAAATTTAGTCAGAGTTTACTCTTGGTCAACTGCGATAAACAATTTGACCCTACGTTAACTCCAGGATAACACGAATTAAGAAAAATTCTTTCAGTAAAATTTTGAAAAATACTGTTATTTCTCTGCGGACCGGCAAAAATTCCTGACGGACCGGCGGTTGGGAAACGCTGCATTCGGGCGTTCCTGTTAATGCTAAAGAAATTCTTGATGAATTACAGAAGAAAAGTAGACGAATGATATCGTGTTGTAATTAGTGCTCCTCAATGCGTGTACAATGGTACCTTGGTTTGCGAGCATAATTCGTTCCGGACATGTGCTCTTCTTGCAAAACCTCGCAAACCAAGTTACTCGCAATCCAAGGTTTTACTGTATGTATTTTAATTTTTATATATTGTTATATGTATTTTATTTTATATCTATTTTATTATATATCTTTATAAATAAATTCGCTAGTACCACATGAAGATCAATCACACTGAACAAATGATGGGAAATGATTAGTAAAGTTTGTAAGTTAATTTTGAGCAAAATGTTATTTTGAGAATATCCGTTTGCCTTAAAATCAAATTGTCGTGGAGATTTGTAACTGTATTATATGTACGTACCATCACTAATTTTTGGTACTTATAATTTATTTAAAAAAAATCCTCAGCAATTTGCAGTATGGTTTTTAATGTTGTTTATCCATTCATTGTAAATTCATTCATTTATTCAAAATAATAAATATTAAATCGTTACAAGAAAGTCGGTGTGAACAATTTAAGTTAAAAAGTATTCTTCATCAAATTCTGAAAACAATAAGCACCCCCCGAGTTAAATTTCTGGATACGCCACTGACTGAGGGCATATTTAAATTCATGTTCTAGGCGGCACTAGTAGTATATTGGACATTTTTTGGATAACTCGAAAACACTAAATATTATGTTACATTATTATGCGACTTCCTAATATACCGTGTGTATTTCTTGAAGGTATACGTTTTCCCTTCCATAGCCATCTTACATTCACGCCTTTCGATGTGTCGCTGAGATACCGATAAGCTGTATCGCTAGTCTTCATATGAACATGTATGGCTTTTGCCTATTTACAACTTTTAGATGAATTTGTTCGTAACCGGTCGTAACAGTAAAAGTGCCATCTGAAACAGATTTACGTAAAGAATCCGATAATTGATATTGATATCCGATATTAAATGTAATATTAAGTGCTGCATTTTGTTGCTAATAATCGAAAACATGCCACAGGCCACAGCTACCATTGGATTTAAAGAAAATGGAAATCATATTATATATACTATGAAACAGATATAATGAATTTGAAGCAGATTAAAATAAAGTAAAGGTGTTCCTTGGTTGCCACTGTGTTCCAAAGTAATTATTAAAGCATATCAAAATCAAACTTTCTTCTGTATACAAAGAATTGCATTGATATTTCAGACTCCCTGGAATCCAGAACAGAGACATGTCGATGGAAACAAGCATGGAGACCCACTACACGTCCAATATCATGTATATAACATTAAAGCACAACAAATAAGTTTAATTTTTATTGCACAAAAGGTACTTTGGTACAAAAAGGATAGGGTTAGTATTTTAATCTAAAAAATCTGTTTTATTATTGATAGAAAATCGTATACTAGAGCAAGCTACAATTTTCTTAAGGCTGACATGCTGTCTTGCGTGAGCGACTACTTGCCGGCGAAGCGAGCGGAGCGGCCGGCGCGGATTTATCAAAATTAAGCAAACAATGTAGGTGTTCTACGTGAGGTCGAGTCGCCCGTAACTTCGCTAAATGCGGATTTCAGACCGTTGACGCGATCAAATTATTTGATATTTCCACCTTAAACGCGTTAGCCGCATCTGAATCATCGGCATAACAGGTAGTGTTTTGTTAGATTGAATCTCATTTTAAAAGGGAAAACTTATAATAAAATTAGTAATTTTGAAATAATTGTGAAATAAATTTGAACAATTTGTTCAAAACACAGCAACAAGTTTTCCAAAAGACCCCGCACAATTCTAATGGAAAATGGCTTTCACCAGAACCAGAACACTCTGAAACGTTGGTGAAAGATATTTCTCGATGTTTTCGATCAAAAGTGTCATTGGGCATAAAGTCCAAAAAATCATAGTTTTCGAATTACAGCCCGCCTGAAGTAGGCAAGTTTTGCGCCCGACCCGGTAGAATTCTTATGGGAAATGGTTCTCGGCTAAAATTCTTGAAACTTTGGTAAATGGTAGTAGATTAAAAGTACCAATGGTCAGAAAGTCAAAACATTGCGTCTGTTCCACAAGCCCATTTTTACCAGAGTAGGGTATCATAGTTCTGTTTTTCTTTTTCACGCGATTCACGATTAAGAAAATGTACTACATAGGTCACTGTCAATTCGCTACGTCCGGTGCGTCTTTCGATCGCTTCGCCCGTGTCGTCCGCTTCATCGCATATATTGGTCGCTCCGCAGGACAGCGTGTGATTGCCTTGTAAGCTACACAAAGTGCGTTAAATCAAATGGTCACACGTTGTTTTATTCAGTAAGTACCCAAGTTCTCTTTTATTTGTAAAGAAAATTTTGAGGTTTTTAGGTAGTTTTGTTGCTTAGCTGAAAGTAAATAAAAACAGCTACTTGCAGATATTTGCTAGTTTGTCAATATAACTTGTAGTCATACAGAAAGTCAACCTTGGCATTTCTCGAATGGAATTCTGATTTACGTCTTTAGAGTAGTTCCATCGTGTTATAATTTACCTTTTCAACTAATTTCAATATATCTTTCAATTTTCCTCATAATTTCTTTCACAAATTAAGAAAATAGTAAAGAAAAAAGAAGTAGCAGCGAATATTTATTGGATAAATCTAGTAACTTAAATTCGATGCGTCACACTTCATTTAATACGTTCTGGTACAAAACATGCCAAATTTACCCAATAAACGGCAAAAACACAAAGCAATTAAAGCTCAACTAGGATTTCGATGCTGGAGTGACAGGGTTCTAGTTTGAAGAACAAACTTCACTTGTTTCGACTACAAGAAATACGGCTAACCACAGCAACAGAGGTCACTACATGGAATCCGCGTAACATAAAAAAATTGTGTAGAAACATTGAAGGTTAACCGAGCGCATTTTTATTTAAAGGTTCGTTACATATTTTGATAGTTTGCTAGTGAACTCAAATGCATTCTTCTGTGCAAGTTTCAATCATTTTCACAAATTGCAGCATTCAAACTGACCTTATTTGAGGCAGATCCATATCATCGAAAAAAACACAGGGTATACAGTTTGATCGGTTAAAGCAGACAGCTTTAACACAGTATTTAAAATCCATGTGCATACTATGTGTGTTTAATTGAAGAACTGAGAATGCGTACTTTCAGAACTGTTTTCATTATAAGTTTATATTTCAAAATTTTTAACTATTAAACGTAGCCACCCTGTAGATTTGTAGGTTATTTCTGTATAATTTCGTTAATTGATGTGAATAAATTATTAAGGAAATAAAATATGCATTATTTATCCATTTATACAATTAAAAATAAAGACTTCAAAATTCCAGATGTTACTGATTGCAAATGTTTTAATACAACCCTGTTAGAAAAAACCCATTACAGCAGATAGTCGAAAAAGGGTAGGTAATAGTCGAGCAAGTTACTTCTGACTTTCTGCGTTGTTAGCGTGTGAATGTTATGGAGGTCCAGACCGGTAATACAGAAACTTGCCCTGTCCAGTAAAGTGTCTGAGTTGATAACCATCATCTCATTGCTTTTTAAATGACTGCTCATTTGCATTTGAAGATAGATGTTTTCGATGATATAGATTTACATCTTGAACCTGTTTATTTCACGTCAATAAATTTCACGGCGTAATATTTCTTTCTTTGAATTATTTTTAATGTGTAAAGGGTATAAGTTTAATGTATCTTATGTTTTTTAATTTATTGCAAAAGCCGTTTAACAAAAAAATAAATTAAAGCATTTTTTGTGCGCGTCAATTAAAAGAGGCCGTACAGCTTTTCAGCAATAAATCTTAACTTGTTCCAGGTTAAGACAGCTATGCCAATGCCACTCTTCACTCTGATATTTAGAATAAATAATTAAATGGGCAATACAATGACATATCCATAGAAATTTAAACGGGAGAAAATTAATATGCATTGTATATTCACGAATACGATTAACAGATAATAAAGCCGCAAAAGGGTCTTATTATCCAATTACGGATACATGTGTGATTTAATAGTTTGTAGTAAAATCTCAACATTGATAATTTATTTGGTTATTACAGGCTTTACGGTTACTATTAATTTCCAATGGTAAAATTACCATAGCACGTGCACTTTAATTTAGATGAGAGAAAATCACAATTAATATCGCCAAAGGGGATAATAAAAATGTATTCCATTATGATCCCTGCAATTTACATTAATTGGGATCTAATGCCTATAACGTCATCGAACTAACAAAATTCTATGAAACTACCAATTCCTACGAGTTGATAACAATTGAATTGCTTGTAGCATTTTCATTTCTTTGACTTACCCGTGCATAGTTGGTTCTTTGGTTGCCATGGTGTTTCCATCTGGTTGGTCTACAAGGGAATACTCGATTGCTTTTGAAGAAAAACAAACAAAAGAAAAAACTGAGATTTTTCTCGAATGACTCTTTCATTGCAAAATAATTCCATTAAGAGTAAAAATAATTAAGAAAAAATCCCAAAACACAGTTAAATACTGTAGTGTTTTGAATATTAATGTAGTAATACAGGTTGCTTGTGTGTGGTCTTGTACACTACTTATACGTTATCTCTTGTAGAAGACAATAAAAGACATGTTTACTTCTATGAGATATTTATTTATATATTTTGTTGATTACTGTTGTCATGGCAATCACTTAGCATGCAATGCCTTCTTGAGGTAGTATGGATGTAATGACTGATTTTATGATGATTTATCATTACATTACACCCCGGGTAAAAAAAGGCTGAACATGTACCAAAAGAAATAAGCCATGAGTCAAAAGGGCATTTAATGTATTCCTCAACAAAAAAGCATACATTAATGTCGTACTTGTATGTATTGGCAAGTTTAATGTATACTAGCTACAAAAAAATTGAGGTCTTTGCATCTTTTCAATGGTTCCTTACATGCTACTACAATAAAACTTATGCTAATAATTAGGTGCTAATAATTAAAGAATTGAAAGCCCTCTGCTGCTGATAGCTAAGGGGCATCAATTTCTTAGGGCCAGACATGTGTTGCTTATTGCAAGGTGTTGCCGCAAACTTAACCTAATTAAAATAAACTTGATGGTACAGAAATCACTTGTTAGGACGTTCTGTAATTCTTACTAGAAAGAAAGAAATAAAATTTAGAAACGTGAACAAAACCAAGGAACAACATAATAAGTGCTTCGTGAACAAGTGATGCTTGCGTTACGATTTATTTGTTGTAACTTTTAAAATTAAAAATAACTATGCTAATTGAATCTAAAAGCATTAGCCTAAATAGTAAGTTTGTGGTCAACATTGATAAATGTAGTTATATTCATTTTATCCGTAGGAATGGAAGAAGTGGGGTTGTACTCATAAAACAGAGGCAGCATTCATAGCATTGTCCTAAGATTGCAGGAAGTACTAGGTGAAATTGCCTGTTGGAGAGTAAGATTGAATCTTCTTGTATCCTGTTATTTGAGGAGAATGAACACTTGAAGCTTAATCCGGTAGCACATATATTTGGGAGGTCCAAATGCTATTCAGGATTGATTAGTTGAATGTTATCAATGTATGATATCATGTAATGTCGAGTTGACAAGGCTCACGTGGAAATTTACAAGTCACTACTGTTATTTTTGCACTTGTGTTTATGGTGTATAACTGGAAAGTTACACATGCACAGGAAACTGCACATAATGCCAAAGTTTATTAGCGAAATGGATTTTGCTATTATGATAAGATAATTTGAGTTGCACTGTTGTAACTTTCACGGTTAGCAAAAAGTCGAATGTTCGCATTGTTCTAATTACGAGGTAATAAGGCTGTTTAATCGCGTGACCTTTGCATAAAATTTCGCGTTTTGACAACAAAATTTTGTTGGTTAAGGTTAAGGTTGTTGCGAAGTTCGTTGATGGCTATCCGAGAAAACAACCTAAACATCAAAATTAAATAAAGAAAAAAAGATATTAATCCTGTTATATCCAAGAACAATCTCTTCTTATGGCATCGCTCCAATGGCGAAATGAGAGATATCGGCATCGTTGTGTCCGAGAATTGCTGAAGACATTTTTTAGGAGCTGTTACTACGGGTGTCGTAGCTTTTGGTTCTTGAGGAACGTTATTGATGTGATTTCCATCACGAACTGGAGGTGTTGTAGCTTGTAGATTCCAGGAATTATTTTCTGGATCCAATGAAGTCTTCGTAGAAGATACGGCGGTTGATATCCCCAAACCGTCGGCCTTCGGAAGCTCTTGCAATTTCTGATTTAAAACACATTGGTTAGGATTCAATTCTAGCGGTATCCTAACTGACTTTGATGTTTTTTTAATGTTTGTAGGAGATTGTGATTCTGTTTGGTCGTGGAATAAATGCACTTTTGGAATTAAATCATTTGTGATAGTTTCTGTAATGGAAGTATTAATCTGCGAAACGTGCTTTTCAATAATTGAATGGTCAGGTTTATCAACACAGAAAGTATCAGTGGATGCTGACACATCTAAAAAGTCATTGCATTGATAAATTACGTTTTGAGTATCGTCACTCAATTGGCGGTTAGAATCCTGAATTTGTGACGGATCGTGCGATATTTGATTACAGTTTGTGTTTATGAAATTACAAGGATAAATGATTTCGTTTTTAAATAGGTTAACTAGACCAAAAAATTCAGGTAAATCATTTTGCTGTAACCAAAAATCTGTAATCTCTTTGGGAGAAGCAATAGTATTTGATTTTGGTTTTCGGTTGAATGGAGTAGGTTTCTCCATAGAAGTACCCAAGTAATATTTTAATAGTTCGTTGATGAACGTGGTGTATGGTTCGAATGAAAGTTTATTGTTATCAATAAACATGATTAGATTCGAATTAAGTTGCAAAATGTTATATGGCAAGTTTGAAATCAGAACATTATATCTTTGAATCTCGTTGTCAAAATGTAGGAAGTCAAAGTATCGATTAATCAGGACTATTGACGTTTGTACATGCGAACTGTCAGAAATAGGAAATTTTACTAAATTTACTAACTTTGCCATATTGAAACGTAATCAATATAATAGTTTACTTATCTTATTTAAATGATAAAAAAATGTAGTAATACAGGTTGCTTGTGTGTGGTCTTGTACACTACTTATATGTTATCTCTTGTAGAAGACAGTAAAAGACATGTTTACTTCTATGAGATATTTATTTATATATTTTGTTGATTACTGTTGTCATGGCAATCACTTAGCATGCAATGCCTTCTTGAGGTAATATGGATGTAATGACTGATTTTATGACGAATATCATTACAGTATAAACGACATAAGATAGCTGGAGACTTTTTTGACGCATAGTAGTGCCGACTAAAAGAAAAAACGCTTTTTATATAAAAGGGTTTTATTGCAGCGTTTTAAGAAAAGAAAAAATAGTGTTTATTCTTTTTGGGACTGCCGTGACCAACATTTGAAAGATTGGGGTAAGGAATGGAAGGTGCCTGGATCTCCCTTGTATTTCTGTCTGCCTCTTCTTAGCCATCGACGTAACAAGTCTTCTGATCCGCCAGATTAAGATTTTCTCTTGTGACATTCTTGGATAACAGTTCGTTCTATAAAAAAGGAAATCGAGTAGACAGCTGCTAAGCCAATCCGAAAACAACTAATCTTAAATCATAAAAACTAAATAACGTAAAAACCAGAGATACTTGATATCAGAAATAACTAAAACTAAAATAAATATATCTTTCCCTATTTAAAAGAAAGAAAAATGTATATAGGGTGTCTCAGACCACCAGTCCACCAAGTTTACAATTCAGAGTCATGATATTTTTTAACAAATCAAGCTGTGATATCACTAAGTTCAATGTCCTCTATCCAATGATGTAAAAATTGAAAACCATGGAGCCCCCCCTTATAGGGGGAAGGCAACTTTGAAATGTTAAATGTATACCCCTATATTTTATTGCAAATTTGGATTCTAAATCCTGAAATATGTAGATTTTATTTGGAACATTTTTCGATTCGTGACAGATCGCAAAATCTGAAATTTTGCGATTAACCCTCGAAATACACTTTCTGATGATCAAAAGATTAAAATAGTATCATCTAATATTATTGAAAGCAATATTAAATTGAGTTCAAATTAAGCCGCCTTCTCATCCTTGGGGTTGTCAGACTTGGGACAGTTTTTATATTTAAAGTTTAAAGAGTCCCCAGTTTTTTAACATTACTTAAATTCCTAATAAATAACTTTTTCTAATAAACAAATTTTCAATGCGTTCTGAATTGCATAGGTCAAACTGGAATTAAACATTTAAACTAATAATGGATTTATTATTCGTTAATAAATTGGTTCTGATAATATTTATGCACTTCTGGATGTATGCTCCATATCCAGACTTGCATGTATGGATTGATTAATATGTATTTCGGGTTTGATCCCTCCCAGTTTGATACTAAAAAGTTTAATAGGGAAAATTGACTTACAGAAGAGAACTAACTGCAGGAAAGCCCAAATATTTGGTTGCATACTACTCGTACTCTGATAACTAAAGTTTAATGCGTAAATGCAGAAAGACTCTGATAAAATATATAAAGCAAAAGAAAAGTAGAAAATGCTACGGGCAGTAAATGTTTTAAAACAATAATTTTTACAACAATCACGAATACGCCGTTAAGCACTAATACAGTTTATTTTTTCTTCAAATATGTCAAAATGATGATTTGAGTTGTATGACAATAAAGCAAATATGAAACTATAGTTTCTAACTAATTCATTTTAACTACCTGTTTGCAACTTGTGGCGTTGCTGACGGTTTTACTTTATTAAGAAATGAAATGATCATTGATCGCTTGATCTTTGTATTGATTGTTTCTAATATCTCCTGGTACAGACGTTTGCGAAGAAATCGATTTACACTTCGGTATGATGGTTGCCTACTTACAAATTTTTACTGCAATTTGATAATGTTGCTAATTTCCCCTCTATGACGTCATTGTCACATTAGGAAAAAACTAAGAAATAAAGTTTGTTATCTACAAAAGTCAAAAGCATAACAACGACCAACTACTATTAATTGTAAACCTTATGGCCATCAAGAAGCCCGGACCATAGCACCTTCTATCAGATTTATCTGAATTTATAAACTTTCGTTTGGCATACAGTGTGATCCAAAATGACGACGGCTTCAATTTACCGTCTCGTTGAATTATGGTCACACGAATACTTTTCAGACATTTTTATCCTTCGTTTATTTGACAGTGGCGTCTCAAGAAGGAGGATATAGGCTTATTACAAAATTACGTAAAAAATTATTAATTATTATCAATTAATATCATTTCTGGAAAAATAAAAATTGTAGTAATAATAATAACAATGATAACACAAACATAAATGAGCAACAACGTGGTAAAGCACAACGATGTGAACGTGAGAGTGACGAGTTGACACTGTAATTTGACGCAACACATTTCAATAGTGCCCCACTAACAACGTGAAATACAACCTACGATGCGAAATTCAAACCGTCCTCACTCATTTTGGACCACACTGTATATTTAGATATTTAAAACTGTTACTTAACTTACTGAAGAGCAATGCATGTAATAAAACAAGTTTAAGTGCAGGTTTAACAACGTTTATTAAATAAATTTCTAATTTCATTTACCACAAAACTCCAAACAAAGAAAGTACTACCATTAATATAGGGTTACGTTTTTAAAACTTTACTGCTAAGGGCTTATGTATCAGAAAGCTTTTTTAAGGCTTTTTTTTTGACAGTGTATGTTAACACCATTCTACAGATGCAAAAGAATTACTATTGGTTCTTGTATGCAAATTGTATCAACCTTCTGAATTTTTATTCTTAGTTCAAATGGATATAAATATTCCCTTTTATAAGCATGAGATGCTATTGAGGATAGGACAGAAGATAATCATATAGTACCAAAATCAGAACAAAACTAAAATTTTCAGCTATGCTTTGATGATTCCGCACTGCAAGATTTATCGCAATCAACATTCTACCGTTGTGGCATCTGTAGCTTCATTTGTGTCAGCTTTCAGTCTTACATGCGAAAATGTTTCAGCAGCATCTGTACTAAATGTTTGTGTTAATACATAATAGAATTCAGATTGCTCTAGTATGAGTTCTTACACCAAAAACTGATTTGAAAAGTAAACTTAAATCATGTGGCATCTCTTTTGTTAGCCGTTTCAACCTCCTGCTAGTGGAATTGATTTGTATGGATTGTGTATAATTTAATAAGGTAACTTCAGCCATAGGATGCCAAATGTTATAGGACCATAGCATCAACGGTCAAAGTTTTCTATCGTCGGGTTTTTCAAAACATTTTAAGAACTGACTGTTGGGGAGAACAGTTGCATTGCTAGTAAAATATTCTTTCTCCCCAGAATCATTAGATACAGTAAAAACTGTAAATCTGACCACCTGTTTAAACTGACCCTCTGGTCATATTGACCACTTTTTTCAGTCCCAGCAAAGATCCTATTACTTTAATGTAATACTGTATAAGCTGACCACTCCTTTTTGTGACCATTGACCACATTTACCTCAAATATTTGTTTAAGAACGTTTGTGTAATGTGACCATTAGCCAAGGGATTACTTATAACAGTTATAACTAATCTTCTAAAAGTTTAAGTACAGAAGAATATCATATAGTACCAAAATCAGAACAAAACTAAAATTTCCAGCTATGCTTTGATGATTCCGCACTGCAAGATTTATCGCAATCAACATTCTACCGTTGTGGCATCTGCAGCTTCATTTGTGTCAGCTTTCAGTCTTACATGCGAAAATGTTTCAGCAGCATCTGTACTAAATCTTTGTGTTAATACATAATAGAATTCAGCTTGCTCTAGTATGAGTTCTTACACCAAAAACTGCTTTGAATAGTAAACTTAAATCAATGTAAATTGCATTCAAAGAATTTCTAAGAATGCATCATAATGCCTTAATAGTGACCAGTTGGGTTCAGGTATTTCCAAGTTTTAAGACTTTATATCTACTTCTGACAAATTCATTACCTGCAAACTTTCTCATTAGTAATCCTTGGATAGTTTTAAAATTGTTTTAGAAAATCAGTCTTGTTTCATTTGTTGATTGAAACCATTGTGTTAATTAGTGCGAGCAAGATGACTTCAAACAAAGTTTACAAAGAACTAAATTTGCAAGAAAAACAAAAGGGTTAGAAATTTTAGAAAACTACAGTGAAAGAAAAACAGCGGAACATTTTGGTATTAGCAAAACAACAGTAAATAATATTTACAAAAAAATAGAATATGAACAACGCTATGAAGAAGATGCTTTAGACTCCTTTAGAAAAAGACGTTTAACATAATTTGAAGTGGTTAATTGATTAACTTTAAATTGGTTTTTAAAAATGCGCAGTGTAAATGCAAGTCTTTCTGGACCAATGTCACAAGAAGTAGCATTAAAATTTGCTCATCAGCCAAATTTGCCTAATTTTAAAGCATCGTCGGGTTGGCTCGAAATATTTAAGAAACGAAACATTTCCCAGAAAAGTTTAGTTGGTGATGCAAATGAAATTGATCCCGCAACAGTAAGTAATTTTATTATTCGTTTCACAGAGTTTGCAAAGGGCTTTAAATCAGAGGATATTTCTAATTCTGACGAATGTGAGCTGTTTTGGTTAAATTGTGGTATACAAGGAATTCACACTTTTACTAAGTGACCACCTGCTTAAATTGATCATTTTGGGTCAGTCCCAAAGGTGGTCACTTTAGGCAGTTCTACTGTATATGTCTTGTTAATTAAACACATAGGCTTTATGGGCAGTCCTGTCTGAATTGCGCAGGTTTCTAAAAATGATGAAATCGCACCTCTTTAAGATTAAACACGATATTATAACAATAAATTTCTAGCATTCTGCTAAGCATGACAAGAGTTAACTGATAAACATAAAGGTAAACGCGAAAGGAAAAAATGTTCAATGTAGTTTCTGACTAAGAAAAAGCGTAGAATTTTCTCTTACCAATCTTAAGGCACTAAACTCGCACTTGTTTAAAAACTTCAATACCTACCTGCATAGTTAACGTCTGGAAAACATCAGATTCTAGAGTTAATACACATCAAAGAACTATCCTACTGGGATTGTAAATTTAGTAGTCAGTCCAAAACACGACAAGACACATCTTATTTTGCAATAACGGGGTTTTCTCCAACAATACCAGATCACAATTTATTATCAAGGTCAATAAATTCAATATTCTGTACGGCTGTTTGACTTTTTTGAATCATGAGTGCATATAAAAAGATGGTAGCTTGCAAATGTATCGACTGTCTAAAATAGCCAATAAACAGAGTGAAATGTATATATTGCTGCAGCAGCTAATTATTAACAAAATACAAGTAGGTAATAGATATGAATCAAAAAATAACCCCTAACACTAAATTTTTATTCGGATTAGAAAAAATAACAATCAAGTATCATAATTCACCATAATTTAATAAATCTGTGAAAGTAGTAAAATACACACAATTCTAAAATAGGTTTCTGTGTGAGTGGGCTCGTAGCCTCAAATTCATGTCATGATACAGTAGCGTAACAACTAATTGAGCACCCTCCTTCAAGTTAGAAAACGTGGTCATCTAAGTAAAAATTGTAGAATTTTAAAGAATCTTTATTAGAAGCGTCTCTAAGGTCGGTCAGCCGGGCGTATGCCCGGCGCCCCGGAGGTTAGTGCGGTCCAGCACCGAGCTACCTTATTATAATCAACAACACAATATATATCTTACGCATTAATAAAATAAACTGAGAGACCCACATTTGATGCAAGTTCCTATACATAAAGCTAAAGCTTACTTTTGAAATGAAACGCACCAAATTTCCAAACGTCTCACCGTTTGAACGTTTGTATAAACGGGCAAACAGTGAGATGTTTGTAACCGAATAGTTCCTCGCCTCTGGCTGGATGAAAAAAACATGAAACAAACGTCACTACGCGATATCCCATGATTATAACCCTTTCTTGTATATCTCTACGCGCATTAATACTTCTAATCATTGATATTATACTTTGGGATTGGTTGTCTCACGGTAGTGGCTTTAGCTGCCTCCGTAGTGACGTTTGTTGTTGCACTGAAAACTCAGTGTCTTCAGGCCGATACTGCAAATGTGCGGTTGGCTGCTATCAGTGAAACCTTGTGTTGTTACATCTTTCTGAGTTAGTTGCTTTTATATTTATTCCATTTGCTATGCCGTCCTGATGATCACTAATAAGTGTGAAACACGTGTAGACGGTTGCAATTCATTTTTTCTTTCTTCTCTGTTGCGCGATATCCCATGATTATAACCCTTTCTTATTTATATTATATTATTATTAGTGTTAGCAAATTTCCAATAAATTTCAGCTGTAACCTTAAATTAATGTACGCATACGCGTTTCAATTTTTGTCTATTATAACCTCATTTTTAAATGTGGGACATCGTCTTTTCGCAATTTTTAATCTTTAATTTAAAACACCAACAAAATTATTAAAATTAAAAATTAATAAAATATAATACTAGTAGGTATGCCATATTATTGTTTTATTATTTAATTCAGTTAATTCTTTTAGCTTCAGTCATTATTTGTTGTTCTTCAAACCTTAAGCAGCCGGGCCTGATGGATTCCGAATACGTCATCTCGGTTCAATGCCCATCCCCAGTCTGGAGATATTACTCAATGTGATATACTACACGGGTTATATTCCAGTACAACTAAAGGAATGTAAAATAGTACTAATACCTAAAGGAGGCGATCCTGCGGCCATCGCCAAATGACGTCCCATCACCATAACGTCGGCACTGCTCCGTCTATTAAATAAAATCCTGGCAAAGAGATTTGGTATGCTTCCTATGACTGCTACACAAATTGGGTTCAGGAAAATGTATGCTTGCTTGGGGAATAATATTACTCTCGAAGCCACTATAAAGCACTTAAGAAGCAAGATCCTACTACACTCCATACTAACGATCGACTTGCGCTGATCATTTGATACCATCTCACATGCCAGGAATCATCAGAGCACTCCGGAGGTTCAAGATCCATCCGAACACCATAAGATACATTCTATCCATATATACGAACTGCTCTACTACTATCCAGGTTAAAGGCAACTCCACTGAATCCATTCCAATAGAACGGGGTGTAAAAAAGTGATCCTGTATCCCCAACACTTTGCAGCATAGTCCTGGACGAGCTTTTAAGCCGCCTAACCAATACCACTGCAGGAGTTGACATGTCATCAGACATGCCAGCCAGCTACAAAATCAATAATCTAGCATATGCTGACGATCTAATTCTGCTAGCTAGTACGACAGGCGAGGCTCAGCAACTACTGAAGATCTGCAACAACTTCTTCGCTGCAAGAGGACTGGAATGTAAACATCAATAAATGCACCGCCTTCACAGCAGAGAGGGTTCTTCAGAAAAAGAAGTTGTTCATTACCACTACCTCGAAGTTTGTGTGCCAAGGAAAACTGATTACTCAAATCCAGCCAGATCAAACATTTAAATATCTTAGTAAAAGATATAACCCCTTCGGCTTCAATAAAAACAATCTCGATACGAGTTGCTCAACAGGATAGAAAAAGCCCCCCCTAAAACCTACCCAGAAATTGCATATTCTAAAATTCCCCGCTATTCCCAGGATATTTCATACACTGCAAAATCCTGAGATCTATAAAGGTGCCTTAAAATCAACAGACAGACTAGTTATAAGAGCAATACGCCGCATACTTCATCTTCCAAAAATTATTCTTAATGAGTACCTACACGCCCATATAAGGGATGGAGGCATTGGTATAACTAACTTCTCCGAAACCATTCCCCGCATCATGGCGGGGAGGTTCGATAGACTTAAAGATTCGAGCCATCCCTTCTTCTCTATTTGTCTTACCTCAGAATGGGCTTCTCGTAACATAGGTACAATCTCCAGCTGGAACAACGCCACAACCGCAAAACTTTCAAGAGCCTCATGGAACCAAAAACTCCAATAAAGCGCGAGTGGCAATGGTCTATCCTAGGGAGCGTCTAATCGGGCGAGCAGCGAATGGATTTTGGTCCCCCCCTGCTATTGGACGGGGAAAGAATATATAAAGGCCCTCCAATTAAGAGGGAACGCTCTCCCCACAGTGGGAAATCCCTATAATAATCTCGAGGCCGCTAAATGTAGAGCGGGGTGTTACAGGAACGAAACACTTTCCCATGTTCTGCAAGGATGCCCTCTCACACACTGGAAGTGCATTCAACGCCTAAAGGGTGGCAGCCAGAAATCGAACCCAACATATGGGGTACAGACGGTATCAGACGTAAACCGGATTTACAATTAACAAAGGACTCAACAACTATCATTTCTGACATAGCTATACACTGGGAAGGACCCCGTAGTCTTTCTGCAGCATTCCAAAATAAAGTCGCCATTTATAGCGCCATCTTTTTTATCGAGGCAGTACAAAGAAGATATCCTAACAACCAACTGTACATACTTCCTATTGGCACATTGTTACACATGAATGATCTGCTCACTCACCACCTACAACTAAGTCTTCATCAAAAACGATCGCTGATACATGAGACCATCCTGGGTAGCACCCACATACACGAAGAATTCATGAGAACCGTATGAAGACGAAGATAATTTTTCCTCACTTATAAAGTATTTCCGAGTGTTCTAGTGCTAGTTTGTAAACTGCGTCTGTGAGTGCAATTAATGGCCTTTTGAGTCATATAATTTCTAGTGTCTGTAAGTGCAGTAAATGGCCTTTTTAGTGATATAGTGTCTCTTTAAAAGCTCCAGAAAGAGTGTCTTAACTTATAGTACCAAATTGTCTATCGTTGCTATGTTGAAAATCCACAATACTAGTCTAACTTTATTTAAGGCGACCTTCGTGTCACGATTGAGAGACATATTTTTATTTTATTCATTTGTTTGTCCTTTATATTCTCGATTCTGGTACACACTATATTTGTATGTCTTTATATACCAGAATCTAGCTAATTAACTATAAGATACTTGTATTTCTGTTATTATATATAATATATACCCGTCCGTTATTTACTTGTTGGTTATTCATATAGCCAGACATTGTTTAGTCCGCACTGTATTGCTGTTTCTATACTTATACTTATACTGTGTTGCTTATATACTTAAATACAGGTTTCCAATGTCTATGTAACTGTGTAGTTATATACTTAAAGACAGGTACTCATTGTCTATGCAACTGTCTCTTATATAGACTTACTATTTATACCTCACATTATTGTGTATCCTCAAAATCAAATTATTGTTCTCTAAGAGACGGGCTCTATGCCGAGATACCTTTGTAAATCTATGTATACTTTTGTATTTTCTTATCTTTATTAAGTACAATAACATGGAAATAAAATATAAAAATATTCTCATTTCTAAAGCGTTTTATAAAAGAAAACCAGAAACCAAATTTTTGAAAAACTTTTGAAAAATATTGTTAATTTGTAGTAAGCTGTATCATTATTATTAGTTAGATTTAAGATTAGATTATAACTGTGTAAGATTAGTAGATTTACGGTTAGATTTAATAAGATGTGACTTTGTGTTTCGTTTAAAGTTCGTGAGCTTTCAAGAGTTATCTGAAATTGGTACCAGAAATAGTGTGCAATTAAATCCTGAGATCGCTACTGAATCTGAAGAAGAATACTGAAAAGCATTCTGGTATATTTTAAAATGTATTAATCAATAAATTTTCCACAACTGACTCTGAAAGTTGCACAATTACATTGTATTGTCTTACTGTAGTTACTTTTATGCTTACAAAGAGTGGAATATATTTCTTTGTGGTAAACTTTCTGTAAAATGCACACCCTTCTATCTATTAGATTTCCATAAATTGACATAACTTGAGAACTGCAGTATATTTGAATAAGTAATTTTGTATATCTATTACTAGCTATTACTCATTCTCCCCCTGTACATCAGTGTTTTTTCAAAGATCATTTCACTTTTCAACGATAGTTTTTTCTGCGTTTCCTAAGGGGGGGGATCTTTATGTCAACTAATAGGCCAATATATGATTTAAAAAGCTATTTTAAAAATAAAACAACTATAAACAAGAAATTTAAGGTTAAAGCTATTAAAACAAAACAATAAAGATGGGACTGAACATAAAGACACAAGATAGCTCACTATTACAAGTAATTAATATCAGTCAAAACAGTAAGAATAAAATAACCTCTAATGAGAACGATAAAGATGGACCGCGATCAGTTAGCGTAAATTCGGCTGTATTTTAACATTCTTAAATCTCTGCAGTCAACTACTGATGATGCATTCCGATTAGACTTAAAGAAAATGTTTAATGCAAATGCCATTTGGTCACCAAACGTTTTCGGTATCTTCTTATTACGCACATTACCTCGCAAAGACCCCTTGCTGCAACATCTCCCCTTCATCCCACCAGCAGCGTCCACCTTGGGAAGAAAGTGTTACTCGTAGCGTTTCTTGGAGTCATACTAGCTAACGTTAGTTAATTTTTTTTCTTTATTCCTCAGCAACTTATGTTTGATACCTCTTAGAAACTAACAATGGATTGTAAGGACTGTGGTTTATCACAAGTGTGGTTTTATCTTAGGAACTTTTTTTTTATGAAACATTTTCTAAATATCACGAATACTTTGAAATTTGTTAACAAACATGGGGTTACAAGTCAGAGCCTCTAAAATTTTATAAACAATTTATTTAATTTATTTTTTCTTAGTGTTGTATATTGGCTTGAGAATTTACTTTTCGAAAATATTCCACCGGATCACAATCAAGAATAAAACCTCAAAATTGAGGACTGAAGAATAAATATACTATTAACCTACAAAAATATACTCTAAATAAGGAGAATTCCAAAAGTTCTTAAATAATCTCAAAATGCTGAAATTCCTCGAGCGTTCCCAATTTTCTTCAGACACTTTTCTTTTAAAATTTGTTCAAACAAAATACAGAAATTTGCTGACTGACTACCAAACGACCACAAAAATAAATTTAAAATCATAATTATGCCCAAATTATAAATATCAATCAAAAATTCACTTTTAGTAATACAGCACACTAAGATATCAATTATCTTTGGTAAGGAATTTTCTTCGGCTGAATAAGTTTTTGTTGATAGAACAATATTGTAATTACAGAAAATAAAAATAATTTGTGTTATAGGAATCAATTTAATGAGTTTCCATCGCAAATAAATTTTGTTAGTAGTTTTAATAAACATAACAAATTGTTTATGGTTTACAACAAAAGTCATTTGTTGTAAAAAATGAAATTATGCTAAGTGCAATACTAATAGAATTAGTAGTATCAGCCAAGTTTTTTTGTATCTGCAACTAATTTTAATGAGACACAACACACCAATAAATAAATTACTTTTGGTAACAAATTCTCATTTACCGAATTAGTTTTTGTTGATAGAACAAAGTGTTGTAATTACAGATTAATTATCTTGCAGGAACAAACTAATGAGTTTCCATTGCAAATATATTTTGTTAGATTTTTATCACACGTGTGCTCAATCTTCGGTTAGTTTAATTACGATCGTGTCGGACTCGGGACGTCACGTTGCTTTGTTGTCTCTTGTCTGCACGCTGTAGTTTCGAAGGTTGTCTCTGTTGTCAGTTGTCTGGTGGGTGTGATACCTGTTACATTGCATATTATTATGTGCAACAAGAAGGTGCACTTCAAAAAGGATTGTACTACCGTAAAGAATGTACTCTACAATACCACGTTATTATTAGTACTTCGAAAATTATAATTGCCATATATTATAGGATAACAATGGAAACAGAAGTGGGAAATCTACTAGACGAGTGGGCACTCCCCGAACTTATTCCAATATTAATTAGTTAAGTAAGCATAGTACATAAAATACTAAATTCAGCAGATTATAACTTGCTCTGAGAACATATTAATTAGTAAAGTCAGCATATTTGGTGTTAGCAAAGGCATAAAATTTGTTCATATATTTTACAAATTGGAATTTGCTGTAGTAAGGGTTTTGCACTTTCAGAATATATTAATTAGCTTCTTGTGCAAATTCTGATTGTCACATCAACAAAATAATTCTAGTACTCCCAGCTAATTAATCTGTTTCTGTAGCAATATTATTACAGCAAAAATAATTGATCTATGGAAATGAACAATTTTCTGAGGCTATATTGACACACACAATTTGCTGCAGTTATTCATATTGTGTTTCTAGAGCATATTACTTTTTAGTGTAAGGGATAGTAATAAGGTACTAATGAAAAGGAATATTTTGAAATCATTCATGCCTGTAAGTATGCTTACAGTGTAATAGTTTTAGAATTAAAACAATATAACGTTTCTTTAATACTACTGATGATGCTGCTTTAACTATTTATTAACACAAACACAAGGTATGAACTATCAACGAACTTAAACTAATTTATTTAGAGGCTTATTTATTTGTTTAATTTATTACAATATTTATTTCGAATGCACCGATAATTATCTAGGTTATTTCACGTTGCGTGCATCTAATTAACTGGTTGCTCTTCTCTTAAACGGCCCACATTCATATGTGTTTCGCGAGTTGCCGCCCCGAATGTTCTACTAGGTTCTTGAAGCACCTGGAACTCTCTAGATGTCTGCTTTCGCCGCCAGCCTATACGTGGGGTTTTCCTATTCATTACAATAATCTAAAACTGAAACAGCCGTTGTATTGATAAGAATTATAATTAAAATGTTTTTGATGGCAATTAAATGTTGAATTATAAACTAAAAATAGATTATTAGTAAATTACTGTCTGACTGATGCATCAAAGACATATATAATTGGATTATCATTGCAACTAATTAAGTGGACTACGAAGAATTTAAGGATTTTCTTGTTTCTTATTAATGCCATCGAAAGACTCATCAACCAACTTGAAAAGTTTTAATTTTTCTATCTTAAATGGGCAATTTTATAATTGTATATTGTGTTATTAGGATTAAAAGTAGCACTTTGTTTGACGAGCAATTACATTTGCATTGCACGAGGCGAAGCGTAGCGTATCAAACAGTTACTTTAATACATATAGCGCATGCTATTTTTTCTCCGAGTATTATATACAATGCTAAAATATTAACAGAATTAAAAATATTTTTAAGTCTAGGATTAAAAATACTAGTTGCCTTAGCAGCTCACTTTTCTTTTCCTTGTTACAAAAATGTCAACTTATCTTTTAAAACTGTAATTAAAAGTGTCATGTTTGAATCTGGCTGGAGAAAAACGTCATATATTAACATTATACTATAACCTATAAGAAGCCGAAATAATAAAAGTGAACATCTCAAAAGTAAACAGAAATTCTAAAGCAGATGCTACTACAACATTTCATGCTCTAGAATCCAACGACATATTATGTTTAGGATAAAGAACACACTCCGAATTTCTTAATCAATATTCTATTGTCTGCAATACAAACATTTTGCTACGATGCAAACTATACTTTCAGGAGCTATCATCTAATCAATAACACAAAAGAATCCGTGTTACAGAATTCGTGATTTCCTACGAGGATTTTCAATAGTGAATGAGCAAAATGTTTCAGGAAAAAAGCTACTAATTCTAAATATATATTCCATGCATGTCGCTCTAACTGTTCTCTTTCTCAGCCATTTCTCAGAGATGCTTTTCAAGTTGTTGTCCATATTGGCATTTATAAAAAATTACCACCAAATTCTGTATAGAAAACCGAAGTTTGTAAAATCAATCCTCAATAGTTGTGGCCTACTTTCGTAGCAATAGATAAACATGGACTCAAGGGAATTTACCAACGCACTTGAATATACATTTCCTGTTTAGTTTTAAAAGTAATTTTTTCGAGATTTTCAGCTATCATGACTTGTTTTTTTTTATATTTTTCATTTAGTTAAATCTAAGGTTAATTACTTTGTTTATTTCAATTCAGAAAGTTTGCGACTAAGAAAAATTCTCCCACCCATTCGTTCGTTGGAAAAAACAAAACACTTTTTTTATCTTTACTCCTTCAATTTAACTTTCAATCACTTTAATCGCATGGGAAATATCTTTGTTTTATTTTTTCTAGCCAATTCCATACGAAACCAAGTAATGAACACACAAAAGCTTTTTTTATAACCTAGTTTTTTACTTTATTACTATTATTGAACTGTTTCGTTCATTCTGCCCTACATTTTATTTTTATCTAATCCCGGAAATAAAAGAGATTCCTTTATTTAATGCAGTATATTAAACCAGGAATTTCATTTTCTTCGAGCATTTCTCATTATTAAAACATTTAAATGTTATATTTACTGCAGGAAATAAGTCTTATTCACTTCTGTATATAACCTATAAAGGTTTCCGAGTAATTTAATGAAGTTACGTTAACTACCTGTGTGTGTGGTAAAATTTCTTAATCTGCATTGCATAGGGCTATAAAATCTAATTAAGGTTTTTAAAAGTTAAATAAATAAAAGAACGGAAGCAGGATTACTGATTCATTTTTCTGAATATAAGCATTAATTCCTGATTTTCTTGAATTACTTGCATCTCGTTCTGCATACTTAGTAACATTTTAATTAATCGGTGTTGTAGCACCTGCTTATTATATACGTAGGTATTCAGAAAATATATTCACACGATAGAAATAGGAAAGTTGTGCTTAGTGTGTAATAAGATTGAGAATTTATAAACTGACACTATATTTATTAATCAGTTAGGGTATTGCTATTAAAACTTGTCTTCTTTGGCGAAACCAGCCATACACTAGTTAAAGTATAAATAAAATCAGTGTTGAAAAGTGTTCACACTAACATTGCTTTTTTACTACATATGTTAGATATTTAGGAATAATAATATTAGAATATTTAAAGAAATTGAAATTGCGGTAGGCTCTTGTGAAACATTATATAAAATAGTTTTAAGAAAAATAGTTATACTGCAATTCTATCATACTATTACTTAGGTGGACAACCGGCCCTTACCCTCTGTTTTAAAACATTTTTTTAGCAAATAACTCTATTATGATGGTGTTTGTGAATCTTGCCTGGTTATTATCAATAAATGTGTTCTTCAAATGAATCGGTCAAAGCAGAAACTGAATATGTCCCAACCACCTTGTTTCGAGAAAAACAAGAAAAACTGAATTACTCAATGTTGCTTTTATGGACTTTCGTGACTTTTTGGGATATGAAAGAAGGGTATCTATTAGGTAAGATCACATGGTTCAATTTACTTAAAGTTTTGTATTCTAAGAGAAAAAAATGCATATAAAACGTGGACATGTTTAGTTTCTGCATTGATTGCAAATAAAATGCAAAGAATACGCAAGAAACTATTTTGTGACCAGTGCCGACGTTTGAGGGGGTTCGAGGTCAGGCGCCGCACGAGGGCGCTAGGTTGTTTGGGACGCCGAAGTTTGTAAAATCATTAAAGTCATTCAATAACAGTTACTTTTTAAAGTTAATAAGGGCGCACTGAAGGACTCTGCCCGAGGGTGCCGAGAGGCCTAAGACCGGCACTGTTTGTGACAAAAAAACAACTGAACTTAATATTAACAAAAGAAATCTGAAAATCTTAAATACAAATAAAAATATTTTTAAATATTGTCTGCTTTCACTGCGCTGTCTTCCTCTTTCTCTTTCATAGGCCATTTTAGAATAAAATTGCTGGTAAAATTCGTCAAATTCTTTCTCAATATACTTCATAAATCTTTCAGTTTTAGAGAGGTTGTGGAGTCAGTGGGAAATACTTTCAACTGTTTCCCAGGTTGTTCAGTTTTACTTTCTTCTTCCTAAACACTGTTACTAGTCGATTTAGACATTTTTGCATAGAGAACTTCCCTCAACAAAATATCACTTGCATATGTCAAAACGACGCGACGATGGCTCATTTGATATCAGCTAAGCTGTTTTTACTTCAGCGCATCCTAGATATATAAGACATACCGCTACAGAGATTGAACACTATGTTTCCTATGTTTCTTCAGTTTCTGTACTATACCATCGCTTTTCTACATTATAGAAAAGCAGGACATATTATATTTTTGCACCATTCGATCGGGCACCCTTGAATTATGGTGAATTCATGTATAACTCAATTTACACAAAAAGTGGACATATTTAGTTTCTGCATTGACCGATTCAAATATAGGACTACTAGGAATTAATAGGATTCTTTAGTTTCCAGCTATTCTAGTAAATCTAATCTCTTATCTTTGTTTTGTACATGAAATAGATCTCTTTTATCTACGTCTACGAAATTATTGTTATCTATACTATAGAAAACAAATGAGTAATGAATAACACTTTAATTTTTTTAAATAGCAATGTACCCTTTCATTAGGCTCATTTGACAGAGATTTTTTTCTCTTTTTGATGACCTAAAATCTTAGTACCCTTATATCAGAAAATTTTTTAAAAAAACGTAAAAAACGTTTATTAAGTTAATTTCACCAATAACATGAATCTAGATATCCGAGATCTCTTTCATTTGTCTTAACAATTGATTGTAGGCTTCTATTGTGACAGAAGTTTATCTAATTAAGTTGTTGGTACATGGAAAAATAAAAATAAACATATAGAAATTTTAATTATGGTCGGTTATGGGGATCGCAAACGAACACAATTAGAAGTATGTGAAATTTTTAATGAGCGTTAGCCACATAGAGAACCAATGACCCAGTCAGTAGTTAGCAAAACCTTGAAACGGTTTAGGGAAACTGGCAATGTTAAAGATCTGATGAAGACTGGTCCGCAGAGGTCTGCGACAAATGAAGATAAAAAGCTCGACGTTTTAATAGAAATCGAAGAAAATCCAAACATTTCAACTCGTCAGTTAAGTTGAAACCATGCCGTAAGTAAAGGTTCAGTACAGAAAATATTACATTCAGAAAAATTACATCCGTACAAACCGACTTTATTGCAAGAATTATCCGAAGATGACTACGATCGACGTATTGAATTTTGTCAATTTATTATCAATATGAGCGAATCAACAACAATCCAAATTTTCTTAATAATATTGTTTTTTCTGACGAGGCTACGTTTTGTTTAAATGAAAATGTAAATAGGCATAATTGTCGATATTGGGCCGCTGAAAATCCCCATTGGATGATCTAAAATCATACCCAAACATCACAAAAATTAAACGTATTGGTGGGAATTTGTGCAGATCACATAATTGGACCTTTCTTTATTTGTGGTACTCTAACTGGTGACCGTTATTTGCAAATATTGCAACAGCAAATTATTCCAACTTGCCAAGCAAATCTTGATGATCTGTGGTTTCAACAAGATGGAGCACCGCCCCACTATCATTTAGATGTACGCCGATATTTAAATGTGGTATTTCCGGCCCGTTGGATAGGCAGAAGAGGGTCTGTGGAGTGGCCTCCCCGATCTCCGGATCTTACACCTTCCGATTTCTTCTTCTGGGGATATGTAAAATCAAAAGTGTATACAAACCGACCCCAGAATCTGGCCGAATTAGAGCAACGAATACAAAATGAAGCTGCAGCAATTTCTCACAGATCGTTCAGAAATTATTTTCAAGCTTTTCGTGATAGGTTGGGCCACTGCCGTGCAGTTAATGGTGTACATTTTGAACACTTATTGCCTTGAAAACCATTTTATTGCTAATTTCGTTTTGTCTTCAAGCTTTATAAGAGACGTACATAATTTTCTGTTCATTTGTTTTATTTTGTTTTTTGTTCATTTGTTTTGTTTTGTACATTATGTAGATGCACATCTGTTTATTTTAGGATAATAATTCGAGATACTTTACAATCTCGGATATCTAGATTCATGTTATTGGTGAAATTAACTTAATAAGCATTTTTTAAATTTTTTTCAAAAATTTTCTGATATAAGGGTACTAAGATTTTAGGTCATCGAAAAGAGAAAAAAAATCTCTATCAAATGAGCCTAATGAAATGGTACATTGCTATTTAAAAAAATTAAAGTGTTATTCATTACTCATTTGTTTTCTGAAATAAAAACAATTGAATGCTATCTTACTATGGAAAATAAAATGTTAAACAACTTTTATACAACAATTTTTCGATTTTTATACAACAAGTCGATATTTACCGAGATATATACTATATTCCATACATAATGGGCACCCTGTATAAAATATCGCTTTTGTGTTCCACTAGACGTTTCTACCACTTTGCCAGATATAAAACGCTTCGCAGTATTTACAATAAGTTTTATATACCCCAGAGTTGTCCTTGTTTTCCATTTCTATCTATATTAGAATCGTTATCATTAAAATTAGAAGCAACATGTGTTGAAGAAGGAACACAAACATAACCAAAGTAATCGATCGGTAATAAGTTGCTCGACCGTTGATGGTAGTTTGATTATTATTGCTTATTGAAGCTAGGAGTATCAGGTCAGAATTAAGCTTATTTCTAACAATTTACAAAAAAATCTTGGGTTAGTCACGAGGCTGCTCTCCGTAGATGCAGTATAGGTAGCATAATTTAAGGTAATTAAGTATTTAGAACGACACCTAAGAATTACTAAATTTGATAAGCATAATAAATAAATTGTACGTAAAGGAAACTGAAAAGTAGCAGTACTGATACGAGTAATATAAGACTTTAACGTAATACAATGCTATTAGAAAAAAAAAACAACAGCGAGTTCAAACGAGTCTTATAAAGTTCTCATAAGTGAAATCAGTCCGACACTTCAATGTGGGTGCGATTTTGACTTTGGGAAAAAGCTAAATTGATCGTGCTACAAGAATATCCGGTATGGGCGTTTTTAACAACATTATGTCTAGAATTTCCAAATCGGAAGAAGATAAAAGGGAGTCGATCACACAGTTAAGAGCTACTATAACAAAATAATCGTCAAAACGTAGCATTTATTACGTTTTATAAATCGTTAAGGAACTATTTGCACTACATCAATGAAGGAATTGTGACCATGACAATTATTCATAGATACATTTATTGGAAGATGGAAAGACCGAGCTTCAGTCGATAAGATTCTTCTAAAAATCATGTCACCTTGTTTGAACAGCTTGTACTGAAAATAAGGTAATACTGTTATTAAGCATTGTTACTTAATTGCTACGGTATATATTTGAACATGGCACCATGCGTTTGAAATGAATAATAGTATTCAGATCCATTTTCATAATAGTTTTTATAGACTTTACAGTGACTAAAAAGAGCTATTATTCACAAGTTACTAACATGTTTAATTGTACAGTGAGTTACTAATTCTATGTTCAAAAAAACTAACAATTCAATGCAGTGCTGATGATCTCTTTGTCAAAAGTTATACCAGAATGTAGTTTCTATATGCAATTTTACTTTTGTTATTGGTACCTTTAAATACTTTAAAATTGTTTATTCTGGAAACTGACCCTAGTCGTTTTTTCTTATACAAAATAATACATTTTGAGGTTCTTTGCATTATTACAAGTAATATTAAAATGCTGTTGTACTTTTTAATGCAATAGTTCTGAATTAACCAAAAATAATAAAATCAAAAATAAAAAAGTCGTTTCTCTTGTGAACCGCAACTAGGACCCTCTGCATATTCTTTATGCTTTGTTTCGTCTGATTATTTACATAATCTATATATTTAAAATAGGGCTGCAAGTTAAATCCGGATTTATAGAAATCCGGATATCCGAAATCCGGATTCGTGGATAATATGACATTTCAAGTTCGGATATCCGGATTCTAAATGGAATCCGGATTTCAAATGAAATCCGGATTTCATAAGTAGAATCCGGGTGCAATGCATATCTTTAGAGTGTCCGTAAAAAATTAGTTCATCCCCTAAAAGGCTCGAAAAAAAAGTTTCTTACAGGGAAAAATATTGATGTTATTAAAACAACAATAAATGGTGCCGTGCCGCAAGAAGATTCAATACTTCAAAAAGAAGCCGCTTTCGCAATCATTGTTTTGTATTTTCCTCAGAATATAACCATTGCAAGAACAGCCAGAAAAACTCAAAATGTACAATTTTCTATTCTTTTAATTGAGTATTTATTTTGCCGACTAATTTTTTTACGGGCACCCTAATGACTATCTTACTTTCTCAATGTGACGTATTATATGGATAACCGGCATCATCTATGCCGATTAATTATTTTTATAATGATACTTAGATTGTATAGTACATAATAATACTTTTTGTGCATGTTAGAAATAAAAAAAACCGTCACTAATCTAGACTTAAACTAATCTAATTTTTAAGATTTTATTGGAACAACTATATTTTCTTTTGATTTTTGGCTTTTGGTAGGACTTAGTCAATTGCAATGATTATTTATCAATTGTTTATTGTTACCATAAATGGTAACTAATTTCACTATTTTGAGACAAACTATTTTAATTTAAAAATGAAAACTGTTATTGTATATACGAAGTTCAAATCCGGTTTTCATATCCGGTTTTCAAATCCGGATTTCAAATCCGGACTTCAAATCCGGATTTCAAATCCGAAGTATTCGGATATCCGAACTTGAGATGTCGGATTCGTTAAATCCGGATTAACCGGATTTTTTAAATATCCGGATGTTTACAGCCCTAATTTAAAACACATATGTATTTAAAACAAGGCTTATTTTTGTTCCAGTTGGTTTGAGAGTTCCACCGGGCCGATCTAAGCGATTCTTTTTTTATATTAAAGCTTTCGCTGTGTAGATTAGTCAACACTACTTAATTTTTATATTCTTTTAATGTTTATGTTTTTAATTTGAAAAACTCTAAAATGTTTAATTTGAGACGGACGAATCGGACATTCACTTGGGGCGACCTCTCACTGTCAACGGTAGTGAGTTTAGTAAGTACTCCCGCATATAAATATAAAATGGTAATGCAGCTGTCCACTTCCATTATTAATAAGCGGTTAACATGCAGTTAATTTTTAAAAATTTGTTAGGTTGCGTAGACAAAACCCTCATAGTTGAAAATTATGTACAATAGATGAAATATACAAATAATAGCTGATGGCAATTGCTTATTCAGAGCAGTTTCACATTGTGTGTATAAAACGCAGGAAATTTGTCAACACTATGTTGATGTCATGTTTTTGAAATATGTACTAATAGACGTTTTCAAGAATGTTTTAAACAAGATCGATTTTTGATTTTATTTTTATCATTTCGTAAGGTAGAATTTCCGTATGTATGTATGTAGAATAAACCGACGGGGAGGGGTAAGCCAGAGAAGAATATATGTCGGAAGAGAGGTGGGTAAGCTGGGAGAGAGGAGTGCTAGGCTTAGAATTTACAACTGGTTATGTGTGGTTGCGTTTATTTAAATAATCACACATCGAATGTTGTATATAGGGAAATCCTTCAATGCTTTTGACCGTCATGTCTTGACGAGGTTTCCCTAGTATTACATAATATTATAACGGTTTATTTTAAAGAGGAACACCTAGTTAATAATGCAAAATAAAGCAAAAACACTAGAAAAAGAAAAATCTTGGGCGTTTTTGGCTGAGCCATCAGATTCCAAATATTTTATGATGCAGGTTGCCCTAATAATGGGTATATTTGAAATTTGCTGAGCCAAAAATCTACATATTTTGGTTTTCACTCTAAGTGCATAGTTTTCAGAACTCTAATAAAAAAGTAGCGTGCGGACTTGCACTTTGATATTTCATATTAACATAACCAAAGTTTGATCAACATGCTTTATTTGATCATTATTCTAGAAGGATTAAGCTTCATTTTGAGCTATACAATTTATTTATGGCATCTTACTATAAATATATAATGAACCAAAGACTGTCAGAAATAGCATTTTTTAATCTATTAGGTTCGATATCTCAACAATGTAACGCGATAGAGCAATTGATTGAACAATGATAGAAGAGTCGAAATTATAGCACAAATTGATTAAAAATAACATACTTTGTTCCTTGAAGCTATGCGTGAAGAAGAAAATTTTTACGTGACAAAATGTGATATTTTTTATTTAGATGAAACGTGGATACATGCAGCTCACACTAAGTCTAAAGTAGGTATATGTTACTAAAAGCATTAAAAGTAAAAGATAAATATTTAGCCATTTAAAAAATGGGTCGACTGGGTTAAAAAGACGTTTAATAGTTCCAAAATGATTTTTTTTGACAATGAACTAACTAGTCGATTGGAAGTAATGAAATTTGGCGATCATACCGAAAAGCTCAATTCTAAACCTGATTTATGAAGAAAAGCTGACTTCCTAAAAACTTTGTATTTATGATGGATAACGCACCATAGCATAGCAGGTATTAGCAGGCATAGCATAGCATAGTATTAGAAGATGGCCAACTTCTTCATGTCGAAAACAACGAATCAAAGATTTTTTTAACATCAAGCACACAAAATATGATGATAGTCCTGCTTTGTTAAAAGTTGAACTTCTACACTTGGTATCTATCCACTAACAAGTTTATCTAAACTACCTACATATATACAACTGACTAAATATCAACAGTGTCAAGACACCATCGTAAAATTATCAACTTATTGATGGCAGATTTAGGCTCAAGTTAATACATTGTGACAGTTAACAATAGTGACAATCAACATTTAGTTTGAATGAAGTTATAAGTTACTTGAGACTAAGCCTACTAACCGTCTTGCCAATATTTTAATATCGGCTGTATATTTAAACATCCACGATAGACAATGCCATTACATCTCGGTTCATAGACGCTGTGGATAGACGCACCATGTAATGATGTTTTAATTGTTAACTAATAGATTAAAAGATGGCGACCAATATAAATCAAAAGATCTGCACTTTGATTACGGAAATTCTACATAGTTAGCTTTTCGTGCAACATAGAGGAAAGCAGTATTTGTTGGTTTCGCTCTTTATCAGTTGGTGCTTGATCATTATACCTGGATTTCGAAATATTGCTTCAGCAGCGATTGAGTTAATTTATTATTGCTCCAATTTGTATTGCATTGCTCTTCATATTCGCAATTCCAAAATAAGCCCTGCGTGGGGATTGCCTGATGCCACTTCTGGGAATAGTACCGTACATGTTATTGCAAATGTTTCGTTCCTTCTTTCGTAGATGTAGTTAAATAATGTAATTAATACTTACAATTCAGTCTGGAGACAAATAGTTCATTATTCACCATGAACAAGTACTCATTAATGTCCATTTCGAGAAAATAAGACACCTTTGATAATTACACAATAAGTGTTTGTTTCCTGTTCCTGTTGTTTCCTTCATATTCGAAATTATAAAATAAACCCAGCGTGGCAATTGCCTGGTACCACTTTCAGGAATGGTATTTCCTGGCAGTAATGTAGTAAATACTTACACTTAAAATACCGAATCAAACTCCAATTGGCAAAGGAATTCGTAGATTCGAAAGTAATATTGCAATCCTTTGGAATGGTCATTATTACTTTACCAGAAGAATAAAGAAATAGAGCAAAATATCGAAACCAACGCAATTTGACCAAAAATTATAACAGAAGAACAATGTCCGAGAATAAATTTGGATTATACGAAGTAACTTATTGGGGGTAAAGAAATGGAATTTATAGCATCGAATTCGACGATTTTCATCAAACTACATATATGCACCGTTGTTACGTTAATTCACACGGTCAGCTGCATTGCCTATTTCATCGTTTTGATTTCTAACAGCAGGCTCCCCTAATACCGAATGCCAGCAATTAGCACTAAATGGGTTAATTACAATTCAATTCATAATTTTATGTATTATGGAAAATGTTTCACTACATTTTCGGTTATAATTGGATGACATAATTTTCAGAAAATCGATGCATCATACATCATTTCGGTAATTTTAAATATTACATTAAAAGGTGGTAGTCAGTATAAATCAACAAAAGCTACAATTTATTCTCGAAAATTCTACATAGCTTTCCGTGAACTTCTATGTACACATAAAAGGAAGCAGTATTTGTTGGTTTCTCTCAATTGATTGGCATTCGGTTATTATCAGTTGCTGCTCCATAGTTATGAAAAATTGATGGTTACTCCTGATGCATTTGAGATTATCACTTTTGTGCTTCGTTTCCTGTTTTATGCAAAGCTTAAACGCATACGTAAGCAAATTAAATAGTCTTCTTATTTGTGTTGGCTGTCTTTAACTAATGTTTTTTTAAATTAATATCATCAACTGCAACTCTTGAGTAGTAAGCATCCTTTCAATTATACTTAGTACAGTAATACTTTGTTACGACTACGAAAAAGTTTCTGCAATTAATTTAAAATATTCACGTTCCATTGACGTATTTACGCAACAGTTAAGAACCAATAACATGAACCTAGTGTTATTTCTGCACCGTATTACTCTAAGTCCATCCTAAGTCGTACGGTTCGACGTCAAAATCATACATGTTTGTAATCATTGGAAACTTGGTGGTATAAATATATGGTGTAGTAACGTTTAATGGTATGCAATATACCTTTAAGACGCCGACGACAGCAATGTAGGCAAACAAAAGCCTTCAAAAGAGGAAGCATAATAGGCTTATCGAAAACAAGATAGTCTGCAAGACGAATATCTACTCATGTATCATGTAATGCAAGAACTGTGATTAGTTGTTGGATACAACGGTTAGACGAATGGATGTTCTGCACAGCTAGCTACTTCGGGTGCTGCCAGAATTAGTATAGAACGTATTTATTGTTGCATACGCCGCATAGCATTAACCGATGTGTTACGGTTAATCAAACCTGTTCTACTGTAGTACCTGATTTAGACAGAAAACTGTCACACACAATCATTCGGAGAATTTACATGGAATTTTTCTTCTAGGGAATCGAACATTGGCACGTTTACCTTTGACTCTCGCACATCATCGTATTCGTCTTCAGTGGTGCAGGGGTAGAAAGACTCAACAATGGCGACGAATTGTCTTTAGTAACGAGTCAAGACTTTTTTTGTCTAGGAGCCAGTAGTGGATGTATATTTGTTTGAAGAGAGTAAGTAGGTGATAGAGTCAATCCGTTTTGTATTCAAAAACTTCATACCTCACAAATACCTATTGTGGCATGAGGTAGCATTAGTTAGAGTTAGTCAACTCTACGATTGGCTACCTCGGGGCATAGCTCCATGTATTTCCGGTATCAGAGACTCTACTGAACATTAATCTATATTTTACTATAATAGAAATCGCTTCCAAAGTTTGAAAGCATAATCATTATACCACCTTCCCATTCCCTATTATGCTCCCAAATGTGATGCATACTTATAGTTATACTTCTTCTTCCAGGTTTGGCAATAGAGGGTAGTGCATTTTTAAACCATGTAGTACTCTATATGAAAACAATACATTATACTTTTAGCTTTGAAGTATAGTTACTATGTGTAGCTAAATTTAAATGGCTTTTTAAGAAGCTGCTGGGCGAGGGAGACTTGAAGAAAATTTATATACACAGATATAGAAAATCAAGTTGGAAGCATGTACGAAACCAAATGTATGATAATGAACGCGTTAGTAAAATAAAGAAGGGTTTATATCGGGCCACGCCATCGCTTTTCTTAGTTTGTGTTAGTGGGGGAATAGGAATATTCGAGTATTAAACTAATTAAAGTTGGTTAGTAAACTGCAAACCAAGTATTGGTGTAGTTGTTTGTAATTCAAAGTTGAGAATTTCATGATAGTATTAAATTTTCCCACAATTAAAACAATGATGTGGCAAATTAGGACCAAATAATCTCTTGCTTTTTAAGTAGCTTACAATTTTTTAGCTATAATGACTGAAAATAAAATAAATATTCTTATAAAAGCATAACCAAAAAAAAGAAAACCTAAACTTCTAATCAAAAAAGCGTAAGAAATTTTCTGCTCCATTAAAATAAATTAAAAATTCTAAACACTAATTGAAATTAATAATTATTTCTTCATTCATCTGTCAAGCGTGTGGTTCATCTGCTGGTTTGCATTTGTTACAGAAATTATTAATACTTACATCAAAATTTTCCAAATTTTGAGTAACTTTAATAATTGCCGATGAAGTTGGTATCGGACGATTTTCAAATGCTACAATAAATAAATATATTGTATCTTGAGTGGTACGGCCCCCAAAAGTACGATTTTAAAATTTGGATATTTTCTTCATTTGTATAAATAGTCCGGCATGATAACGAAAGTGCAAATAGAACAACCACACCAATACTTGGTTTGTAGTTTACGTAACAACTTTAATGCTCAAATATCTCCCGACTAACACAAACTGAGAAGAGCAAAAGCGTGGCCCGATATAAACCCTTCTTTATTTTACTAGCGCGTTCATATGGTTTCGTACATACTTCCAACTTGTTTTTCTATATCTGTATAGTAATTTATCTTATACGTTTATCAAGTTATACAATTTACACGGTTTACCCGGTTTACACATAGTTTACCCAGTTTAAATGATTTACACGGTTTGTACGGGGTACATGGATTACACGGTTTATATGGCTTACATGGTTTATATAGTGTATGTAGTTTATATATGATGGTAGCCTTATACATCTTGATCTTGGTCTTGATCCTTGTGTTGTTGTATAATTGTTGATAATTTTATTGTTATTTACTTTTTTTGTATGTGCACTTGTGTTTATTTTAAGTTATTTTACTGTAATTGCAAAGTTGTTTCGAAAATTGTTCTTGAATCTGGGATAATTCCACCCCCAGTGGTGTTTCCATGCTAAACAACGCAATTATCGGGACATACAGTTTTACTGTCTATCCGAAAAGGAAGCATGTTTCAATTTTATTAAAAAAAAGGTATTAAGTGTTAAGTGTATGAAGCTATTATGTATTAAGGGCATAATCGAGTGTCTTAGACCCCGCAGAGTCAGTTAACGCCTGAGGTGAAAGCCAAAAGTGCTAAGACGATAAAGGGCTTTAAAACACTAATTAAGCCCAAAATGCATATGTTAGTTTATGACCGGTCTAAAGTTTAAATTCATATTCAATTTTAAAATAAAAATAATTTGAAAACTGCAAAAATTCAAGTAGGTAGGTGCAGTGGTACAGAATTACTGGTATTACTATAACGGGCTCTAAAAAGTTTTACAGCCCTAGAGCTCTAATTTAGCAACTTACACTCTAAAAACAGGCCCATGAACTAGTCAAAATCGCCCAACCGGATATAAAAATTGTTACATCTGTTACGTATAAGTCGATGTCATTGGCAGTTGAGGTTTGGAGTTTATGTGCACAATTTTTTTTAAATTAATAAACTTTTAATAATAGAATGGGCAACAATGCAAATGGGATTGTTGTGATTGACTTCCACAAGTGCAGCATGGAAGGAAATACTATCAGTAAAACCTTGTATCCACTTAGTATTAGTATCATAACACAAAATTTAAGGTTAGGTGCTTACAAAAGACACACCGGGTACTTATGCAGCGCTGGTTTGTAAAAAGTAAGAAGGATAACTCGAAACAGTTTTTGACTAGGTACGTTGATGGTAAGCGCCAAAAAATTTTGTTTACAGGCGGGAAGATGAGGCGCTTGTCGCAAAAATCCAAAGAGGTCACTATCTTACAACTTCTGTGAATTTGGTGGGGTGTCAGCTATGATGGGGTAACATATATGCATTGATGTGAAGAAGGAATAAAAACATAGACCAGAGCGTAACAAGAACTGGTCTCGAAGTGCGTTGTAAAGCACTTGAACAAGAACTTCTTCAACAATCAAGATTGGCTCTATCAAGAAGATTCTGTACTATCAGCCCAGAAAACAAAGTCATCACAAGTATGGCTCAAAAACAACATACCGGGCTTCATTAGATGTGAGAAATGTCTCTCTGAAGCCTAAACCTGAATCTGCAGTACTAGAAATTGTGGTTCCTTTTAGATAGCATGATTTGCTCTCAAAAGCAAAAAAGTATTAAACACTAAAGGCATTTCTTATATAGTTCATATAGTGCATACCTAATTCATATAGTGTATATAGTTCGAATACAGTTTATGTAGTGTATATTGTAATTTATTTTTATTTCAAACAAAAATTTTCTTCTTTATCATAAATATCATTATTATAAATATCTGCGGAAATTCTATTACAATTACTGACTATTGCTCTGAAAGTAACAATACATTTTTTAAATAGTTTAAAACATTCAAAGTAGCTAAATTTTATTACTGCATTATAAAGTCCTAATTCTAAGTACTTCAGTAAAACCCATTTACATATGACTTGATCTATTTTCAAACTTATAAAGGTTAATGCATATTTAAAAGATCCCTTGATAAAGAGGACAACATAAACTTCAAACCAATTACCTTAAACAGAAACTTCAATTTGGCAATACATTTTGGTAACCGAATATTTACGCTGTATCTATCTACATTAAAGTAACGTATTGTATGAATAGATATAGGAGGTAAACGGCGTGGTTAGACATGAGATAGCGATTCCCTGCAATTTAAATTTAAATATCCGGCCAAAAGGGTTTTACTCTGTTTTAGGTTAATCCTCTTTAATCTAACCGAAAGTCGAGTTCTCCAAAAAGGCAACTTTGTCTAAGAGGATTATAGCTGATATATAACTTCCCATGTCCAACGCTGACGTAATCGCCCGTGGAGATATTAAATTTTAAAGCTCTTTTGTGAAAGAACAGATGAACTTTTACAGAAAAATTGTAGCTGAAGTGCTTGCACATTATGATGGCGAAGTAATGTTCACTAATATAAGAGTCGTGGATTATTCTCTCTCCCGTTCTGCCTCTCATCGTGTTTAAGTTTTATGTTATTCAAAGATATTTGTCACATATACGTTATGGCGTTATTTCTACTAATATAAAGAGTGTTAACGTTAAGTAAAATAATAATAGCGTAATAACGAAAACACCCTAGGTTTCATTGGTGGTAAATACCTACAGAAACAGAAACTGATATAATCTTTATAAAGGTGCCAATATGTGTACCGCTACATCTGGTGAATAGATTAATACTGTATATCCTTTTAATACCTAAACACATAATCGTTGGCACGCAACCAAAATTGTGTGTGTTTGTTCGATTATTTCGCAGCTCATGTTGAAACGATTGATTTAGTTTACATTTCGTATGTTGTAGGAATAATCATAAAGTAATTATCAACTTGTGCTCTGAAATTACTTCTAATATTCATTATCGTATACTATCAGCGCACAACAAATTCAATGTCGTACAGAAGTTCCTATCAACTCCAGCTGTTTGCTGTTAACTGCAGCGTAAACCCACAGCTAAGTTCAATATGTGAACTTTAAATTATACGTTGTTTCCATACTATAACATCCCTGCTACTTTTCTCAAACATTCACAGCTAACTCAATGAAATTAATTTTCAAAGTTCTAGTTTTGAACAAATTAGTTAAAATGATAACTCACGCAACACCCTTTTTTGATAAGTCTTTCTACCAATTATTATTATCAGTTTTTAATTTGTACGTCGCTACGTACAAAAGAAATTGACTTTTACTGAGGACAAAGGCTCAAGAAGGACTTCCTTTTGAAATTCTCAGTCCGTAATAGATTATATTCTACTTCTCTGAATATAAAATTCCTTGGACCTGTGATTAATATACACTACACAACGATTCATTCTACTTGTCGATACTTTATTTGCGTTCCAAATTCACAACATTCCACAGCCCTTTGTAGTCAAACAATTCATTCATTTAGATTTTCATAGTACATACAAAAATAGACTAAATAAATTTTAAATATATAACATTTTATATGCGCCCCAAGACGTTAAATTGTAGGAGTAGTTCATCTATCTACTAGACGATAAATTGTCTTAATCGCAACTTATAACTGCCTTCCCTCAATCACTGAACAGGTTGTCAGCACACTATCTACACTATTATCCAAGTTTTAGAGTAGTTGATGGGAAATAATATTGAACTGCGATAATTGACTAACTAGATAAGTTGTTGTACAGTTGTTATTTAGCACAAACACGGCTTTATCGTGTTGTTAGATGTATGATCTATATAGTAGATAGTAATCATTGACAACAGTGCTGTTAATATTAATATTTACTACAATTGATTAATTAAATGACAGATAGATTCGAGTAGAGTTTGAGTGTAAATGTCGCCTGTAGTTTTGTATGCATTATTAAATCCAATTAGAATAGTACGTTTCAGCAGCTTTACATTACAATATCGTAGTAAAACTGTAATTCGATATATTTCAAAGATATCGAACTTTAACGTTTTCAAGCTGAGAATTTAGTAAATGGTCGCACAGGTTGTGAAATATTTAACCAATTTTTTTACTGACTAGTACAAATAAACAAACACATATTCCATGGATGAATGCTTAGAAAGAAAGTATGTAGTATTAGTCCAAGCGGCGACTGTAAGATTTTGACCGTGATCACTTACGACTAATTTATGAAAAATGTGGAAGTAGACAGTGTAGGGAACACAAAACCTCGTATAGACCTATATATAAGCAAATCCTGGCGCCACTGCAGTTAATGGCTTAATTAAGTCTAATTCATTAGTATTTCGCGTTTGTTACATAACATTTAGATGAAATTTACATGATTTGTAGAGAAATACCTGTACTTCAAAAATATCTTTGTCAGTCTTACCCCATCCTGGTAGAAGTTTTCGGCTGACCACCCCGAGGAAGCGGTTTTACAGCATTTCGTTTCTGTGATGGAACATCCACTTATTAACCACAGCTTAAATTGATCAAACAAGAAAAAGTTTTGTCAGCCTGAGCAAAACTTGGTAGAAATGCGTGGTAGGCCGATTTTCTTAGTCTTATAGACGTACTGCAACTTAAAAAACACATTTCTATCAAGTTTTGCTCAGGTTCTATATTAGTCTAGTAAATGACAACTCGGAAAGGGCGTTTTTGCGGAGAAATTTGATAAAAATTTTGTACGCTATAACGGGAACTTCCTGACCGGCTAGCCCACGGTGTTAAAAGAAGTCCCAGCTATATTAAAATGTATTACACAAAACATTAACCTTAAACTAAACGAATTTCTCGGTCCGACAAACGTCTGCTCTAAGATAGCAGCCGCCGTTTGAACTCAGCACAATGGTAGATAGAAATAAAAGGCACAGATATAAAAGAAATAGAAGGTTATTTATTCTAACACATAAAAAAAAGAAATTGTGTGGTACACACCACTCACCAAATGCAACGATTATACAGAACACAAAATTATTTGTAAATAAACCCTTAAAACTAATAAAAGTAAAAAAATATTACGTTATGGAATCGGAAATCTTAAACAATTCTACAATCAATAAATTTACACAATCAAAATAACAATTATTTAATTACATATCTTATCTTAATTGAATGTTTGAATCAGACTTACGCTTTCTGCAGAAAAGTAATGCAAGCGGCAACTGCGCTTTTAATATGATCTGTTAAAATGAATTTTATGAATTACATTGTTTACATAACCTAAAAGAAAGAAGAGAAAGACCACTCACCAAATGCAACGATTATACAGAACACAAAATTATTTGTAAATAAACCCTTAAAACTAATAAATGTAAAAAAATATTACGTTATGGAATCGGAAATCTAAAACAATTCTACAATAAATAAATTTACACAATCAAAATAACAATTATTTAATTACATATCTTATCTTAATTGAATGTTTGAATCAGACTTACGCTTTCTGCAGAAAAGTAATGCAAGCGGCTACTGCGCTTTTAATATAATCTGTTAAAATGAATTTTATGAATTACATTGTTTACATAACCTAAAAGTTAAGAAGAGAAAAATGCGTTTTCGTTTAGGTGTTGAGTTTTGTGTTGATGTTGGTGCTGGTTTGTCCTCTTTTACTCTTGTAGGTAGCGGATAAAAATACTTGAATACAGGTAGAACGCTGCTATAACCAGATCGTGAAGAAGGAGGTAAAGTAGATGACGAAGGTAAAAGCAACTGGGAAAAAGGGAAAAAAGCCTAGAAAGAAATTCTGTATAAATTAATTGCCTATCAACATAACCACAGGCCTAACGGAAAAGATGTTCTCATCGGCTTTAAACGATATATACGAGTGGATTATCACCTCTTGTTGTATTTGTTTAGAAAAGTATTCCTACAAAACAAGGAGCTGTTAGAGATAATCATAAAGATAGAGTAATAAAAAGGTTTACCTTGCAGTAGACCTTAAACGACCAAAAAATTGGATTCCTGTGACCCCAAACAATCACCAGCGTGAAAAACTGGTCACCAGGACTAAAGTACATTCCACAATAAACTCATGAAGAGAGAAATTATCACAAATTTCCTAAATCTGGAGTGAAGTAAACACTCTATTTGCAAGTCAAATGACAACTCACTTTTTAAATGGACAAAAGTGATTATCTTACCAAAAGGTTCAAGAAAACCGAGATAAAGCTGAATTCACCAATGAGGTAGCCTGAACAGAAATATTACCAAATAGGGAAAGCCAATAGAACGGTGTGCCCATAAACACTATCATATATGGAATGACATAAATGTGATAAACACACTAGAGAAAAGCCTTTTAAGAAAGAAAAATTTTAGGTTAAGGTAGAAAGTCACCCAAACCTTACAACTCAAGAATTACATAATTTAAGTATATTTGGTAAATTCAATGTTGCTCTTTCGATTGATACCCGAAAAACGGCATTTCACCACGTATATGCCGAGAAAACGATTAACAAAGTTGCAGTCAAATACATTGATGTATATGGGTTTACACACTATGCCCAAGAACAACTTGAAAGTTTTATATTTAAACAACTCACCATGTATATGAAAAACTATGTAACAATAGTTTAGAAATTGTATTTTATATTGACGTTAAAAAAACTGCAGTTTACCTCTTAGTTATTTAGATATTTCGATTATAAACTTGTATTCCAGCTGTAACCGGAAACTGATGACTGAAGTCCCTGCACATGCAAAACCCTATTATATGATCTGGCAACGTTGCTTCGCGCGGAAATTCAAATTTGATATGTTAGATGAATTTATGTTGGTATTTTTTATATTACTTGAAAATAATGATATACGTAAATAAATTATATAGATGAAATCAAATATAATAAATAAAATTGAATGTAATAAAATGAAAAGTGTATTAACATTGATTTTTCTCATTACTTGTACGTGATTCCAGACGTGGCGCGGCGATGTGGTCGCGGACTACTGAGTGCGTGCTCTATATTAAAGAGACACTTTGAGTGGACAAATCAGTCTAATTTTTGATTAATAAGTGAGTAAATATGAAGTTCACTATTAACCGTTTATATGTGTATAAAAAGGATCGAAGTTCTGTACTGCAATATTGAAAAACAGTGATAAACTTACAACGGCCTTTTTATTGTTAGTTCCCGCTCTTGAAGCAAAGCTTTCTCGCAACTTTTTCTCCCTACTTGACTTCTCTATAATATCCCCTGCTTACTTCAACGTTGTTTTGCTCACAGCAGACATGTCAAGTGATGTGAGAATCGCGTTGATTTGACTTGCCCCAATACCGGCATCGATCATCGTTGAAGATCAATTTTTGATTAATTAATGTTATACACAAAAAATTATAATAATAATAGGAAATAGTATTAAGAATCTTCTAACTGCTGCAAGTTTTATATTCAAAACATGACGTTTTGTAGAATCATCATTGGGGGAGTATGTTTCTGATCTGTGAACGTATTTGATAACTTGGCCAGAAGGGCAGCGAATCGACCAAATTAAAGCTATACCACGCACTTGTTCTTTTATGATGTCATCAAAAAATAATTTTTGGTCACAATCATATTCATAACACCGCATAAAACTATTTAACGTGCAGCAGTCAATAATTTTTACCAAACTCTAACCTCACTTTGGTTTTACGTCAAATACTGATCGTACATTGCGTTGCCAAATCTTACGCATCAATGTATACTACGTTAGTAAAGCGAACAACGATGTTATCATTATTAATTTGTTTTCTGTTTTAAAATGACGATTTTTGTGTGCTAAACAACAAATAAATAATTTTTTAATTTTCTGTAATGTTCATATGTGAATTAAAATTTGTTGATTTTATTCATATACAACAGCTAGCTTGACTTTAGATTTGGGTGACTTTCTACCTTAAACATTAAGTGAAATTGAACTGGAGAAAAGCTTTTAAACAAAAATTGTAACAACGCTTGTTTGAGGGTGTCTAGTGATGAGTATATTAAAAGTCCTGATTACTTCGAGGCGAGGACTCTTTCCGATTTGGCAACTTGAGGCTAAGTCGGAAAAAGAGTAACCTTTTTTGGTTTTTCCTATTAGATATACGATACGTTATTAGATATTTAGCGAGGCCAGTGAAGGCGATTCGTTTAGAAAATATTTAATGGTTTTACCAATATTATAATGAAAATTTGACATTTTTGTATGAGACGTTTTTCCTATTTTTACTGAGATCCCTTTTGTAGAAAATGCTCTTAGCTTTAATTTAGTACATAAGTAGGCTTGAGCTACGATCAACCATGTTTGAGATTTTTGGGAAAAACCAAAAAGAGATATTTTTCGACGTAACTACTTTAGCTCACTTTGGAGTCATCAGGACATTTGAAAGATTCATTACTAGACATCTCCAAACAAACGTGAAAAGTCGCGAAACATTACGAAGTTTTCCGCAAAAATTCCATTTTTTCGATTTTGACTATTAAATTCGTTGTTGTCACGTTGAGCCATTATATCTGGTTATGTGTACCTCTCGCACAGGCCAGCATTTACATTACACAAAAACCCAGTAATTTTAAAACGAAAACGACCCAAACCTCGGACTAATTAATATAAAGTTGAAATTTCCCACAGTGGTTCTATTTGATGTTCTAAACAACATATGAAAAGTCCTCTACCCTCCCATACCGGGTTCCTGAAATCACAGACCCTTGAACACCTTGAACACTAGAAAAACGTTCAAAGTTACTGGGACAGACATTGCGAGAGAATCGTTAGGCCCCACGACAATCTGGTGTAGATGAAATAAAGATAAATCTGTTTAAGTAACATTGGTTTGTCCACCGTTTCTTCCGATGCCACAGGAAACACGAAAAGCGAGCGAATTAAAAAGAAATTGTCCGTTTATCTTCCTTTTTGTCGCAGGCTTTTGTGTTATAAATATCGCAAAAACGACTAGAATAAATATTGTTTGCCATAAAATAAGCTTCCCATACATATATTTACCATGTCTATACAACCGATAATAACGGAGCTATGAACACTTGAACGGCAGCCAACGCGCCCCGTTTTGGACGAATCCAAGTTCGCTATATTGAAATTCCGCGCACTCCCTCCGCCTTGTCATACTATTCCAACATTGCGGCGTGAAATCATCCTGTGATGATTATTGTTTATTGGTTACTTGTAAATATGTATGCATTATGTGGGAGTATAAAGGGTATCGGACCTTCTCCCCCACGTCCAACCACTTGCCCAACCAAACGCACACTGACGGTGTCTTGTGACGATGACTGTGTGTTTTTCTTAGCATTGCAAAATTAGGCCAGTAAAATAGGATCCGTTGGTGGAAATAAATGCTGGAAAGCGGGAGATTGTTTCGATCGCTTCATTTGACGTCAAATATAAGTATCCTAGGTTTGCACGGTCCCTCGGCGCGAGCTTACCTGAGGGCATGGAAAGAACCACGAAATCTTCGGACCTTTTCTAGTTTTTCGCTTATAAATTAAGTGGTGATTTTCAACGAAATTACAAGAACTAAACTACTATTACAAGAATTAAAGAGCATTAAATTCTGCGTCGGATGAGTATCCAACACTTTAAATTCGGTTCAGTGGTATGGTCCAAATCGACGGTCAAAAAACGAGAATTTTACAAATTTTCAATTTTCCGTCAGACCGGACGCCCAGAGGCTTTCCGTATAAAAAAAATCCGTTGGACTCATTCTGATTGCTAATATGAGTCGAGAGGCACCTAAGCTTTGATATTATAGAGGTTGCCGGATTAAATTAATGACCATTTTTTTGTCATTCCCCATCATAGCAATTAGGATCAATCCATATGAAGTGATGCAGTACTGGTCGCTCGATCATTTCGAAAAAAGATAATTTTTTGTGTGTTTTCACCCCTAAGTATTCGTAGATCAAAACCACTGTTATTTTATTTTTATTCCATTCGATTGAAATATGGCTGCCCGATTTGTTTCGTGGTGCACGACGTTTCTTGCAGTTTCTTAATGTAAACGTAAATCTTGATACCTCAAGAACGGTTGATCCTAGAGACCTGCGGTAAAAATCATTGTATTGCTTATATCTCGGACTGCATTTACAAGTTTTTTTATGTAAACGTAAATCTTAATATAACGTATAACGAGAACTTCAAAGTCCATAAATACCAAAATAGTAAAATTTCAGATTAAAGATATTTTATACATAAACTACCTCTAACCGTGTACGTTTAAATAGAAAATCAGCCCGAAAGACTTTATCTTTATCTGGATATATGAACTATGCCCCCCATAAAAAGCGGAAATTTTTGTAAAAACGTCAATCTTCGGGATTAAATCACACGCACACCCATAAGTAAGTGTCCTACATGTTTAGATTAAAAAATATAGTCCGACATGTGAGCAATACAATGATTTTTACCGCAGGTCTCTAGGATCAACCGTTCTTGAAATATCAAGATCTACGTTTACATCAAAAAACTGCAAGAAACGTCGTGCACCACGAAACAAATATGGCTGTCATATTTCAATCAAATGGAATAAAAATAAAATAACAATGGTTTTTATCTACCAATACTTAGGGGTGATAACACATAAAAAATTTTCTTTTTTCGAAATGATCGAGCGACCAGTACTGGACCACTTTGCATGGATTGATCCTAATTGCTATGATGGGGGATGACAAAAAAATTACCATTGATTTAATCCGGCAACCTCTATAATATCAAAGCTTAGGTATTTCTCGACTTATATTAACAATCAGAATGAGTCCAACGGGCTTTTTTATACGGAAAGCCTCTGGGCGTCCGGTCTGACGGAAAATCGAAAAATTGTAAAATTATCGTTTTTGGCCGTCGATTTCGACCATACCACTGGACCGAGTTTAAAGTGGTGATACTCATCTGACGCAGAATTTAATGCTCTTTAATTCTTGTAATAGTAAAGTTTCCGTTGGAAAGCACCACTTTGGAGTTATAAGCGAAAAACTAAGAAAGGCCCGAATATTTCGTGGTTCTTTCGATGCGCTCACGTAAGCTCGCGTCGAGGTACCGTGCAAACTTATGATACTTATATTTGACGTCAAATGAAGCGATCGAAACGATCTCCCGCTTTCCAGCATTTATTTCCACCAAAGGTCCCAATCGGGTCTAATTTTACTGGCCTAAATCAGTATGAGTAGTATTTTTTTGTCTCGTCAAGAATATTTGTTAAAATAATGTAGGCTGTGGGTAACAATTGAGCAAAGAAACTCTAAAACTAGATCTGAAAGAAATATTGCTACCCTATAGAATGATCATTATTAATTTATCAGAAAAATAATGAAATAGAGTCAAATAGGGACGCGATTAAATAATATCGGAAAGATCCTCATTTGACCACTCTAACGGAAGAACAGTATAATAGTATAACGGAGAAACGAAAGTAACTTATCTTAAGCAAAGAAATGGTATTAACAGCATTACATTTGACTAAATATTTTGACCAAACTAAGTATATACACCGTTGCTATAGTAACTCACGTGCTCTGAAAACAGCGCGTCCCATACTAAAATACCAGCAGTTAGCACTAAATGGTTTAGTTGCAATATTCAGTTTCATCATTTTATGCAATATATTACAGTGGTATACACTTTAATAAAACAAAACCACAATACAACCGTATATCACTACAATATTTTTTTACATAACAAATTTTTGCCTCGTCACTAGCTCCAACTTTAGTTTCAGTAAAGCAATCGACAAATATCTCTTAAATTTGTAATACATCAACCTTACCTTACCAATTTCCAATATCAGTGGGTCCACCTGTAATACTAACACCCGGGCTGGAAAAATTGTAACAATCTGCAAATCACAAATTATTTCCACACAAGGAAGAAACATGAACAATAAATAAAATTTAAATATATCGATAGAAACACAATTTTTATTTCTGCACACATAAATAATAAATAAACAATTAACAAAACTACTAATCAGCCTTTTATTTTATTTATGTTATGTTTTTTTTATATACCTTAAAACTAAACTACTAAACAAAATAATTTAAATAAAAATCAATGTAGCAAATTTTCTAAATTCTTATTTTTTTAATATTTAAACAAAAATGTTAAGTTCTCTCAAATGTTACGTTTTATTCTTTTCTTTAATAAAATATTTGTCCGAAATGATATATTTTACTGGCTAGTATAAAATTCAAATTAATGTCACTTACGATTTTTCTCCTCCTCTCAATACGTTCTGGAGATTACTGATTGTTTTTCACAATACAAATTACATAAAAACATATAGAAACAACAACTATGTAACATTATCAAGTAAACCATGGACAAAAATTGACATTTAAAATTTTATAATTAAAATATTAATTTCTTTAAATTTTAGATTTAAACACATAAAAAGAATCCCCAACACTACCTTAGACTAATAAAATAACATATTTATCTCTAAAACCCAACAATAACTCACAATTTGAGTCGAACAAACAAATTTTCACACTTGACAAAAATTGTCATAATCTTGATTTAAATCTGTTCAACCACCAATTTTACCCTTTAATCTTTACATAATATGCTTATATAACTATACCCATTAGTTTGACATCAATAACTAACACTTATAATACAAAATTAACTTTAAATGAAAATTTCTTCACGGCACAGGTGTATGGACATTTTTAAATTGAAATGGCTGAGAAAACACACATAGAACTACAAAAAAAAACTTTATACAACTTACACAGCCAATATGTTATCCAACGAAATTCCACAATAACATCATGAACCTAAATTAATTAAATTAGAACGGTGGCTCGACAAACCAATACCATAAATCGCAAAAGGAAAAATCACCCATTTTGAAAATTAAGCAAGGTAAGTTTCTTTTATATATGCTAATTGACTCAAAATATTATTTATTATATTCTAGGTGCAGTTTACCAAGTTTGAGCTATTGACGGAAGATCAAGAAAAACAATTCAACGTACCAAACGTTGTATTAAGATTTACAATTATTAAATTATATACACACTTAAATAGTATCCTTTTGTTGAAATATAAAACTTTTTATGCATGTTAACATAATGTGAATAAATTATTCCTCTAAAGAAACCCATTTTGAAAATTATTTTCAAAAATTGAGGTTATGTAATGAATAGATCGGATCGTTAAATAATCTTGCATGAAATGCAACTTTAACAAGAAATTATCGCGAACAGGATGTATTTAACTTAATTCCTGTATATAGCTAGCTTCAACCGTACTTCTGAAACTATTAAATAAACCTTTTAACAAAGATTCAATTACGAACGCCTGAAAGATAGGTTACCCAAATTACCTATTTAACATTTCTACCTGCAAATAACACAGCAATATGTAAAGCATGTTTCGCTGTATTTAGGCTGCTTTCGCAATTTTCATAATTTCCATTTCATGAGATGTAGTATATCACTGAACTCTCTGGATACGTACTATTTACAACCGAATTTCTTCGAGATGTACATTCTGCAATTTTCTTCAAAACGAATACCTTTCTATGTGAAGGATAGTTACACTTGCGTTACAGCACGTTTCTCATGGAGTAGGTTCTCGTTTGACTGTGTTTTGATGACTAGCTACATTAATTTTTCAGTTTTTGGTTAGTTAGTTTTAGTTAGTTTTCAGTTAGATTAGGATAGGATTAGATTAGGGATGGAGTAGGTTCTCGTTTGACTGTGTTTTTATGACTAGCTACATTAATTTTTCAGTTTTTAGTTAGTTAGTTTTAGTTAGTTTTCAGTTAGATTATGGTATATAAGCTTTATTCTTTTACTGTAAAAGACTATAGAATGAATCCTTTGACTGCTTGTGTTATGAATTGATTTCTGACCCTTGTTTACATTTGTTGTCTTGGATACTACAAATTAACCAAGGCATCGGTGATCATCACAGTACTGTTTGCAAACTAATGATTGCGATCTCATGCAAGAAGAAAATAAAATGTAAGAAAGGAATTGAAGAAAACTATATGATCAGTTGAACAGTAGATTTAATAATGAACATAGATGAATTTTAAAAGCTACCTTGCAAAGGAATATTCGAGGCATTCGAGCACTTATTTAGATCAGATAACTAACAAAAAGTCAAATAGCCAGTCTCGGTGTATTAGTGATTTGCATGTTTGCTTCATAATCCAAAGATCGCAGGTTCGATCCCTGGCCGAGCTGGTAATTTTTCATAGCGGAGAAAAATTAAAAACATTCTTCTCGGATAAGAAGTAAAACTGTAGGTTCCGTGTCAATGCGATGTTTGGCACGTTAAAAATCCCTACTGGGCCGTACTGGGTTTATTGGTCATAGCAATCGATGCCATGAGGTACGAAGGATGCTCCGCCATCCTGATTCCGCGCCCAAAAATAAATAAATAATAATAATAAAAAGTCAAATAGCTAAAGAGTGACCATGGTTAGATGGATCAAACCTAACCAAATCAACAGGCGTAATCTGGGCGCCAAGCATAGGTAGCTACCTGCTTTGAACTGAAAGTGCTTAATCCTTCATGCATTTTGGGTACTGGAATGAATTTTTATCTGTCCTATCTAAGTGGTTGTACATTACAGTAGGTATATTCCTTAATCAACTCGGTTATAAATAGACTGAAAATTGAATAAATTTAAAGTGCATTTGTAAAGTTCATTCATTTTTAACGTTCCATAGAAGTTTGTTTATGTAGACAAATTACAAATAAAAAAATCCTATTTTAAGGCCACAGGACATGTTATTAAAAATGTTCTTACATAGCATTTAATAAAAGGATTTTATTTTTGCTACCTCCTATGTAATTATAATGTTGAGTCGTTGAATATGCGTATATGCGTATTTATTCAATATAAAATATAATTTTCCGATTCGTAATTCAGGATCTATTCTATAGAAACTTACCCTAGTTCTCCAGACTACAAGTGGAATTAAAGAGTATTTTAAGTTTGGTGCCCAAATTACACGAGGGATTAATGCAGCAGGTAACTTGTAACGTGTTCAAATTCTCAATTTTAGAATAATGCAATTTTATGTCCGATTGCATTATAAAGGACTGTTTATTGTATTGTTTTGCAGCAGTAAACTGGCTTATTATTGTACTCGTAAAATAAAGTGGTAGTAGTAAAATAAAGTATATAGTAGTAAAATAAAGTATGGCAACTGTATATTACATGTCAAATTTTCTACTGTCAAGAATAGATGTCAAATTTATAAACTGTTTTTTTTTGATAATTAGCCAATTTTAGGAATCGAACATAAAGCTTTGTATGCAACTCTTACATAATCGAACTTTATAGACTCGCCCTTTTTATAGGCCTTGCTCGCTTCGCTCGCTCGGCCATAAACTGGACTTGTCGATAAAGTCTTACATTATGTACTTGTTACATAAACAGCTATTAAATGCAATAATAGTAAAGTATCTTAGTACGGTCCTGCATATTCAAATACATTTTAGTTGGGTTAAAATTACAGACGATATTAAGAATTAAACACTGTTCTCTTTAATATCAAAGGTCACCCCGAAGTGTTTTCAGACAGACGAAATTGTTTCTAGAATAAAAATGTAAACTTTATCTTAAAGCAAATGACGTCTTTGTAAATATCGAAGTTCACTGCAAAGCCTTCCCACGGTTAAAAATTGTGTTTCGTAGCAAAAATCCAGATAAGATAGAATTTATAAATATACAGAAATAATATCACCCTTTTAACAAAAGAATCTAATGTCAGAAAAGACATTTAGTTCAATTTATAGTTCCTGTGCATGGTTATCTGCAATATGTAAGAATAGATTTTTCTGAACGCAGACAAATAAAAAAACAGCTTGAGGCCACCTGCAAAATATCGAGTTTCACCCTAAGAAGCAGAATTTAGACGGTAAAGTCCCGTGACGCTTAAGAGAATGTTTGTTGAGAATGAAAATTTTAGGTGTTCATTCCTTATTGGCTTAAGAAGTGTTAGCCTATTTTTGATTGTATATTTAATTTTCCACCTAAAACTTTAAGTTCAGTATCGGGTTGCTTCTTAAATCTTAGTCGAGTACAGAGTCTGATAGAACCAACAATGGGTATAAGTAACAGGCCGAGCGGAAAGCGGTTTTCCGCGTCGACCTGGGGCTTCATCTCGGATAAGGCCCCGGTGAAGTTTTATGTTAGTTCGCGCCCTAAATATTACAGTTTTCATGTATGGAAAAAGTTACAGTTTGAGAAATACGAATTAGTTGTGCTAATACCGTTTTGTGTAGTTTCGTTATAGTACAGAAAGCTTACTTGCTTCACTTTATCGTCTAATTTTCGGTGTTAATAAATTAACACAAATAATCCAGTTTACTGTCCTTTGGAAATTTGGAAGAAAATTCAATCTCGAATAGAATTTTAATGGTTACCGATTTAACAAGAGAATTTACAGCAATTGGAATTTCAATGCTAATAATCTTTACTTGAGGAGTTTTCGTTTTAATAATATATATGACTTGTAGAATTTGAGCCAGCTCTAGGGTATTATTGCGTTGAAACAATATAACATTTCAGTAATCAAATTTGGGCTAATAATAAAAAGGTGTAGTTAACTGACGAATTTGTGGAACTATATGTGTTAAGTTTTGGATTGGTGAAAACAATAGCTAATCTATTATCGGCATTATTCCCGCAAACTTCAGTTTCAGCATTCAAGTATTAATTTGAGGATCATGGTTAGTATTCATAATTATTCGTTGTACAAGAATATTTTGGAGTAATAGGTCTACAGTTAATGATGATTTCAAGTGCAACATCGAGGGCAATATAGTGCAGTGTATTTGTAACGACGTAAATAGATATTAACATCTATTAAGGATTAACATTATTCGTTAAGTAAGTTGTTTTGGATTTTAAGATTGTTTACCTTTATCCGATATATTCAAGCTATTATCATGAATTATTACTGCTTATATTAAACAAGGGATCGTTCTTTTCATGGTAATAATTTATCATTTCATTCTTTTGTATTATTTTTCGTACTTATTATATGAATAATTATATGAATAAATCAATTTAAAATTAAATACAGTTATGATGATATTGGATCATTTACTTGCTTAAGTTAGTGTATTACATTAACCTGCTTCATATTAATTTGACTAATTTTGATTAATTATCGAATTCATTCAATATATTTAGCATCCTTTTTTGGTTGCGGATGCTGAGGATCTAACAAATGACTTGCAATCAAATGGCGCCCATATCCTTTTATTATGTCTATCAACCGTATTCTCTTTACAATTCGTAAGCTATGGAAACCAGACCTACGCCTGAGTTATAATTTGTTATCGAGAGATCTTAAAAGCCGGAGCAGTAAGTATTCAGATTTAGAATTTTTAGAGGTTACAGTGACGTCCATCTACGTCCATTTTATGTATGTTTTATATTCAGAATAATTTAAAGTAACAAAATATCAACTTTTCAAACTTGGTGCCCAGATTACATCCGCCCAACCAAATCATACAGAACAATACCTCCAAGCAAAACAATGATTACAAGAAAAAGAAGAAACAAATTCTTAAATTTCATTAAATATAGGAAGAGTACTGATTTTTGAAAACAATCTAATGATGAGAATATAACCAAGTAAAAGTAATAGCCAACCGGGTAGCGCAGAGATTTCATGTTTAATTGATTCATTAAAGGTTTTGGACTAACGCGTCGAGAGGATAAACCAAATATCAATGAGAATAATAATTAAGAAACAGTTTTTCTCGAATAATACATAAAACTACATGACAGATCAGTTGTCAAAGTTATATCAGACGTGTTAAAAATCCCTAATGAAAGTAGAACTGCTTAACGGTACCTTGCAGTATAACACAACAGAAATAGAAAACCACAATATTTCCTAAGAAAATGTGACAATATCAACAATAATCAAATTCCAGAGCACACACGTGTACTTACACATACAAACAGTGTAATAAGGAAACAGGAAAGTAATAGTAGATTACTTACCGAGGCGGGAAGTAGAACATTACGCGGAGAGCAATGTTGCTGCCCGAGGCGCGAAGCGCCAAAGGCAGCAATTGCTCGACTATTCACAATCGTAGATAATTATGTTCTTACATTGATACCTTATTCTTGATATATGTAAAACACAACACCAGCGTTTTTATTCAGGTGGCGATAAAATGACAATTGCTGCAACAATTGTCAAAGTAAATTCGTGTCACTACTAAACCAAATTTAATTACATTGCTCCTAATTGCAATTTACACGATTTAAAATGCCTGATAGTGAAACTGATGTAAGTTGCACAGCACCGGAATTGCGAGAAGTTGCTACTAACAGTGATTGACTGTTTGTTACCTGCTAAAAGTAAAGATAGATACGAAAACTTCTGCCATCTGTTGAGAATATTTAGAACGAGCAAAAGGTAAGTAATGGATATTACTAACCAAGAGAACTCATTACTAACCAAGAGAACTTATTATTGACTATGGTGTATAATAAACTACTTTCTAACTTTTTAAACATCAGTAATAAACACATTATGTATCGATTGTGAATAAAAGTTATTACTTTTAGCTTCTAAAGCTGCTTATTTGGTTTTGCTTATTCTCAGTTTACAGGCCAACAACTTTGTTAAAATTCACATGAGAAGTTAATCAAAGTAAAATGTGATTTTATTTGTTAAAATGTAATTTTATCTTATTTTTTTGTTTCACTTTATGAAAGATTTTGTAAAACTGGTATTACTACATACATACTTGATTTCGTCAAACGAGAATTAACCGTACCTTTACATAATCTGATTAATGTGCGTTTTGTAATGAATTTTGATAAAGTGCTATTAAATTAAAATGAAATATGTGCAATATACTCTACAGGGTGTAACTAATATAACTTCAAACCTCATAATGGGGGGTATCAACATGTGGACGCAAACATTTTTTCAATGCGATTTTCTCGACAGCTAGCAGGAAGCGATCACATGTTAATAAAGGAAAATATGTTCTAAATCTTTACAACCCCTATTACGAGGTTTCTAGTTATTTTAGTTACACGTTGTATATTGCATTTGAAAATAATCAAGCAAAAGCATTATGCATACATAGGTAACCAATTATACAGCACGCTATTTTATACATTTATATTCCATAGTCAGTAAATAGCATTGTATAGGTATTAAATAAATAGCATTGTGTATGTATTAACTGGGCTCTACATATCTACCTGCATTTAAAGTAAGAGGTATTAATATAGCATCTTAGATTTTTATACTACCTGTAGAGGTATATTTTTTATTTTTGTTCCTGTTTTTTTTTCTCTAAAACCATTGTTCACCATAATATAAAAAATAAAAGAATATAGGATTTTCCAAATTTAATCAAACAAGTCTTAGTATGTTCTTCAATCTAGTGTACATGCACTTCAATTTTCTATTTCCTCGGCTGTAGGTATCCTGACACGATTTACGTTTGTTTTCAAGAGAGTCAAACTGTCGTCTCCACATTTTCTTCAAGCATAAAACAAAATTGGACAGTCCTTGTTTCATTTTAAAAGAATTTAACTTGAAACCTTATTCACAGAATTTCCCCCTCAGGAAATAAATGTGCCAATCAAATTAACTCCCAATAAAGTCCCTGCAATCTTTGTAACTTGTGCGTGCCACCACAGTTTATTTACCGTTCCCTTTAGTCCTATCCATTTTCTAAAAACTTAGAAGATTTGTAGAAGTAATTGTACTGTTACACATCGAATGAAATTAGATGTATAGATCTAATTAATTTAATTGCTTGAAGTTACCTACTCTACTGGAATTTGATTCAAGACTGTTAATGGTAATAGATTACGAAAAGTTTTGCAGCTTGACAATTTGTGTTTTAAAACACATCCATCTAAAAAGATACGAGGGTAGACATTTTAACGAAATTCGTAGGAATGTTTTATTTTGCGTGTGATATTAGCATGTGCAGAAAAGAGCTGACCATCCCAGGAGGTTTTACATGATCCCAGGACAATATTGTAGTCGAGCATGCGCATTTCAACAAGTCCCATGGGACAGATCGTGACGCGAGTGATGAGCAGGCCTACCACCACATGCGATTACCAATGGAGAATTCCCCGAAGAGGGGACAGTAATGAAGGATACGTATCGACTCGGCTTTTTCATTCATTCCTGTTATCTCATTTGTTTAACTGGCAAAGAATGCACATAAAGAGGGATAACAAAACGAATATGTGTCTGCATACAAAAGGAAAGTAGCGTACCCAGTCTGTATGTTACATTTTACTATAGTTGGCTTTGACGTGAGAAGGAATGTAATAAAAACAGGGCGAGGGGAAATTCTTAGAGGGTGGATGTAGTTGATTGTTCTTTCGCGTTAGCCAGAGGGACGACTTTACGAAGTAAATAATAAAAGTAGGGCTGAGAAAGGAACAGTCATTTGTCAAGGTAAAGCCGAGTGTTGCTGAGAGATATCCATAAAAAATGTTCGCACTTTGAATGGCAATTTTGTTTCCAGTTTCATCACTATCAAAATTAATGAGGAATTTAATAGGTCAAAGTTTGAGCAAGTCATGGCAGATTGTTGCGAATATTGACAAGCTGCCCATATATCAGTAATTTGTAATCGCTCATGCATGCCGATGTATCGAAGCTGTGAATGAAGCACCATATTTCACGGCAATCTGCGAGGTTTCAGTCTCAGATGCTTTTCGCTCGATTTACGGTCAGCCGTTGTCCGTCTCCTTTGAAAAACATAAATCACCGGTCTGACTTCATCAAATGTTTACAGTTTCATGATAAATATACAGGCTATGAAAGTATACACATAATAAATTTTCGGAGATTTTTCTCTAGACGCACGATTTTTTAGATTACAATTAGGAAAAAAATCATTTTGTTAATAAATATATACATAAAGTGTAGAAAGGTTCCATTAACAGGGTTTCAATAAATACAACGTTAGCAACTGTTACAATAATAAATTCAAACATTTCTTTATACTGAGAATTAATGTAAAAATCTGTATTTTTTGATGTAGGTTCAAATGTTGGAACTGAAGATCACTAGGAGTGATCAAAATGCGATTACGTATTTGAAATTGTAAATCTTATGAGATTACTGACCTGGGGTTGTGATACAAACGTGATATACTCATTCCTGAAATTGCAATTCATCATATAGTGCCTACTTCAGAAAAATAGTTATTACTTACATTTGAAAATCCAAAATTTAAGAAATATATTATAGGCTATAGTATATCAACAACTATAAGCTCAAGAATTGTAGAAAAGCGCTTCTTACGGGTAAACAATATCTTAAATATTGCTTTTTAGAAACTGTCTATGTAAATTATTACGGCTCTACAAAGTTTTAGCATACTTTACAAATGTCATTTACATAATAAGATTTTCTTTCAGAACACTAACTGTCCGAAATTAGTTATTATAAACACTTTTCTCTAAATGTGCCCAAATAAAAGGATGGTGGACGGTGAATTCATGCAATTTACACAGTAACGCTATTTGTCACAAGAGACAATGACTCTAACTAACTAACCAGAAGTGTTAAAAAAATCATGTACCAGATATACATTAATCATGTATATCATGTATATCTGGTAGTTATATCACTTGAAATCAGTAAGGAAAGGTATTCTTTGTATTTTTTATTTGATACTTCATTCTCGTCAACATTGATATTGACACGTACTTGTTAAATTTGAAAAAATTTCTTCATTCTATAGACTAAATGCTTGCTGATCTTTAAGTAATTGATTTACTATTCAGTAAGGATTTTAAAAAGAAAACTTCAAAATGAAATCTTTACTGTCCACAAGAAGTAGAACGACACTGCTTTCACGGACTGCACTGAGGAATGACTTTATCTTTACTAATCAGTAGGTATAGGATTTCTATGCATTTGCATGTTTTTTCTGCTTATAGCAAACATATGCAGAGGTATATTTTTACATGTTTAAGCCACTTATGAATCACATATGTCAATTTGAAAGTGCATATAAATGCATATTTAGGTGTTTTTTATAAATGCATGCATATTTTAGAATATTTTACCACTTGAGATAGGGTAGAAGACAGCCAGTTTTAAGGGTGAACGTCGTGTGGTCTCCCGAACACCCGACTGGTGTAGGTGAGAATAAATTTTTGTACTCGACATGCTTTGCAACTAATCTTTACTAGCCTTACTAGATTATGGAGACTCGCTTCTTCGTCACTCGCCCCACACACTTTTCAGCTCGTTCGTAAAGGTTAATTCACAAAGCTTGTCACGTAAATAACTATAGCGTTCTAAACGACACATTGACACGGAGCCTACGTTTTACATCTTTGTCTGAGAAGAATGAATATTTTTCATTTTTCTCCCATGTGAAAGATTACCGGTTTGATTGGAGATCATCAAACCTGCGATCCTTAGTTTATGGCGTCGACATGCTAACCAATAATCCTCCGAAGGTGGCAAAAATCTTTATTGTTGATTTTTAGGAAAGGTATCTACTTCTGTATTTCCGTAGACTATAATGCTATGATTACTTAATCGAATCTGAGATAATTCCAGTCTCAGACGTTTATAAAGCGTCTGACGTTGCATTGGTACATGTCTTAAAAGGTTTTATTTTCTTATCTAAGAATTTCATCGAGAGAATTTCATGTTCCAGTTCAGAGCAGGAGAAGGGATTCCGACGAATCTCAGATTGTAATAAGTATACATCGATATTTATTACTAGTATAAGTTATTATTATTACTAATATTAGTCGGATCCGGCGATCAATGTCAGGAGTGGAAATATTTGCGTATGGAACACCATACCTCAAAAATAATAAATAGTACCTAATTAGAAATAATAGGCAAAGCAAATAAATTAAATAAAAATCCATTGATTGAACATTCGTAAATATTTAATTGAAGGACTCGGGATAAAATAGCCCTTGTCCATGTATAATTAAAAATAAAATTTAATAAAAATCGAATAATAAAAGTACTGAAGAATCGACATTTTCCGTTTCCAAGGAAATATTTGTGTCTCTTATGGTTGGATCTGCATATTTATTTACATAAAAATGTAATTTATACATGTTACGTATGTTACTGATGATGGAGTGAGTTGATTTCGTGACACGCTATATCACGATACCTATCCTTTATAGTTTCTTTGGTGATTTTTGCATTCTCCCTACTTTTAGTTGCCATTTAAATTGGTCTAAAGTCTTTCCTGTTTCTATAACTAAACTACTTATCCTTTATATGTTTTCGTTTCGTTTGAAAGAAGAAGCTTTGAAAGAATGTTCTAGTGGCATCACCTTAGTGAATTCCGTTTTCTTTCGTTTTATTGGAAACGCATTGTTTGTGGGTTTAATGTGATTCTGGGTGGTGAATTTTTCATTTAATTTTGGCAGCCTTCGGGGATTTGACACTATAGTTTTTTTGAGATTATGAACCAATCACCGCACTTTTGACTCTAGCAGTTTGGCAATTCTTTGAGGCCGCCTTTCAACTTAAGGTTTCTCTCATCTTTTTATCTTTTTTGATTTTTCTTTTCTCTTCTTGTAACTATCATTGGACATAAATATTTCTATTATCTGGGCTTTGGTTACTTGTTGTTGTCGCTCTTGAGTAACGTTATGACTAACTGACATTCCTTCCGATACAACAACCGCAGGATTTCTATAATTTACAGTAACTGAACATAGAGGTATTGTGAGAGTATGTAATTAAATTACTGTGTACATCTAATTATAACATTAAGCAATCACTGTATTAAAGTAATCAATTAATTAATGTATTATATAACTATTTTTCTGATTTAAATTGTTTTTACCCAGTATAACATTTAGGAACCTGTGCATATAAACTTTCATATAAACTTTGTTAGAATTTATTCCTGTGAGTGCGCCCGTTTTCTTGATTCCTAAAGGTTATTAACTAATTACTATTTACTTGGGGCATTGCATGATCCTTTGTTGCCCTGATTTAATTTTTATACATAAACAAGTTTAGAGTAATTGCCCGGCTCGCATGCATTCCTTAACTTAACTATATTTGGTTTCTACATAATTATTACCTAAATACTTAGCTAAGTTAGTGCTAAGGTTATTTGATCTTCAATTAAAGTTTATTTACACGTTATCTCTCATGGAAATAAAGCATTTTATATTTTATTTAGTGTCTTATTATTTATATGAATTATCAGTTTTGTTTTATTTATGTTTTGCTTCCTGCAGTTCTTTAGGTACGTTTTATTGGGAAGAATCTACCGCATTGGAAGAAGTCGCAGATGTGTAGCTCTTTACTGATATTGTTATTACTAATTTAATCGACTCTTTGCGCCCGTTGCAGAAGGCATCTTGTGAACCCACGCGCTAGCACTATAGCTAGCTGGCAGCCAACAGGATTCACTGCGGTTATAGCTTGTAAGTGATTCCCAATTAGCGACCCTCATTTTGTGGGAAATAATTATTACAGCATTTTATTCAGCTTTTAGTAGTTTTAAAAATGTAGGGCCGTTTTGCTCCGAACCCTGCAATTACATGCAGTTAAATATGTAAATCTTTACAAAAATATTCATATAACTATTTGTAAATTTTCAATATTTTTTCATAACAAATATTAAACGATTAATTATGAATTAACCATTTATGAAGCACGAATTATTTTTTAATGTTACCAACCCCTCCCCTCTATCGACTGTTTTAATTCTATATGTATTTACTCTATACCTCAGCAAATTTTACTTCGTCGGTCCTGTTGTTAGTTCTTTTTCACTGTAGCTTCATTACGGTTTAGCTTGACGATTTGACTAGAAAGATCTTTTACTGTAGTCAATGAAACTTAATGTTTAGCTTTTAATAGCAATTAATCTCGTTGATATCAACTGTTGTAAACTAATTGCTTATTTAGTACACCATTTCTCTATAGATTTATATCTCTTGTGTAAAGTCATACCAATCTGTAGAAGTGTGTCGGTCACAAGGAAAACTAAATCCCAGATTGGTTTAGTTTATTAATCGAGTTATCTACAACTAAGTTCCATAGCATGAGTATCGGAACTCCTTTGGGGTATCTCAAGTCGTAGAGGGTATAATAAATTAAACATTGTAGATTATTTCTAGATAACACGATTGTTTAGCAATTAAAACGTATAATAATTATAATTAAATATATTTTAACACGTAAATATTATCAAATATTAATATCTTTGTCGTAAAATATGTTTTTTAATTTTTCGTAGCGTTTTCGTCCAGTTTATCTGAATAGTTTATACGATTAAAAGTAATTTATTGTAATTAATTCGCATATAACATGGATCAACATCTAAATAGATACTTAAAACAGTTGCAGATTTCATATCTTTTAATATAAATAACACAGGAATCACTCATCAATACATCACAAAAAATTTCTTTGTGTAAAAAACACCGCTGCTCCTTATAGTAAAACTTGATACATTCCTTTAATTTTTCGTTAACTATGCGTGAAGATATACAGAGCTATCTAAAAGTAGTTGTTGATCAGATATCAAATAGCAAACCCAGCTTCTTGTCTGCCTTTAATTGATCAATTACGATAATGCAAATCAGGTTCAACCATGCAATTGACCGCTGTTCGAAACGGATTCTACAACTCGTAGTTACGAGTACAGGTTTTGCTTTAGGCACTCTTAGAATATATACGTTCTTTGAACTAAATGTGGGCATTTCAAAGAGAGACTGGTTAAGCTTTTAGAATTTATATTTAATTTTCTTTGGATACATTTAAAATGACTTTCTTGAAATTTAATTAAAATACCTATTTGACTCGACCACTTAACTACATAAATCACTGGAATTCTATAAATAAATAACTTGATTATTATCAGGAAATGAAACAGAATTTAAATATTATTCTTATATATCAAAGCTTAATAAAGGATTTTTATTTTTATACTTACTGTATCTTTGCTATCTAAACAACGTAAAGTGGTTCCTTGTAAGCTGTCTAGTTCAATTTTAAGATGACGCCTACAGACTGAATCGTATTTTTAATTTAATATACGCTTGGCCGATGTAACATAAAAGGTTTTAAAACAACGTGATATTTATACGAAGGTGACACAAACATGTATTATAATAATCATATCTGTCATCCGTCCATGTCCACTAGCTGTAGTTTCGGGACTATCTAGAACAACTCGTTATATGTCTGACACCAGAACATTTTAATCGGCTTGCTTATATCATATAATAATCCTTATACTTTTGTAAATGTCTCGTTATTTGAAGGAAATTTAGATAAAACAAGAAACTTGGAAATAAATATCAGAAAATTCACTGTCTGAACCACCCGGATTCATAATCTTATGAAAATATTATTGCCATTGAATGGCTTGCAGTAAACGCATGTACCAAGGTAGCAATGCTGGTTTTCTTTTTAGATTTACAATCTGTGCAAAACTTGCAATTATAATAATAATAATAATAATTGCTACAACCCATAACCCGGAAACCAGGCCCCAGAAGCTATAAGCTTGTGCGGGAGGGAGGGGGCGATTATTATTATTACGTAGGCCCTATGTGCGGCTGCAGCCGACTTACAGATGGAACAGCGCAAATCCCACATTTGTGTCACAGCTAAGGAAAACTGCAGAAAACCTTAACCAGATCTGCCGGCACCGGGAGATTAATAAATATAATAATAATATTAAGACTAATAAAACCAATTCAGCTAGCAGCCCTGCAATTCTCCGTACAACTAATTAAGACTAAATGTCTGTCATAAATGCTGAAAAAAATGTCATAAATGTGCATTCGACTTACTTCTGAGATAACCGAAATGAAGCAAGTAGAAAACTATGAACTATAATCAAAGGAATCTATATTGAAACAAATATTAGAAGAAAAGGAGATAAATAAAAAAGGAGGTTAGCTTATCATACATATACAAATAAGGAACAGTTACTGGTGGTGTTCAGTAAGCTGAAAAATAAAAAAGCAAGCTATTGACAAATGACATTTGCACGTCACTGTCTTGCTTAAGTGCGCAATGCCTTTTTTGCCTAAGCCTATAGAAGAAACAAGAAGTTTAAATCCTAGGCTTGTGACAAGCTTCAAAGAAAACAAACACTTTTCTGGATTTAGTTATAGCATTTTCTAGGTTACATATTTATAATGTCTTCCTGAAGCTTATAATTATATTTATTTCATACTGTATCGTAATATCCATGTTTACGTTAACGATTACAGTCCGATAAGTAAGACTGGATTTAAATAATAGTTATTTATGTACCAAGTCAGTAAGGTGATTCATTTATCGGACGAGTCTGAGATTATGAGACGAGCCATGCGCAAACCATATTTGCGGCAGGTAAAATGCTTGATTTGTACAGTAACGTAGTGTTTGTTTACTTCCACAAATCGCTATGGTAATGCATGGCTTTATTGATGGTTGGCGATAATAGTTATAGAAATATCTGTTATATTTCTATCTGTTTACTTTGTCATAATAAAATTTGATAAGTTATATCTCCATTTTTTAAATTATAAATTTTTACGGTTGGCGATACAATTTTGTTTGCACCACGTCAGAAAGTGTCTTTATCGAACTAGCCTGTTATTCGGCTAGCTCGCTTCGCTCGCTCGTCTCATAATCTCAGACTCGTTCGATAAAGAATCACTTTGCTGACTTGGTATACAATCAATACCAATACGAATACAAATCAAATACAAAAAAAGGCGACAAACGATTTCTGTTTAATGTCATACAGTCATGGTTATGTTGATAAATATTTGCGGCAGGTAAAATACTTGATTTGTACAGTAAAATAAAGTGTTTGTTTATTTCCACAAATCGCTATGGCTTTATTGATGGTTGGCGATAAAATAAATTATCTGAATAAATATTTAAGTACAGTTAGCACCGACTTCTTTATAGATGAACATATTTTGAATTCGTCAAAGAATTACAATAGATACTCGTTTTTTATAGATACTATGGGTTTCACAATGATCTAGGACACCAAGGCGAATATGATAATATTTTTTATTATTTTATCATATGCATTTACATTAAAAAAAATAACATCATGTTAGCCTTGCTGTGCTAGATTATTATGAAACCAATAGAACATGTTTTGAACGGAAATTTAGCTGTCACCAAATTACAAAAGTTAGGTTAGGTATGTCTTGTGGTATGTTCATAATGAATGCTATTTTAATCATTTTATAGTCATTTATTTTCATAACAGCACCCAGACAAGATATGAATTAGAACAGTTCACAGTTCTGTGTTGTCATGGCAACCGGCAACGAATCGGTAACATCAACTTACTGTGGCAAATAACAAATTGGTAAATAAACAAAAACAGGTCGGTAGCGCAAAAAATTATATTACGATACGAGACATTTAGTATTTACTTTAGAGACATGGTCATAAATAATGTATGAATGTTTTCATTCACCCTTTTACGAAAGTGTAACTTTCTATCTTGATAAGGCAACCGAAAGCGAAAGTAAAACATGCGAGGTGTTTGCTAGGTATGAAAAACTTTCGGTCCCTGGACAACGAAGTAAAACTGTCAAGTTTTTTAAAATATAATATAAGGTGGCTGTTGTCAACACTGCCTTGGTAACAATACTGTTTTATATACAATAGTAGTTTGTGCAACAAGGGTGGATATGATGCCTATATCGCACGAGGACGAAGTTTGAAGCACGACGACGAAGGTGAAGTGCCTCAGTCGTTCGAGGGCGATATAGGCATTCCACCCAAGTTGTACTGTATCTTTTTTCTTCGACTAAGCAAAACAATTACAAAATAGTTTGCATCTCCTTGAGATGCAATCTATTTATGGGACATGCATAGTCTTGCATGTCCTTGAGAAATCGAATACAAGGATTAACCTATGCTTTTATCCATGCTAATGGTTTGTAAAATAGTCATTGTCATTGTCCTTGTAGAATTTTTAAGACAATTATTAAAACTTTGCAGAAATTAACATTTTCGAAGAGAAAATTAATACTTTAAATTTCGTTTTATAAAAAAAATAAAAAAGAAAATTCTCCCAGCTGGAATTGAACCTACGTCGGTCAGCTTAAGTCTATTTATACCTAGCTTCTACAGATTGAGCAACCAAACCCCATCACAAGCTGTGTCTACTACAGTGGCGTAACTATCATGTGTCAGTTCGGGGCAAAGCCCCGGAGCCCGGCGACTTTGGGGGGCCCATTGTGATACCTGAAAAGGATAGAGAGACTTTTAAAATAAAGAATGAGTATAAATAATACCGAAGTATTTGTTGATAAGTTGATATATTTATTATTTGTCATTCCTGTATAAGAGTAGTTGTTTTAATGATTTATTTTTATTTTTGTTTTTAATTTTATCTTTGTGTTACTGAGTCACTGACTGAATTATGTTTCTTATTCTTAGGATGAATTTTACAAAATATAGTGAATAGAAAGTATATGGTTTTATTTGTTAAATCGTAAGCTAGCATAGTTTAGTTACTAACCAAGACCTTTTGGTTACCAGACGCCGTGAAACTGATTCTCATTAATTTAAGCTAGTTAGTTAGTTAAACAATTAAACAAATGTTAAACAAATATCTATTCGTTCGCTCAATCACAATCAACACAATGGTCGCATTCAACAGACTTACCTGTGATAAACCGGTGCTGCTCACTGGAAGATTTTAAGTGAATTATGAAAAATTGGTTACCGGTTGAAAAATTTAAATTTACTTGCCAAATACAGAGTGACATAACCTAATTCGATATTTGTAATAATAATGATAATAATGGAACAGATAATATTAAATGAGGGTAATTTAAATCAAAATTGTAAATATCAACCATTTTTTCGGAAGCAATCGTAAAAATATCCATTAAGCACAACAAAATAAACGTCTAAGGGCGCTGTTGTCAGGTTTGTAACCTCACTTTAATTGTACCTGTACAGTATGTAAACAAACCGTATTTAGAATGTGAGCACAGGTGAGCAAAACTGGTGACCCAGACCGGTGTGACCGATTGTTACGGATTATTGTTAACCGATCTCAGAACCGACCGATTATTGTTAAGATTTTATTTAAATTTCTCTTCTTTTTTGCGACCGTGTGGGGGCCCTAATGATTATTTTGCCCCGGGGCCCAATCGCATCTTGTTACGCTACTGGTCTACTATACTTATTATAAAAGTAGGTTGTACTTATTTAAATGATTTAATATTTATGTATTTTTAGTATAAAAGTATAATTGTTAAAGCTACAATTTCACAAATCACGTTATTTTCAAATACTTTAAGTTTTATTGAAAGAAGGAAAGATTGATTTAACTTACTTTTACTTCTATATTTATGACAGGAGTTGTCAATAAATTAATTATAAATAAAAAAGTGTCAAATTGGACTACGTTGATTGGTTGTTTTCATATCCGTACACCTTCCTGGAACTGCATACATTTCCATTGCGCGAAACGTGAAGAAAACGGGTGATTTACAGGTAAGAGTAGAAAAAACATTATTTTATTATAATCACTGTATCATCATTTTATTTATTTATTTACGGTGGTTAATAAATGTCAAGGGGAGAATGAAAAGTTTAATACATTACACGCTGCGTAAGCCCTTTCAGGAGCTCGGTGTTTCTAACTAGCCTCGGCTACGCTTACGCTTCGCTTGGCCAATCAAAAACACCTTGCACCTAAAAGTAAACTTCCGCAGCTTGTAATGTAAATAACTATTTACGCGGGGCACCTGTAATAACTTTATCCCCACGTTCCTTCCAGGAGGAAGTAATTAAGATACGCTCAATCAGCGGGTAATTGCATAGCAATTGCTACCACTCGCGGAGCGTGGTTTCCTATCCACCCTCTACTAGCTCACCGCCGGAACCTCCCGTCCTCTTTCATAAGTTCCTCGTCCATTATTAGGACTATTCCCCCAATCCATATCAGGACTTGGTTCTTAAATGGTTTTGTCACCCCGATCTCCCAGTTATAGGCCTGATGTGCCCCTGATACAGCTTTGATAGATTGAAGTAGCATCCCGCTGTGTACCCGTTATGGTGAAGTTGTTTTGAACGTGAGAAGCTATGTATCTTCGCATCAACGCCCCTTAAGAGTAGGTCTCTAGACGATTTTTGGGAATCCGACGACTGGAACTGCACAGACAAAGCCGAAACCCCATACTGTCATCTCCGAGACGCTACCTGGTGGCATGTAGTTTCCCATAGGTCAGCGAGCGAAGTCCCTGACTGAGATACACTTCACTTAATTCTCCTCCATTCGTGTAGGTTAGATAGCGAGAAACTAGCTTCATATCAGACCCTGACGTCAGGTAAGAATCAAACCATCCACACCGGACCTCTTGTTAGCAGAATTTCCTCCGCAACGTTTTAGAGTCATCGTCGAGAAACACTTGCGTGTAACTCTATCACACATTATATTCTTGCGTCATCCGTTACCTAGACAAACCTGGGCTTGAGTAGACAACAACCAGTTCTAAGGGTGAACGCCGTGTGGTCTGCCCACTAGCTAATCTCGGATATTAGTGCTCCTTGATACCTCTAACGACTGCCTAATGGTATACTAATTGAGTCCGACACCTAGCACGACTGCTTGTCGGTTTACCCTGTCAGAAACATAGTCAGCCAGAATTTTGCTGATAGCCACCTAAACACGTTGTGAATCATAATAGTTCTGTTAGTTTGCTGATTTAATAGCAATTGACTTTACCTTGTCGCAAAATTAGAAGGAGTAGTTAAGACACACATGTTTACGTAGCTTAATAAAACACATTTTACCGCAAATATGTTCATATTACATAAAATACTCAAAATATCTCAAAAAGCAACATAGCTATCTAAGTCTCGATTATGCCTTTTATACATATATTTCTAAATATCAGTCCTAATACCCTTAAAAATATCTCCAACATTTGACAAACGTTTTGCCTCTCTATTCTTATTGTACGAAGAACAGTAGTAGTCTTCCAAAGGCACAACTTAAGTGCACCTAACGATTATATAGTCTGAAGAATAGTTTCCCGTAAATAACTGCGATATCTGCAAAAAAATGGTTGCAAGATAATTTCTTTCCTAAGTATCCTTTCACTAGCCGTACAATCAGGATAATTCAACAATAATCCACGTCAATTCTCGGATGAAGTCCAGCAGTTTAACGGACGGTGCCCACACATCGGGTTATATTAATATTATAACGAACACATTTACACGATTACATAAATCTGCAAAAGATACGTATAATAAAATGATAAAATAAATCCACACAAGCTGCATGGTCTTTGCTGTACCTATAGTAAGTAATATTGTACGATACATTGGACGCGGTTGCAGCTGCAGTGCTAATAATCTATATATTTAAAACAGAAGGCTTATTTTTGTTCCAGTTCGTTTGAGAGTTCCACCGGACCGATCTTTTGCGATTCTTTTTTTGTATTAAAACTTTCGCTGTGTAGATTAGTAAACACTATTTAACTTTTATATTTTTTTAATGTTAATTTGGAAAACTTTAAAATGTTTAATTTGAGACGGACGAATCGGACATTCACTTGGGACGCCCTCTCACTTTCTCCGGTGGTGAGTTTCGTAAGTACTCCAGATCTCCCGCTTATAAATATAAAAGGGTGATGCAGTCTACTTCTATCATTAATAAGCGGTTAATGTTTAAAAAATTGTTAGGTTGCGTAGACAAAAACTGCATAATTTAAAATTACGGACAACAGACGAATTAAAATAATAGCTGATGGCAATTGCTTATTCAGAGCAGTTTCGTATTGTTTGTATAAAACGCAGGGAACTTGCCAACACTATGTTTTAAACAAGATCGATTTTTGATTTTATTCTTATCATTTCGTAAGGTAGAATTTCCGTAGTATGTATGTAGAATAAACGAACGGTGTGGGGTAAGCCAGAGAGGGGTAAGCTAGGCTTAGAATTTTCAACTGGTTATGTTTGTTTGCGTTTATTTAAATAATCACTCACGAAAATCCGAAGGATTGAAATCACATATCTGTTAGATAATAAGCATTATGATTTTTCTTCCTCTTGTGTAATACATAAATACATTTAAGTTATACTTTTTTGTTTTGGTTTTTTGGATAATAAATAATTTATAACAACCTGTTTTGTTACTCTTATCACCTAGTCTCCTGTAATTTTTAGTGTAAACCATTCAGTCATTAATTTTACAGTCATTGATTTTATTGAGTAGCCACACGCATAGGGTTAGACGGTATTATAAATCTTCTTGCTTTTCTTGCAATTATTCTGGAATGCCTTTAAATTACTCTAGTTGATATCTTTCCTTTTTGCTTTATAGAAACCCAGATTTTATCTGATCGAAAAGGCAGCGTTCAGTGCTGTTCTGGGTCTAACTAATATTTCCTGGTGTTTGTGTTGTCCCAGCATATTTATCTGATCGAAAAGGCAGGTTCAGTGCTTTGCTGGAGAGCATGCGTGGCCCAGACCTTATATGTTCGAAAAGGCAACGTTCAGTGCTTTCCTGGGCCTGTTTGTCAGGAGTCGATGCTTATCTGTTCGAAAAGGAAGCGTTCAGTGCTTATCCGACTCAACCTAAAATGTGATGTTATTATGTATTTCCTTAATTTAAGCTGGTGAGACAGTCGTTTTCTGATTGTATTATTCTCTAGGATTTTCTTATTTTATGAGCGATATTAGGCAATCCCCATAAGTTATTACTTTTTTTTTAGTTACTATAGAATAAAATATAGAGCATTAATTGAGTAGTGAATGAGTGAGTGATCTTATATCAATCTTCTCCTTCTTGGAGGAGCTCCTTTTGAGGTGCGACAGCGTACTCAGGATTGTGTTTTGTTTTACAGTGGTTGTATAACATTGAGACCGAAGAGACGAATAATCGGAAAAGGAAGTGTTTGCTTATGCAACAAGTCGGTTAGTTAATTAATTGTTTTATTAACCTTTGTCTCTCAAAACGTATCCTTACACATCGAATGTTGTATATAGGGAAATCCTTCAATGCTTTTGACCGTCATGTCTTGACGAGGTTTTCCTAGTAAACTGTAATTACATAGAAGTAGGTATTTATCAACATAATGCATACTGCATACATACAGAGTGTAACAGAAGTATCACATAATGGCTGTAACTTTTCAATTTGTTGAGTTACAAACAAAAGTATTTTTGGTTGTCTCGATGCATATTGTGCGTTTTTGGTTTGTTTGTATCTTCTTTTTTTTTGTTGTTATTGTTTTCGTTAAAAGTGTTTATTCTTTTAGAGTTAGTAATGCTATTTTATCATAATGAAAAAAAAAGTTAAAATTAGAAAACATACTTTAGAAATAAAAAGAGAGAAGATAAGTAAAGTAGTAAGACTTGATTATCCATTTTGGTTAAGTATCATGTGAAAGATTGAAAAGTAAGTAAAGGAAAAAATTAATTTTTATTGAAACCATAGCAAAAATAAATGCAACACAAAAAATACCTATTCTAAATGCAGAAGGACAAAAAAAAATCCAATATGGATATTAAATTAAATATTGAAATTGAGCTTCGTTGAAATCGGTGTTTAAAATTTATTATAACTCTTTGCAGCATGTCTTCTGGTATTCTGCTCATTTCAGCCCTTCAAGTCATCCAACTCAGCTGGTCTCCCTACTTGTATACTTATTTTTACGTGACGTACACCTTAACATGTACAGCGCTCCGTCTTGTTGGAAGTTAATATTATTGCCAATAGGATTTTCACTCTCTATTTTTACCAGGAAATATTGCAGTAATAGTGCAGTAATGATTTTGAGTAAGTCACGGTATCCATTAACGGTAAGAGATTTATCAGAAAAAAGATATGTCCTCCTATAATGCCTGTTCATACTTTTTGAGGTGATTGTGTGTGTGTGCTTGGTCCGCCCAGTGTGAATTTTCGATTGACTAATAACGACAATTATATCAATTTTTCGTGTTTCATAACAACAATAAATGTGGTATCATCGGAGAACACAAAGTCAAAAGCAAAATTGTCATTCATATTACATCTTTCCATCAACTGCTCACAAAATTCCATCCTTCTGTCAAAATTATCTTTATTTAATTCGTGGATTAACTGCAGTTTGTAGAGACGAGATTTTGCTTTCTTTATAAAATTCTATGAACAGATATATAACTAATTTTGTATTTCTTCTGTTACTGCACTTGTAGAAACCTTTGGTGCTTCTTCGACTGTTAACATCCATCCGATGCTTTATCTGCACTTGTTGCGGATTTGGGTTTGGCAATTTTTGCATATCTTCAACACCGCCAATCTCATAACATTTTTTAATTATTTAAGATATCACGCCTTGAGAAACATGAGTATCGGGGTAGATTTGGTTGAATACAGTTTTTTTCTTTTGGTTTTCCTCTTTTGTCAAATGTATTTCACTATTTATCAAAAGTATTTCCCATCTCTATTAAACAGTTTGCTGTGTATGTCAAACTATTTCCCCTTGTGTCAAATCTATTTCCTTATTTGTTAAATCTATTTCACATTGATATTAACATTGATTATTAAGAATGAATGCTGAAAGAAGGCAAAAGAACAAAATCTCGAACGAGGTACGTGCTTTAATAATCAGAGGAATGAACGATGGTAGTTCTTCAGTCCAAATAGGACGACAATTTAATGTTTTGCCGAACACTGTAAGAAAAATTTACAAGACGTACAAAATAACGAACGAAGTGAATAAAAGAAGTGCTGGTCATCGCCCCAAGAAATTTACTCAAGAGGAGCAAGAAGAAATCTGCAATTTAATGGATGAGGATTGCACCTTGACACTAAAACAAGTAAAAGCCAAATTGTTGGAGCAAAATCCACAACTAGAGGTGAGCTTATCGACCATTGACAGAGCGACAAAGGCATTTCACTATTCTGTAAAACGCGTTTCTTTTGTGCCAGAAAGGCGTAACACACCAGATACTATCCAAAGTAGGTTTGAATATGCTGTTCAATACAACAGAATAATGGTTCACAGAGAAAAACTATTTTTTATTGATGAATTTGGGATTCAAGTAAATTCTAGAAGAGCTTATGGAAGATCACCGAAAAATACAAGAGCCAACAAAGTGAAGGCCCAATTAAGAGGCCGTAATTATTCGATTGCTGCTGCAATGTGTATTAATTCATTATATTTATTCACCATTCAAGACAGGCCTTACAATGAAGAACACTTTGGAGAATTCTTGACAACTTTGATTGACCACTTGGCCGCAGATCATATACAAGGTGCATATTTTGTCATGGACAACGTCGGATTTCATAGAACGGATGAAATTCAACAACTGATCAGAGCTCATGGACATGTACCAATATTTCTGCCTCCGTACAGTCCTTTTTTAAACCCCATTGAAGAGCTGTTTCACCAATGGAAAACTATAATAAAAAGAAGTCAGCCTACGGATGAAGAAAAACTATATGTTCAAATTCATAACGCTTCTGAAGCTATTACACAAGAACATTGCCAAAATTATGTTCGACACATGGAGATATATTTGGGAGATTGCCTCAACAGAATTGAAATTTTGAATTAATTATAAAACATTTTTTTTACAAGTATTGCGTTACATTATGTAATATTAGTAGGTATATTTAGTAAATTGTTATATTCTTCTTTTTCTAATAAAACATTAAAAAAGAGGAAAATAATTTGCAATAACGTGAAAGAGTTTTGACAAATAGTGAATTTCATTTGATTATTAATGTCAAAGCTACATAGGTGGGAAATACTTTTGATAAATAGTGAAATACATTTGACAAAAGAGGAAAACCAAAAGAAAAAAACTGTAACTTTCATACTTCATTTTGAGTCTTCCTATCCCCATAACCATATATCATTAAAAGCTGAATGCGTTGCTTCTCACTTAAATAACTTCGTTTATAATAACAATAGCTTCTAATTAATTTTATTAAGTTGTAATAATTTATAATAAAATGTAATTAATAGACTAATAATGATGTATTTGTTTGTTGATTTGCGTTTGTTTGCTTTTTATAGTTTTAGTTGTCAAATTTCCATAGCATACTTGACAAAAATTGATAATCAAGTCTTACTAATTTAATTTTACTACAAACTAGTTTTTCTTATTAATTAATTAATTAATTTTTTTTTAGAAATATTCTTTTCTAATTTTAACTTTCTTTTTGATAGATTAGCACTACTAAAAGAAGAAAAATAACCACTTTTAAAAAGTACAAAAAAATATTGGTGCTATTAAAAAACAAAATTACGAAATAAGATACGAAGATATCAAAATGCATCGGGATAAACTAAGAAAATTCTGTATGTATTTAACATTTATATGAAACTCTTCAAATTAAAAAGTTGCAGCCATTATTATTTGATACTCTTGTTACATCAGTATGTAGATTAACTTTATTTACAATATAATTAAAATCTAAAAACATTCACTTCAATTTTCTTAACTTTACAGTTTATCCACCTTCTACGCTATTTTCTACACCTACCCAACTTCTAACAAAAGCTCGGAATTAACCAGTGGGAATGGGAATACTTTTACATTATATGAAGAAAAGAATATGCGGAATTTAAGACTTTGGCGTCGCTGGGTTTTTTACAGTCTTATTTCAATTATTTCCGAGTTGTATAATTGGAGTTTTAACATTATTTATTGTTCATTTTTTCTTATTCTTGTGTGTATTTGTTTATATAGCATTTATGCCATTGTTTTAAGAGTATCGACGTTTAGAAGCATTTTATAAAACCAATTCGAATACTCATTTTATTAGAAAAATATCTAAGTTCCGTAAGTATCTCATCAAAAATGTGACTGAAATACACGATTCCATCTAAAGAGAATTGTAGCTTTTGCTTTATTTCTATTACCTTTGCTTGCTTAAATTGAACCGTTTGTATTCATTTATTTTATCTTGCAAACAAAATAGAATTCATTTTCACTACATTCTATTTGTAGTTGCGAGTTAATCATTCTGAGTACCTACAAACCCTTCCAATTCGAAATAGCTTACATTTTCTGGGGTTTTCAATCCGCAGAATTCTACGTTTCGTTTTCTCTGTTTCCTTTCGATTTCATTTAACTTTGTTCTTGTTGTACGGTAGTATTCATTTCTTCGAGTCTTTGTCCCTTGAGTATTAGTTTAAGGCCATTCATTATTTCTACTTTTTTATTTCTTGTCGTTTATTTAATTTATACTAAGAGGATTGCTACATTTCTTCGCCATTAATTAACTTAAAAACATGATTGGAGGTATTATTATTATTCCATATTTAATACATACTAAATTAACATTTATAATTTCAGTTTTCGTGGCAAGAAATTTCTAGTTTTAATCAAAATAGATTTTAAAACAACTTCACATACTGAACATATGAAATAAATAGCCTGGAGCAACTGTGCGATATTCTTTAAAACAAAGAAGCACTTTCGGTCCACTTGAATCGCTATAAACAACACTCTACTTCTTCTTGCATATATCTAAGCCAGATTTTCTACAGCTTTTTACTTCCAGCACCCACTCGGTATCTCTCTCAACTAACCTGAAAATAAAGCTTTAAAATAGCCGCGATGTAAAATAAACAAGTTAGAGCACTTCTAAGGACTATTCTTCTTTGTCATTCTGAGAGCGAGATTTCCGTAATTCCATTATCCGTATTCAGTTCGCGCCTCTTCTGGAAACATATTCAGCATAAATATAGTTCCGCTGATTCCCACAGGGCTCGAGGGCGCAACGGTCGAGACCTGCTGAAATTTTCAATTCGCAATTATCGGCTCTTCGAGACCCTTGATTATAGGCTTCGCCGCGCTGAGCTGCTTAGCTCAGGCTTCTTTTGGGGATTCGGATTTTTATAAGCTACACAAAGTTCTTTAACGCAATTACTTCAATTAAGCGTGAATATATGGAAATGAAAATTCCAGATCCATGTGATTATTTAATTATTATAATGAAAAAACTTTAAGAGAATATCACGCTTATAAATATTAAATTCGGTATTCTCTAAAGAAAACTGAACCAATATCCTACGATATAATAAATTTCATTTTATAGGAGGTTCACATAATATGATAAAACTTATGTGAAAAAAGGTAAATATTTTAGGACTCCATTAAACATTTACTGTGAATTTTATATTTAATGGATAAATGACATTGATAGTTATTTTTAAACGCCTTTATATATTTAGCATAGACTTATTAGTATACGTCCTATTATGTATCTAAACTAATAATTTCTAAAAGCTATAAGTATAAACTGTTACATTATAAATGAATATAGAAGCTAAATAATGTTCAAATCAAAAGGTAGGTTAACTAATAATCCTTTACAATATTCATGAAAGCTTGAAATGTAGAAACCCTTGGAAATAAAACAGTTTAAGCTGTGAAATGTGATAAATTATTATGAACTTTGGATACTTAATTGGGTCTTCTAAAACCAAAACAGCATAGCAATGTTAACTGATATGTATTTTTAATTATATCTTGATTTATACGAATGAGAGACCTAATAAGGCATGAATGACGGATAGAAAGAATTTATTGTTCTTGACAATTTTCTAAAAACCACATCCCATTTTGAAGCTTTCCTGGAAAACCAGACCGCTCACATCGTTAGAAGAAATGTACGACATGTTTGGGAAAGCTGCCTTCAATCCAAAGGCTCGTGTTTTGCATTCAGTGAGTCCAAGACAGCATATTACTGACTTAAATGCAATAAATAGCTGTCTAAAAGTAATGGCCTATATTTAAGCAGCTTTCTAAATCATATTATCATATATAGATGTTTGCTATAGCAACCGTCTTACCAATGCGTCAGAAACTAAGAGATATTAAAATCGTTCTTTGAAAAAGTTATCTATAGTAATAACAATATTGTTTGTGGGTTAAACTACCTCCTACCCTATATAGCCCTATATCAACTACCCTCCTGGTAATATGAATTAATTGCAATAATTTATTGCAAAGCCAGTAATATATGCTGTCTTAGATTCTCTGAATGCAATATACGAGTACATACGACTACTATAATGCAGATCTATGATGGGTGTAACAAAAATACTTGTACAAACTTTGGGAGCGAGTTATCTACACCAAAATAAAAAAAAGTTTCTGTGAACATAGGTCCAAAAATGATTCGTTACCAAGTTACAGCCTTGTGGGACTTGTTGAATCATCTTTTGCATAATAATTCTGGTAATAGTGTCACGTGGGGATTTCGTGACTGGAGGACGTAGTCAGAGGTAGAAAGGAAAATAAACACAAGTAATTTAAACAACTATATACTAACAATAGAACAATAGAGTAAAAATGGTTACACACATAGGTTATACCGTGTGAGGACGCACATGTCTTCCTAAATCTAACATAATCATGGGGGTGGTCGAATCCACCCTGCTCTAGCACTAAATCTACAGACTAAGCGTAGGAGACGAACTCCTGGTAATCTACAAATCTCATCTAGTTTGCATGTGAGCTGGCCGCACCAGGCACGAAAGTATGGGTTGAGCGGAAGTGTGCTGCTTTCTTCAGAGGAATGTGCAACTGGTTGTGAATTACGTGGGTTGCCCAGCATATATGGGAGTAACGTAGGTAGATATGTTGCATGCCAACTAATGCAACTTGCAGTTGAGATTAACATAGAAATAACCCGTCGTGGGTGAAGCGGAAGCGTGTCTTCGAAGGAATGCACAGCTGGCTCCAAGTCGTAGGCGACGAGACCGCGGCTGCTTGAATAACGTGGGCAACCTTGCTCGATATTTGTCACTAATGGAATGCAAGATGTAGAATTTATAAAATTATTCGAGTCGAAATAATTTCTGTTTGTGACAATAGTTGGATCCATGTTTTGATTGTATGTTACTTTCACGGTTGGAAATTATAGCCTAGCTTCGTTTTCATAAGTGCACCAGAGGCGTCTCAAGTTGGGGGGGGGGTATCGGATATTGGGTTTTTGCAATGCATTTCTCATTAATATGTGTTTATTATTTTTGACATCGTAATCTTCTTTGGTATGTAAAAGAACGCAAAAAGGTACTCTCAAAAAAGTACAAATCAAAATTAACTTTATTTTGAAGGTGGTATTGTTGGGTTGTACCTTGTAAACTAAGTGATTGCGAACAAATGTTCATATGTGCCTTTTTTATCATCTTGATATGCTAAGTCTATGTTGCGAATTTTAACCACATTGTACGAAGTTACCAAAGTTCGATGTCAACTACATTTTTCATAAAAACTGATTTATCCCGAAAACGGTTGATTTTATCGACTTTTAATAAAAGTACCTGTTTTGTGTATTTTTTCGTAAGTCGAAAACGACTACGGTGTCAAAAATAATAAAAACAAATTAACGTAACAGATATTGTAGAAAACAATATTCGACCCCCTCAACCCTTACTTGTGTTCCAGTTCCACAAGATCGATTTGCATTATCGTTTTGAAGCTTCAAATCTGTAGATTAGTCAACACTACTACTTTTTATTTTTATTAATTTTTATATTTTTAAAACCATAAATTTAATATATTTATTTATATACGCTCAAGCAAACCGATTAATAGAGTGACTCTAAAACCGATCCGCTTGGAGCGCCATCTTAGTTCATATTATGTCAAATTTTTAAACTACTCACGTTTATAGCCCACTTCCATCATCCTTCATTGAGTGTTTAATGTTCGAATTATTTGGATGTTTAGACAATACCCTACATGCCACCATAGTTTGCCTTCACAACTTTTAGTTTTACAAGACCGATTTGCATTATTCTTTTTTATATTGAAACTTTGACTTTGTGGATTAGTCAACATTAATTACTTTTTATTTTTTAGTAAAATTTAAGTCGCGGTAGACCCTTTGTGAAACATTGTATATAATAGTTGCATTTAAATGTTTCCATAGATTATGCAGAATATTCTACACGTGTTTCGGTCCGTCAAACATTTTTTAAGAGTGCTCTTCAGCTTCTACTCAGAAGCGAAAGAGCACTCTTGAAAATGGTTTAACAGACCGAAACACGTGTAGAGTATTCTAACAATAACATTCAATACAAACAAAACATACACCATATTAAAGCATCCTAAAATACAAGATTTTTATCTATAATGTATATTTTAAGTGATGACGTTTCACTGTAGAAGTTAGAAATATGGAATATGGGGAATATAAGGATGTGCACCACAGTTAGTAAATGCACCATCCATAAGTAGTACCTTTAAATGATTGATATGTCCTGCAATGCGCATGAAAGGTTCAAAATAAAAGCAAGTTGCACACCTTTACTACGACAACGATATTAATTAAATAAATCAAGCCCTGAAGCTCTTTCCAGACATCGAATGGCCAAGTCTACAAAATTAAAAACAGTGGAATAATAACAGATATTATATATTGAAAATTAAACTTTGTTGCAATTAAGATAACGCATTACGTGTTGCCAAATGTCAGAGTATTACTAAATACGACTTTCTGTATTCTCTCAGAAACATAATATATATCAGCTATGATGACGGGATGTGCATATCATGATGTGCATCATAAACATATTTTCCTATAGATGGTAATTCTATTTATAACAAACTGTTGGAGATAACTACCCACCCCGCAAATAGAATGTCAGGTAGTCTTTAAAGCACCTACAAATTATTTACGTCATTAGACATATATCAAGTTTTATCGCAATCATTATTAGCTCGTTATAATGGTACACTCTCGTATTATACATGTAATTATCCTGAAGTGACAATGGTTGCAAAGAGCAGATTAACAAAGCCTCCAGGTCGCGATACATTTCATTGCAGAAGATAACACTTAACGAGACTAACAAGTATTTACTTTTAACGACATCTGCACCACCTACTGCCGCTGTATTGTAGCTATTACACTTTTAATGTTCCTTTTACGATCTAATGTGGTACTTTTCAACGAAGTTTGGAACATTTTTAGTGAAACGAGGTAGGCAAAGCAATGATCGGAGGGTTGTACGCTTCGATTCGAAACTAATATTACAAGTCAGATTCGCCTTTTTTATATGGGATTGTAATTCAATGTCATTAAAGCGTTAACAACGGCCATCAGATGGCGTCGTTGAGCAAGGCAGAAGCGTGATTACGAGCGAAACTAGACCCATAAACAATGAGATTGATGGGAAGATGCGACGATATCGACGCACAGGGTCCAACTCAGGTATAGAATACAGTCAATTTAATAAGTAACACCTGCTTGCATCCTCTGTTATGCGGAGTTCTTTCACGGTTTAAATTTTACAAAGGTTCCTCGAGTACAAAAAATATCGATTCGCCTTAATACAATAACCATCTTAATGACAAAGGTAGATGATAAGTTAATGTTTCTTTCTTGCGTATGTCAACACAGTGAGCTTGAAAACAACTTATTTCAATCCAGTAACAAGTTTATGTTGGAACAAAACTGTTCGAGTTCCTTGCAAACATCCGTATTGCAGACAACTGTAGTAGGTACATATTACGATATCACAGAGAGAGAGAGAAAGAATATAGCTATTAAACAATTTGGAGTATTCAGCTTTAATTTTGGTATTTAGTTAGGCATTATAACATTCTTCTGTGTAACTTGAACAAAACTGAAACTAAACCGTACCTATTTTGGTAAGTATTTAATAATTATGTACCTTTTGGTTAAAGAATTTCTTATTCTGTTTTGGTATATTTTAGATTCAATGTTTTAGTGGATATTTTTGATTTAAACAATTACTTTCACTTCTCGTTTGTGACTTTAGAAGGTTTTTGAGAATTTTTAAGTTTAATATTAGACACAAATAAGAAGCTTGTTCCAAAAAGATTAACACCCTGTAGATTTAAGCAATGTCAAGCATTTACTTACTTGACTTACCTAATGCTTTATATAAAAGCGTAGTATTACAATTATGACATAAGTATGAATGCAACATCAACTAATTACATTTAATTAACCGTCTTTCTTTTGTAGATATAAAAAGAAAAAAGTAATAATAGAAAAGTAACACATACAGTCTGTATGTTTATATTTTACCTGTTGTTGCCTAAATATTCATTAAAGAAGATACACATACCACTACATCTCTATGAAATACTATACTGGGATCTTATTAATAAGGAAAATAAATAAAATTAAATAAGATTGTATAGGAATTTGGATAGCTTTATTAAAAATAAAATATAACAACCCAATAGCTTTTCTTTTACCCATTAGGCTAACTCAGTTTTAATTCGATTGAGCATGAAATAGAAATGTTGATCTTATTGATTCCTGTGCCTGGAAAGAAAAACTTACTACAAGCCGGACCTAGAAACTTTAATCTGGATGAAAAATAATCTTTAACTCTTTATATAAAATTGGATACTTGCATCCACATCAAATAAATAAACAACTTTTTAAAAATTATAACCACAGGTTTTACTTCATAAAAAATAAATAAAAATTTATCAAAGAAAAACAAACTCCTAAAAAGAAATTAAAAAGGAAAATCTTCCTTAAGCTTGTTTAAATGAATGTAGGGTAGTTATCAACCTGACATGGGGGTTGCAACTGGTTTCATTTGAACAAACTAACATTAAAATAAATTTATCCAACTAAAATAAAATATTTACAGTTAATACATAAATTGAAATTGCTGAAAAACAAAAAAATTTGTTCAGAAAGAACCTCTTGAATTTGACAAGAATGATTTTAAATTGTTTTAACAAGTGTTCCCAACAGGCAACAAATCTTATTTATGACCCACCTTGTATATCAAAAATTTACACATCATGTCAATCAATCCACTTCAAATTTTATTTTAATTCGTTGAACACAATCGGTAATAACAGCATTTATCCAAACCAGCTAATCCGTACAATGTCGATAACCAATTTGTTGTTACATTTGTTAATTTGTCCATACAATTTGTTAAAATGGAAATCAATAAAATTATCTTGTTTGATTCAATAATACAGGTGAATATCCAATTCCATAAATATGATAGACGCCATGGACACCCTGTATAACCTTAAAATTAGTATGTGGCTAAAAATCTGGGGGATGGGGTAACAAGTATAACTTGAAAAAAAAGTCTTATTAACGTATTTGTTACACGTGAAATTAATGTCTAGCATATGACGTCATTGGTCTGAAACATTAGGAAGTCATTACTACGTCACATTTACGTCATCTAACGACGACATTTACGTCAACCAGTGACCAGTTTTTCACGTCATTTTCACGTGCCTTTGCTACCTGGGTACTTACCTACTTCTTTGTTTTCTTGAGAAGAAGCTGATGATTAATTCCCAAAAAAAATCACAACAATACTTTTCAGAATTAACACTTAGGTATATTTCTTTTTAATTTTTAACCCCCGGGCCAACGGGAAATGTCCCGGTATCCCGCTGGAACAGCACTCCCCTGCGTGGGGAACCCTTGATCTAGGAAGTTGAAATTGTGCAGAGAGTTCTCCTTAAGTCCTAGGTACACGCTAAGTAATCCTTCTGCAAAATTTGATTTCCAAGGGGTGAAAATGGGTATTCAGATTTTCGTGACGATAATTGTTTACACCTTTCACCATTTTCACAACGGCTCATTATATTTTAATAATTATGTTTTGTCGTTTTTCTATTTTTGTAGGAAGACATCAACCGTATTTATACGTTAACTATATAGAAGCTTTGCATTAACTAATACACATATATACTTATACATACGCTTTCGTTTAGATTTGAAAAATATGAAATAAAAGCTTATACTAGTGAAATAGAAAGGTGATCCCTGTATCTATATCATGTGTGAATACACCGTGCTATACACAATGCTCTGGGATAATAAATACACCAAAACATTCACAAAGGAAGCAGCTAATCCAAGTGGATTTATATAATAAAATAATAATGCCTAACATAATATAATAACATTATAAAAATACATATATGGTATATAAGGTGGTTTGTTACTAAATTCATCTTGACAAGGATTTTAGATAAATTTTTTATTGGTACTTCAGTTGTGGAACTTTTTATCCAAAGTATACAAAAAATATATATTCAAATACAACAAACATACTCAGACTATTTCTTCTTTGGAAAATTTAAAAGTAATGAAGTCTACTATATATTTAAATGCTAAAAAAAAACATAATATGCAAAAAATTCTTTGTCTGGCTCTTTATTCAGGTTTCAACAAAATTGTTATGTTCATTCTTTTTCATTTTAACGGATTTAAGGATTTTTCTTTTATAAAATTTAAGACCGTAGCATATTTTTTCCACGTACATATATAGGATCTGCTTAAAGTTATAACTACAAGCAAACTAAATTTTCAATTTCATTGAAATCATAAAAGAAGAAAAAACTAAATTCATTTGTAAATGTACGTTAAAAATACGAGGTATTGATTTATTTATATACGTTTTAAAAATAAAATTAAAAGTAACGCTCGGCACGAACATACACATTTAATGTTATTATATCTTATATGTATTTATTTTATACTAGGGAAACCTCGTCAAGACATGACGGTCAAAAGGCTAATTTATTGAAGGGTTTCCTGAACAACGTTCGCTGTGTGATTACAAACGTTTGGGTTTCCAAGAGTGATTTTGCTTTAATAGTAACATTTATCAAATAAACGCAATCGAACCAAGACGGTTGCAAATACTAAGCTTACCATTCTCAGACGAACTTTTGAACGCGTTATTTAACAAACACCCCCTTTCCCCTCACCATCAATCACGACTTATCCCATTTTCCTCCTTTAGTTACCCCCGTCTTACTGCTTTTTCCGTTTTGCCCCTCCGACTTATTTCTTCCACAACTTACCCCCCCTTTCCCGGCTTACACTATCACCCGACTTATTCTTGTCATAAAATTCTACATTGAATTCATATATCATATGTATACTTAATATAGTACAGCTTTCGAAACTTTGTCGGTTATTTTGTCCATGCTCTGTAACAGATAAAACATTAGTTCTTAGACATTCCTTTTCTACTTTTTTCATCAAATATCCCAATTTGCAGAATTTAAAAATTTCGAAAGAACAAACGCACAGAGACAGAAATATAAAATTTTGAGAAAATACTCCACAGCAAATACTGTGAAACTCGACGAAGAACTGCTGGTAGCATAGTAAGCAGGTATAGGGAGGATGTTTAGTACCAAAACGTGACAATGCAATCGATTTTGGGAATATCGAAATGCATCGATTACAAATATTGCTTAAAAATTTAAATAACTAAAAAAATCACAAAACTCACTAAAACTCCACAGACTAAAAAAAAGGACGGTTTTAAAAATATAAAAGTTAATTACAAATAAAAAGTAAGTAGTGCTGACTAATACCTAGATTAGTAATCGCCAATGGTTCTAAAACTTATCACCGTAGAAAGTGAGAGGGCGCCCCAAGTGAATGCCCGATTCACGCGTCTCAAATTAAACATTTTATATTTATTTAAATTAAAAATATAAACATTAAAAAAATATAAAGATTAAATAGTGTTGACTAATCTACACAGCGAAAGCTTCAATATAAAAAAAGGTGGTACTGTCAAACGAACTGGAACAAGAATAAGTCTTATGTTTTAAATATATAGTTTAATAAATTGCGATAATTTTATTAAAGCTGCCCTGTCACGATAAACTATGCTCCGTCCATTCATTCATTTCATGAGTCCCTTCATTCGCTTAGAATGAATCCATTTTTCGTCCTTAACGTTTTTCTGTAAACAAATGAGTCCACTGATTTCAAGTAAAAAAATATTCAATATAACTACATATCTTTTTTCTAGGTCCGGCTTGTAATACTTTTCGATATTTTTCATTTGTTTTTGAAATATACGTGATGAGTAATAAGTACTAAAATTGTTGATTTCTATAAGATATTTCCTGTAAACAGAACAATTAAAACGAAAATCCGTTAAAAGAGGGTCATAAAGGAATATCCCAACTTTCCAATGATACCAAACCTACACTGATTCACAATTAGACATAAGTTGTATGTAATAACGTAGTGCACCCGAACCCCAAGCGCATCTTGAGCTGTGTGGCATATACAGACTCTTAACATTGTTTTAAATGCGCCTGTTCACATCAACGCTGACGCTTCGACTTCGATGCATTCATGCTCCAGTCTCGTTCTCGCTAAGATACACTTAATGCTATTTTCTACAGTATTCTATTATCAGCGGAGAGCTAGTGTACTCTAGAAAACGATCTACCCATAGTCTGCTGCCATAGTTAAAGAGGTGCAGAGTTGCGAACGCTCAATTGTGGTAAAAATTACTATTAATAAAAATGACTAAAATATTGGATACATCCAGATTAGCCTCCTTTTTGCTGGCAAATTTTTTCCCAGCTTATCATTTCGTTCGGACTTTCCAAAATAGTTGCTATAAACGGTAGCTCTAAATTTGAAAAACTGCGCATTCTTAATTAAATAATAACATTTTATAATAATGTTATTCAATATGTACTTGTTTTACAAGGAGCAGGACTCTTTTCACCATCAAAAGCATATCGTGCCGCCATCGAGTATATACCGTTGCAGAATCGCTGATGTAAGTGATCGTCATCTCAGCTGTATTGTAGTTATACCGTCATCGTATCGTTACTGTATCGTGACAGTAGCGCTGATGTAAATAAACCCTTTATAAATGTTTCCGATTGCCATTTTAATTGTTTGAAATCTCAAATCAACTATAATACAATCTGAAAAAAAAATGATTTCGATTTAAACACTTGCAGGGTATAGCTTTGTTCCGTATTATAACTGTTAAATGCGTGTACGGAATAATGCTGTGTATATGAAATAAATGCGTACGGAATTTAAACTACATAGAAGTATCGATAAGTTCAACAGTACCACTTGTTTGCAAAAATTTAAAGAAAATTGAGATGGAGAAACTATTAGATAGCAATCGCTCTATTTTTGACTATGATCAAAGTTGACGTTTATTATGTAGAATAAAAAATATCTCAAACTTTCGAAGAAATTTGGTTAACAGAGAGCTACTGTGTTTAATGTTTATTTCCACATTTTGATAAAGCCCGTTTTGAAGCATTCAAAAATACTCAATGTATTGAGATGATATGGAATCATCTGATTGAAAATTTACTCGACGGGTTGAATTTTAAATTATTTCAAGATAACGATAGATCGTAAAAACAAATATAATTATTTCATGAATAAAATTAAAAAAAAGATAGACATGCTAGGATATTAGGTTTATTTAATCTAAAAGCTACATGTTAGGTTACAGTTAGATTTATCAATTTTAAATAGAAATTATAAAAGGATGAATTCCATGCAGACGTAACCCCAATTTTTACATAAAAAGTTTGAATTTATAAAAAGCCATACCAATCATTTAGGTTGTTTTATAGTAATACATGTTTTATGCAACCCAAGTCACATGTTAGGATAGTTTATCCAATTTTCTTGAGGATTTTATCTTTCTTTCCTTATATGGGGTTGTCGATAAGTAACGTAAAACAAGTCTTTCTGTTTCCCATGCGACTGAATCAGTTTCGGGAAAATATTTTAGTGAAAAAATGTAAAACGGGTTAGTATTGTAATGTCTATAATAGTACATTTAACTCACAATCTCCTGTAATTTCAAAAAGTGTGTTAATCTTTGTGAAGGTATTGGCTTTGCTGATATGTTTCGATTTTTTCAAATATTGATTTTAATATAATATTTTACACCGTTGTTTGAACACAAGCACTTGAGGACTGTATGTTGGACAAGTTTGACTATAATTTGATTTCATTTATGTTGATATTTGTGTAGGAGCTTGTATAGCATCGTTGAACTTTCCTATGTAAATTTTATATGTGCGAGTTACCTAGTGTAGCTATGTATTCATTATTTGTAAAGGTGTAGCTGAAGTTAATGAGTTTTATTTGTAATCGAGTTTTAATGAAGTTTTCATCGTTAATCGTTTTTTTTAATTTTCTCAGTTGATGTTAATTTTAGACTATAAGCTTCTTATGTTGTTTTAATCGTTACTTTGCCAGCTACATTTCTGTCTTTTTAGATTTAAGATTAGTGCTAATTATGAACACATGTTTTCGTGAGTGATGTATTATAAAACTCTGACGTGCGATTGTTTTAAAAATTTGCGTTGGTTTTCAATTGTTTTGGTAAAACATATAAAAAGGCCAGGAAAAATTAACAAATTCAGTCGACAAAACGTATTTGGAAAATCCACGTCGATTCGTATAAGATTATCTAACAATAAAGTACGGTTATTGTTAACCATATGATAGTATGTTTGTAAACAAACATTAATAATATTCTAAGTGAATTGAGTATGGATTATTCACCTGTTATATAAATCAAAGAAGATTTATTTTCGTTTTGCAACAATTATATGGAATTATGAACGATTTTATTAAAATAAATTAAAGAAGACTCTTATTGATTTCCATTTTAAGAATTTGGTTTTCGACTTTGAATGGAATGGATCATCTGTTTGAATAAATGCAGTAGTACTAATTGTAAAAAGATTTGAAGTGAATCTCGACGTATTGTATATAGAAGGTTGGTCAAAATAAAATGATTTGGTTCAATTTTTGAAGTAACAAAGTCATAAAGACAATCTTAATAAATTCAGAATTTATTTTTCTTAATTAAAAGGTTTTTCAATAACAGAGTTGTAACAAATAAACAATTTAAATTTGTTTATAAAAAAAATTTAATTTTCATTTAATGTCAGTTTGTTCAAATGGAAACTAGTTATAACCCCCATGTCAGGTTGATAACGAATATTTAACACATTTGAGCAAGCTCAAAGAAGATTTTCCATTCCTTTTTATTTTTCTGTTTAAATATTTTTTAATTTTCTCTTTTGAATTGGATTTATTAATTATCATAAATAAAAATAAAGACTGTGTTTTAATTTATCTGTGTTTATTTGATGTGTATTGAAGCATCCATTTCTTTTTCTCTCTACATATAGAGTTTAGTTTGCTGTTGTCCAGTTGCGGAAGTCCCAGTGCATTGATAGTAAGTTCTTTTCTTCCAGGTATAAGAATCAATAAGATTTTCATTTATTTCATTTATTTCATGCTCTATCGAATTAAACCTGAGTCAGTCTATTGGGAGAAAGAAAAAATATTGGGGTGTTATATTTTTTTTATTTACAGCTATAGAAAGTATTGGATAAAAACAAATAAGATTAAACCTAAATGTGACCACTCCATTTTGCAGAAGAAACCATGTTCATAGGCTTATTCTCATCCAAGAAAATTACGGAAATATAGAAACCAATTAAAGATCTAAAGCATTTGTTTAAATTAAGAGAATACGAAGGAATACAAATTTGAAAAATCAGCGGTAAACCTGGAACCGCTAAAAATAATTTTGCATAAAAATCTGCCTGCATGGAGTTGCCATCTGCCGTAGATGGCGTCTGCGAGCAGTTAGTGTCTGCATGTAGATGGTAGACTCATATGCACAACAAATGGCAGATATACATATCTACCGCAAATCATCCACGTGTCAACGTTGATTCGCCGTTGTTGGTTTTCTTTACAACTACGTACAGCTTTTTTCTCTCTAAACGCATCTCTTTATGTAAAATCTTATCTCATTCTTGGTGTAAAAAATTATTGATTTAGCAAGAACCTGGTTTTGGCAGAGGTTAAACTTTCTCTAGTTTAAGAATCAAACCTACTTGATGCTAAAAAGTTTTTGTCAATGTTGTCAAATTAAAGTGCAGTATTCTTTTCCAAAAACAGCAATCAGATTCTTTTGCAAGCGACCAACATTATTGTTATTGGCAATTAACGCCGCAATTGCCAATAATATGGTTTCGTGAGATGTTATGTAAATCACATAACTGACCATAAATTTGGAGTTCAGAAAGATATTTTCGTGATATAAACTGTTTTTAATAAACCAGTTTTTATACTACTAATTCTGTAGCAAGACGATACTAAACCCACAATTTCACAAAATTGGCAAATAAATAGTTAAACCTTTTTAAGGGTTTCATATCATCAAATACTTCTTTAAATTGATCAATTTAATCTAATTGCTGCAGTATAGTACTGCCACAATGTGGTGAAAGTGACAACCTGGCGATATCGTTCTTTGAAATATTTAGCACTTCAATGAAAGATTTGATTCATAACTGGCAAAATGACGAAAAAAGTTTTCTTTGAGATTCTAATATGTGTATATTGTACACACACGCGCGCGCGCGCACACACACACACACACACACCATTTTTCTTCTAAAATGTCCGATCCGCCTGACATATGTTTAAGAGGCGATGCAGACGTGGAAAACTGAAAAATTGATTTACACGTCATCATCCCTTTCCCGAGACTAATAAAATAATTACCATCTACAATGGAGTTGTCGGAGGTGAAGAGATAAGCTGCCACATGGCTCAACAAATTCGAATTGAAGAATTTTCAAGAATCATTGGTAGCAACTTTGGGAGTCTTTTCCAAAGAGCATGTAGCATAAAAATATCGAACAAGGAGTTGGAAAAGTACTTAAATATGAACCCTTCCCGATGTCTTTGTTCTAAGAACAAGGGATGCGAAAGAGAACGAAATCCTTCATGTATTCAGCTTTTACTCCAGCAAAGTGACAATTGGCACTAATACATTTGCCGTAGTGGATAGTGGGTATATGCTGCACAAAGTATTCTGGCACCGCAACGACTCTGGTGGCTCAATCATCACGAGGTATGTCAAAAACACTATGTACAAAAATACTTTAGTAGTAATGTGTCCAGTGGATGCAGCTCAAAAAATGCTAAGAGTACAGAACGTGTGGGTCGTTCCACGGTTTAGGCTTGTGCAGACATCATCTTATTAGACAAAGCAACACTCGTCCAAGTGCCAGAGGAGAAATTTCTTGCGACTGAGGGTAACAAACGACGTCTCATCGCATTGCTTTGCAACGCATTTGGAAAATGCAGATGTCGATATTGCGAATGGCATTTTCCAAGGCTCCAAGCCTATATAAACAAGTCATTATCATTGGTCCTTCTTCCCACTAGTTTGGCCCGTAATGTGAACAATGTGTACCTACACAAGCATGGAAGAGATGAGTCTACTTGGGTACGTATTCTAGTTGCTCCTTCAAATATAGTTCACCAAGCTGTCCACCAGGTATTGCTCTTTTCATGCATGTCGGCACCCATATAGGAAATAACAAAGGGTATACGGTTGGCTAAGGCTTAGGACGAAGCTTATCAACTCTGGTACAAGCCTGAAATCCAAGGATGGCCCATGGCTGGGATACAATCGGGATGATAACTTCGTGTCAAGATTGTTAATCAGGCATGGTCCTAGATTAGTAATACAACTTGGCCCAATAGTAAAGAACAATATAGTGCCAACCCTAATACTGAGTCTTGGCAAAAGGTAAATAACCAATATTGGTGCAGAATTGCGATTCGAGCCTGGCATAAATCAATAATCCCATCGTGTCGTGGACGAATGTTTTGGTCCAGAACTCTAAATTCATAAATGATTCACCAACTATTTTAGTTTATTCAATTAATAGTAACATAACAACGTATCTTAAGAAAATTGTGGCATAAGAACGAATATGAGACTGATTCTATATGAAATTAATAATATTTTAAGTGTTAAACAAATAATTCTTAAAGAAAAGTGGTTTAAAAAATTATTAATTCTTAAAAAGTTTAATTCTTACCACTAAAAATTGTATTTATTCTTATTAGCGTAGGTTTCTTTTAAAAATAAACATTTTTATTTCATAAACATTACTTTATTAATAATATTATAAAACAGCCAGTCTCGGTGGATTAGTGGTTTGCATGTTTGCTTCATAATCCAAAGATCCCAGGTTCGATCCCCGCCCGAGCTGGTAATTTTTCATAGAGGAGAAAAATTTAAAACATGCCTTTTTCTGGGATAGGAAGTAAAACTGTAGGTCCCGTGTCAATGCGATGTTTGGCACGATAAAGATCCCTACTGGGGGTAGAATTCCCTCAGATTCGGCTAAATTCTAGTAGGGTCGGACAAATGATCATAGCAATCGGTGCCATGAGGTACGAAGGATGCTCCGCCATCCTGATTCCTCGCTCAAAAACAAACAAACATTACAAAACAGTTACACACACGTGTCTTAGCAACATAATAACCTTAAACGTATGAGCACTGAGTAAGCCGGTAAAGGCTTCCTCTTCTTCCCTTGCCACTGCCGCGTTTCTTACTTTTCATGTGTGTGCTTGCTCCTAAGAAACGAAGCGCGCGAAAATTTGAAAGCTGAATTTGAATTTATATTTAGTAACAATAATTATAATTCAAAGTGTGACAAAATTAAAACCCACATTTATGAATGAGATGTGGGTGTTTTAATCTTGTCACACTTTGACTTATTTTGTAAACCATTTCCCCACTTTGAATATTTAATAGTACAAATATTTTGTATTATATCTTGAAATAATTATAATCTTCGTCTTTTCTTTTCTCACATTTTTCTTTGAATTAATTCTTAGCTGATATAATAAAGACAGAAAACTTCACAAACTTGATTTGGTAGAATATGTAACGATTGACCCTAACTTGGTTCAAGGGAAAGAAACCAAGTCTAGAAACACTAAAATTGGTTGAAGCTTGGCCAAACAGTAAGGAACCCAGACCAAATTAACCAATTAGTAAGTTAGTTCGCTCTGACTTGGACAGAGATTAGAAAACCCTGTATTAAGGTTGACCTATACTTGTACCAATGTTGAAAGAACGACATTTGGTTATCCAATATTCAGCCAAGCTGAGGCCTGTTGTCAAGACTGGCAGTTCCTACATGGGCAGTGGATGTGACACCACATCAGAAATTTTTGCCCAAGGTGAAACTCCAAAAAAACCCTTAGCTAAAAGAACTAGTTTTAGTATTATAACATCTCCATAACATCACTCCTCTGCCGTGGACATTACCAACGCAGGAGAGAAGTATTTCGTCACATTGTATGGGGGTGATATGAACACACAAAATCTGGATAGCCTCCGTTACCAGTATTTCATCAAGGGTACGGCAAAGTCTAGCAAATTAAATTTTACACGACTGCCACCTAGACAAGACGCTGCCAGATACCATTCTTTCAGGACACACCACACATTTCAGAAGTGGTTGGAGTTTGAAAAAATTGTACAGACTTGGGTTAGACGCGCATAGATCAAGAGCTCGCACCAATTCAAGCTAGTAAAGATACTGCACCTCAAACCTTAATGAAATGTATTCTACGTCGGTTGAAAGAAACAGTGCCGTGGACTTGCAGCTGTCAAAAAGCAGGACTATAGTGTTCAAGCCTTTGCACTTTCTGTCTTGGCCAGTCATACCAAAAAGCTCCTATCCCTGTTTTGGAAGACAGTGACATAGCTGAAGATGAGGTTCCCGAAGAAATGACTCTGTAGTTTGATAACCTTTGCTCGTAGAAAAAAATTCTAAATACTAAAGTTGTAGCAAATTTCTCCCTCTATTACTATTACTATTGCTCTCCGATGCATAGCAAAATGCGTAAAAAACTTTGCAAAATTTTTGACGATTTTTCGATATAACTCTGCTTGCACATTGCCTCCGTTTCAGCAAACTTGTTTTTTTACTAGTTGCCTTGGTCGCTACATCATATCCAAAAATTATAGATACTCGATCTTTTGCAAGGAACCATGACAAGGAACTTGACTGAACTAATAACCACAGTAATGTAGTAATAACTACATAGTTTTGATATAAAAGTGGTTTATTTACTACAGATGCTACAACATGTAATTCTATCTTAAGAGCATTTATTAGTTTTTAATTTCCATCTGGCTTTAGATAACTGTAATTAATGTTTATACGCGTAGATTGCTTCAAAGAACTGACACACAGGTTAGCCTTATAAATCTTTAGTTTTAACAATTCTAAAAAAGCACTGTATTATTCTTACCAGCAACCTTAGATGTAACTTAAGAGATTATTACGATTTACTGATAAAAATAGAGACAAAAAAGCTATAAATATCCTCTGTTCTTTTTTAGATAAGTAGATATATAGGAAAATCGTACACTTAAAAGCATTTATTAAGAAAGATTAAGTACCTAATACTGTTACTTTCCAGCAATATTCAAGTTAAAGATGTCTTCCCAAAATTTATCTAACAACGGTTTTACTGTTAACATCTCTAGAACGTTGTGATTTAGTAGACTTCATTCTTGACCTACAAGGTTATTTACAAGTCCGGCCCTGTAAGTCGGGTAGATGTTCGAGATAACACAAGGTGTTATTAGACGCACTAAGCAGGTGCCGAAAGCGACCAGCCTCATGTCTGCTTATTATGAGCTGGTCGCCTCATTATGTTGTTTGCGGCTGTTCCGAGATAAGGGCGTTTGCAGGGTCATCCTATAAGGTAGATACATATAATAGACCGTGCAACATATGGTATTCGCATTTCACCTCAGACCTCTTCGAAAATTAAAGTTGCCTTTTTGCTTTTTTATAGAAATTCAATAAAAGGATAACGCATTTTTTTTGTATCGCACAACTGCAGATTTCCGTTGTGAAACAGTTGCAGGTTGTACAGCAAACATGGCAAGCGAATTTTCATAGAGACTCATTAGTTTTTTGTGATCTTAAACAAGAGAAAAATGCATTAATTACTAAACATTATTATGAAAACGGGAAGTAAGTAGCGTGTATGAATGTTATAATGCATGGATTACTAGATTATACATATAGCATCCACGTATGATTGTAAAATCAAAGTGGAGTTTTCCCAGAGCAAGTTAAATTAATATATTCAGTTCTTATACGTGAAGGAGATGTTTATCTGCAATAAATTAATATTAAACGGTACAAGGCTAGTTGAGATGATTAGTCTTAACGGGCTGATTGTAATGATCGCATTATCGATTTTCAACTACATAATTACAAGAAAAAGATTTTAAATGTTAATTGCAAACCAATTTAAAGTAATTAACAGATAATTGACTGCCAACATAATCTGATGTTAGCCGCACGGGAGGTACCTTTAAATCAACTAAGTTCTCCTTTAAAAACTAAACACCTATTTACATATGTATGCTGTATATTGAAATATATCGAAACAGTTGATAAATTAGTCAAGTTCATTGTAGTTCTTATACGTACTATACCTTTGTAAAGACAAACTGCTCATGCAAATGATGGTTCGCATAAACAGACATACATACGATACTAATCTGATATTTAACAAAGTAATGTTCGAAACAAAAGGAAGTCGTCAAGATCAGATACAACAAGCTGACAATAGGAAATTTTCAGTAAAAATGGACTAAAACAAAGGAAAAACTTGAACTGACAAAAACCAATTAAATAATAGCAATTGGAGAATAGAAATAGTATACTTGACTATGGTAAAGGACAAGACAATGAGACAGGAAAACTGACTAATACTGACATATAAGAAGAATACAAACAGTAATGAGGAAAAAGGCCTTACTAAAATAAAAAAAGGCAGTGGTTGCATAGTAACGAAGAATGGACACTGTAGGATGTATTGTGGGATAGCAGTTAGTACGGAAAGATGATTGAGACGTGACTGTCAAATCATCAAAAGCTCTCAATTTTCAAATAAAAACCAAAAAGCGTAAGGATGCATTATGGAATAACCTACAAGATGAAGTGAATGCAGATGGCCATGAATTTATGGTAATTGGAGATTTCAGTGGAAGAATGAGTAGGGCTACCAAGTAGCCAAGTATATGGAGACAATAAAAAATGGAAATCTAAGCAGAGTTATAGATTTCTGCATAGCGAAAAACGTGCGAGTATGCAACACTTTCTACAAGCATAATGACATACTCAAGTATACACAACATCACGGCTTGCAAAAATCAAAAATCAGTTCTAGATTAAACGACATCAGTACGGTAATAGTTAGAAAGTGTGCGAGTTAAAAGAGGGTAAATATGTAGAACCAGTTAGTTATCTGGAAGAAATTAAACTGAAGAAATCGAAAGAAATAACGTATAAAAACCGACAGAAAGAAAATAATTACAGATAACCGAGCAACAGGGTACACAGATTGCAACATACTGGGTTTAGAGTTAAATACTGAAATAGATTAAATGAATAGCTGCTAAAAAAAAGCTGGAGAAATAAAGATGCCTTAGAAACTCGGTGGTATATATTAAGGAAAAAGTTTGTATTGTTACTAAAAACAAATGAGCAAAGTGCACAAGATGGTGGAATAACGATATTAAAATGCAAGTTAAAAAAAGAAAAATCCGTGGAAAATACACTTAAGTACTAACTAGTAAAACCGAGATATACGAAACAAATAACAATCGTCAAGAAAAAGCCAAAAGGTTAAGAAAAGAGAATGACATGGGTTCTGTTAAAAAACCGAAAAGAATAGTAAAGGCAATGCAAAACTACACTATAGAAAAGTCTAAGGAAAGATAAAATAAGTCGAAATGTATAGAGGATACGGATGGTAATTTGTTGGTTTTGGAATCTCAAATATGGAGTAATGGCAACAACATCTTGTTAAAATATTGACGGCAAATAGTGAAATAAGACTACAAGGAACCCAAAAAGTTATAAACGAGATACCATCAACTGATGAAATTATCCACGAAGACATTAAACAAGCAATCAGCAAATCAAAAAATGGGAACGCGGTAGAGCACGACAATATTGTAACAAGAGAGAAAAAGAAAGAACCTCTTTTCGAGCAACAAATGGTGTGTTCTACCGTATTCGAGAGAATGACGCATCGCACAAGCATGTAAACCAGACGCGGTTTATTCTAGCGTTTTCTAGAATACATAGAAGGTTCCAGCGACTTCTGGTGCGATTATATGAGGGTATAAAAGCGGATTCGCGGATAAAAGAGAGGTAGTCAACAGCGAGTCGTTAACTGTGTTTCCCGAAATAAATAGTAACTGTATAGATAAATGTTATATTAGAAATTCATAATCTGTAAATAATAGTTTTAATGGTTTATAATCTTAGCGTTAATTTATAGTGTATTCATTAGTGTATAGAAATAAATATTTGTTTGTGAATAGACGATTTAAACAGCACTTGTGTTATTATTTTTAGAAAGAACGTTACAATATGAAGAAAACAGTATTGATTAAATATCTAGGACAAACTTCGACTGCTACAGAAAATGATAAATATCGCTTGGAAATTAAAGAAAGAAGAAAAGTTTTGACCGGACCAAAGGCAATAATTTTTATATTGGAAAATTTCAAAATATTTTCATATAGTATTAAGAAAAACCACTAGGTGGCTGTCAATACGATCTCTAAAAATTAAAAACGGGCAATCCGATAGATTTCGTATAGGCACGCTGCTGCAGCAGTAAGAGGCATGTCGAATATTTCTTCATCTTTTCCACAACAATTATACATACAGTATTTATAGGTATACATGACTATTTAGTAAAACCTTTAGTACATGTAGCTTAATGTTGAGACAATAAATGGGACGATCACGACAACAATATCGACGAAAACGGTATTTTAACGGTAATGAACAGTGTGACTAAGAAGATTGTGCTATAAAATATCAAGCTCAGGGACACCAAGAATTCGAACAGCTTTTGGTTCTGGATTTTTTGATATGATATCAAAAATAACAGTCTTACTCTTTTCACCCCCCCCCCCACCAACGCTAGTTTATTCTCCTCTTGAACGCTTTAATCCTTATTTGTCTCTTGGTCCCTTCATCACTTAGTTTATACAGAGTGTAATGATTCGATAGGTAAAACTCCCCAATACGGTGTTCTACGACGAAAACTGAGTTAAAAACGCTGATAACTTTTTCTTGTTCCATGGCTAGTTTATGCCGTACAAGCAGTTAAAGTATTGTCCTATAATATCTCGTTATTTTTAAATTTTATTTTTTAGTAGCGGATATTTGGATTGAATTAACAATATTAAACCATACATACATTTTATCAACAGTCTTCGAAGTGTTAACTGCTTTAAATCAGAATTCTATACGTAAAAATATGAGTGTTCGTACTTTTTAAAAATATGACGACAGCGTAATTGTTTCATCATTTAAAATATCTCTTAACAGACATTGCATAACAACTATTATGCAATCAATACCTAATCAACCGAGATCAAATAGCACTCATGATCCTACGCTGTTGTCAGTTTTAAAAATCTAAAACTGCTTATATCTCTTGAAGCAGCCATCGAAGAAGAAAGTGTTATTAGACTTTTTAACTCAGTTTTGCCTATCAAATCATTACACCCTGTATATCCATTCTACAAACCCAATAATAAGCCTCGATGCCCCTAAGTCGATGTCCACGCACGACCTACACGATCAACGTAGCAATTCATCATTGTGTTTAACAAGTAGTTTGCAACAAGTATAATGCAAATAGTAAGAATTCATAAATTGATCTTATTTTTATGTTTAAAACTATGCACAGTGGTCACTAATAGTAGATTGTGTTACGCGCAGTCATATAAAAGTAAAGAAAACGGCTCATAGGGGTAGAAAATCGAATTCTTCAATTACCCTTCACGTGTTATTGAACATGTCTAGGTGCATCTTTGTGAAATAACACTCCTGTAGTCGGATGTTTTGGTTGTTTCACCGTAGCGTTTAAAGCAAAGTATACTTATGTGTTTATTATAGGGACCTGGCCACAACGGCCAATGACCACAACGGCCAATCGCTATGTTGGCTGTTGTAGTCATAACTACAACAGTCTCCGTGATCATAACGGCCAACAGCCACAACCGCCAATTTGACCATATCGCCCAACTCGACACTTGACCATAACGTCCACCATAACCACACCAGCCAACTAGAAGCTCCACCCCATCCGCCATTTTGACCACAACGACCACCGACGCTTATGTATTGGCGTCGTTGGTGACGATGACCACAACGGCCAATATGACCAAAACGGCTAACTGTGTAGAGTGACCACAACGGCCAAAATGACCACAACGGCCAAAATGACCACAACGGCCAAATGTGGCGCGTGACCACAACAGCCAAATGTGGCGCGTGACCACAACAGCCAAAATGACCACAACGGTCAACTTTTTTTCATACTGGTATTTTGGTTTTGTTAAAGTTCATTTCTCTCTTCTAACTTAGTCTGTATTTCAATAAGGTACGTCCAGAATTTAACAGCGAGGTCTGATGATGTCAAAGTAGCGCCGATTTAACGTGACTTACCTATATTGAAAAATGCACCTCAATATACAACTGCAGCCCCATGCAGTTGACGAAATTTTTCTTTCTTAGTTTCTCGGTATGTATCTCAGGCAGATTAAATGCTGGAAATTTGATACAGGTACACAGGTATTTACAGAATCATGATAGTTTAGTTCACAGGGTAGTTTATCTTTAACATTGAAAGTTTTTTTCTATTACTTGTTTACCTACAGCAATGTTTGCATTTTGGGGACATTTAAAAAAGTACGAAATAGAACTATAAAACAACACGTTTGACGTTTTATTTATAGATTTTTGTTGCATTGAATTTGAAGTACGTAATTAGCTGTTTTTATCAGTTTTAAAATTTAAACTATAAATGTAAATCTTCCCCTAAGAAGTAAATACGATATATACGAATCTGTCGAGTACTTAATAAAATCAATCAAGGGGACAACATGGGACGTAACCCCAGAAATAAACCGCAATAATCCAAAACAGTATTGCTGCATACGTATCCGAGAGAAAATACAAGAAAAACGAGCTCGTAGAAAGAAACGACAGATTACTTACTCGCGCACCGGGCGATAAAAAGTAGTTTAATAGGGCTGTCAAAGAGTTTAAGAAATTATTAGATGAGCAGAGAAATCGAGATTTCCCGAACTATTTCCACTATCTAACAGCAACTGGCTGCATTATGGAACGTCATAAAGATCGTGTTTACGCCTCTTACCATTGAAGAAGAAAAATTCATACGGGACTTCCTTCAAGCGCGAAGTAAGGTCATCGAAACTGAAGTAAATTCGAAGAAGTCCCCAGGTTTCGACGTAGTAACTGAAAACTCCTAAAGGAACTTTCATATGAGGGATTTCGCATGATAACTGTAATCTATAAAGGGATATTAAGGACGGGATACTTCTCTGGCCAATGGAAGCTGGTCCAAATAGCAATGGTCCCAAAACCGGAGAAACCGCCATCAAATGTGGCCTCATACAGACCCATTAGTCTGTTACCCGTCAATGGTTTATAAAAAATTGTTCGTTAAGCGAATGTCGCCGCTAATTGACGAAAATCAGCGAATACCCAACTAGCAGTTTGGATTTCGTCGACAATACGCTACAATCGACGGCCTACAACTCTTTGACGGCCCTATTAAACTACGTTTTATCGCCCGGTGCGCGAGTAAGTAATCTGCCGTTTCTTTCTAATAGCTCGTTTTTCTTGTATTTTCTCTCGGATACGTATGGAGCAATATTGTTTTGAATTATTGCCGTTTGTTTCTGGGGTTACGCCCCATGCTGCTCCCTAGATTGATTGTTCTAAATACTGGACAAATTCGTAGATATCGTGTTTACTTTTAAGGGGAAGATTTACATTTATAGTTTAAATTTTAAAACAGCTAATTACGTACTTCAAATTCAATGCAACGAAAATCTATAAATAAAACGTCAAACGTGTTGTTTTATAGTTCTATTTCGTACTTTTTTAAATGTCCCCAAAATGCAAACATTGCTGTAGGTAAACAAGTAATAGAAAAGAACTTTCAAGTTTAAAGTTAAGTTTAGTTAGTTTAAAGATAAACTACCCCGTGAACTAAAGTATCATGATTCTGTAAATAGCTATAGTGTACCTGTATCAAATTTCCAGCATTTAATCTGCCTAAGATACATACCGAGAAACTAAGAAAGAAAAATTTTGTCAACTGCATGGGGCTGCAGTTGTATATTGAGGTGCATTTTTCAATATAGATAAGTCACGTTAAATCGGCGCTACTTTGACATCATCAGACCTCGCTGTTAAATTCTGGACGTACCTTACTGAAATACAGGCTAAGTTAGAAGAGAGAAATGAGCTTTAACAAAACCAAAATATCAGTATGAAAAAAAGTTGGCCGTTGTGGTCATTTTGGCCGTTGTGGTCACGCTCCATAGTTGGCCGTTGTGGTCAAAATGGCGGATGGGGTAGAATTTCTAGTTGGCAGTTGTGGTCATGGTGGCCGTTATGGTCAAGTGTCGAGTTGGGCGATATGGTCAAATTGGCCGTTGTGGCTGTTGGCCGTTATGGTCACGGAGACCGGTGTGGTTATGACCACAACAGCCAAAATAGCGATTGGCCGTTGTGGCCTAGACCCTTATTATAACAGCAATAAAACAGAAGCGGTTGGTTTGCCAGTTGGAGGAATCGATTTAGATATTTTAAGGTAAGTACCTTTATTTGCGTATCACGCAATTATTCCGATTGTATTTATTCCGATGTATTCAATATAAGATATGAAGACTATTAGCGTTTATGTTGGAATTTTAGCATTAATGTTTTTGAATTAAAAGTTAGCGTAAATGTGCAACAAATCAACCAGTAGACATTTAAACAAGAAATAAACGGTATATTTTTTCTTGGAGAAATGGTCAGTTGTAGCTATAAACTATCACAATTTGAGTTCTGATAAGTGAGCTGAAAAACATAGATTCAACTTTGGTTTCCACTCTTGATCCCTCTTGATTCTGATTTACTTGATTCTGTTGATCTTACTTGATTCACACATTTTTCTTTCGATTCCTGCGGTTTCTCTTGCATTCAACTGATTCCATTTATCTAGTTATGATTCTGTTGATTTACAGTCAATAATAATAATTGATGTCTCAAAGAATTGTGCAATATGGAAATATCTCTTGCTTGTAAGATCTACTAGATTGAGTCAAAAGTTTCCGCCAGCTATTAGTACTGCAGCAAATTCACGAATTTGGTCGCGGTACCAGTCACTTTTTTTGCTGACGAAGAAGTTATTTTTAAAAAAGTGGCGGAAACTTTTGAACCGGCCTAGTATATTATATTAGTTGATACGCGTGAGTGAAGATTTAATTTATTGTTGTTGTTGCACTACTCATAGAACAGTTCAAACATTGCTAGTCAAGATAAAATCGGTTGTTTGTCGACTTTTGTACCTATATGCGACGTAACGTACTGACTTTGCATGCACAATAGAGTGGGCCGAAAAAATTCAAAGATTTTTTCAAGTCGTAATATCGCGGAAAAGTTACGAATTTGGGATACTAAAAAGGGGTAATAAAATCGATTTACAAATTTAACAAATTCTCGAGCTCGTCGTAAACCACTCGGGTCAAAGACCACATCACTCCCCCCACCTACCACTGTCTTGTAAACGTATTCAACACGTATTAAAACAAGTAAATACTTTACAGAAGGAGCAAAACATGTGTACCAATCAATACAATCTTCAAGGTACCTGCCTGAAGATTTACGTATTATTGTCGATCCTGGCTTTTTCGAACGAAATGGCTTTTTCGCTCATCCAGAACATTTAAGGTTAGCCATTACACAAGATAATACAAAACACAAAAGAGAGCTCGGACTTCGACGAATTCTAAAGGCGAGACAGTTAGATCAAAAGAGAACAACTATCAGAACGTTCTTGTCGCCAAAACTCAATTTCAAGGCTCAAAACTACTCGGAAATAATTAACTGGATGTACTGTGATTTATCTTCTCCCCCATTATTAAAAAATGTCAGTGACGATGAGATTAAATCACATATTCAAAGTGACTCAGTCTCTAATTGGGAAACTCGTGACAGAAGCCTCAGGAAAAGTTTGCGGAGCTGAGTCTAGGAATGGTTTTATCAGAACGACTCCGTTGTCAAGGTCAACTATGCATAACTTCGCCCATAAATCAGATTTCAAAGTACCTTCAGCTAAGAATGAGTGAAAACGGAGATGTTCAATTGCTCAACATGATTTTCTTTGACTTACAACTTTCCACACAAAAACTATAAAAATATCTGTTTATAAATATTACTAATGGTCTCCAATAATTTGTTTTTAAACATTTAAACTTGTATTCAATAAAGAAAACCAAAAAAAAACATGTAAGCAGTTAGTATTTTTTTCCTTGAGCTGTGATCTACCTTTATTTGTAATTTCTTTTTCAAAATTTCATTAACTTTGAAGGCAATGTGCGACCGGAAGATGTTGATGGATTTAAATAAGATTTAAACATTATTTTCTGTGGTTCCAATACATAATAATTTGAGCTATTACTTTCGGGAAGAGGCTAATTTAAAAATATTAAAAATTATCGTAAAAACGAGAATTTTTCCAAATTTCGGCAAACTTTAGAGCACATGCGCGACCGGAAGATATAAACCGATTTTATTTCTTTTTGTACCCCTTTTTAGTATCCCAAATTCGCAACTTTTCCGCAGTATTACGACTTGAAAAAAATTTCTTGAATGTTTTCGGCCCACCCTAATACACAAGTCATATACAATACCAATTCTAGCAGTCCCAATAACACGGAAGAAAGCGGGCCAATAAAAAAAATCAAGATTTAAGTTATTAGTGGTACAGACAAACTGGAAGGAAAATTTAAAATTAAATTAAAAACTCAAGTATTGAGTTATTGTTTTTAGAGAAAAATATAAAGATGTTAAAAGTGTTCGTTGGGTTACTGTAGCTAATTGTGAAAATGGAGAAATTATGATACCCAAGCTCTTCAAAGTAACGGGTCGTATCAATTGCATTACATATCGTGGCTATACTGTAACATTAATGGTATTGTTAAGATAAACGAACGGTTGGTGTTAATCCGAGCAACATGCAGAATATATCGATAGGGATAATCAAGTATATCTCTCAATTAACACATAATCCTATGTAATTAGCGAATATATCTATTTGAGTACTAAAAGTACATATTTGAAACATGTCGAACACCAAAACAAGATAAAAATGGTTGAAATTAAATCAAATTGCTTAAGATCCCGGTGGCTGTATGGAAAGATTTTAGAGAGTTTTAGATGGTAGAAGTTTTTTTACGTAACTTCGTCAACTGAGTTAAGTCCTAGGAATTTTCGGTTATATTTCGTCTTTCCATTTGAATCGTGTAAAACAGATGCAATTTTCTCCTCCAATGTCTATCATAGACAATGACCATCTGCAAAAAAATCATCAGTATAATTCATATACAATATCAACAATATAACTCAACTAATAATAATCTCCATTACTAATGTAATAACATTTATACTAATATATATTGGTAAATTAATATACTGAATAATCGTCTTACAAAGAGTATCCACAAAGTAATTAGACCTCTGAGAGGTTATGAAAATTTAATGTATAATAGCGAACTATTTTCTTGAGTTATTCGTCTCCGGTATTGCAAGACAAATTTCTTCCAAGAGTGTTTACAAGGTAATAACAATGAGTTATCATCCTTATTATAAGCAGTTAAAGGAGAGTTTCCCCCACTAATTATAATTAAGATTGCTAATTAAAATATTCGCTTAAAGTGTAGTATCAATAAAAATTAATTATTGTACTCAGTAGGTAAAGCTCGCCATTGTGATATTAAATATAACGAGCTTTATCTCTTAATATTTTTAATAAGACATCAGCCGGCGTACATTATGCATATTAACTTAACATTTATGTTTCTGTTGATGAACAATTAATGTTTATGAAAATGCACACCGTATGGGGGAAAGAAACGCTTTATAAGATATAAATGGCTTTTACGTTATCTAATCTGAATGTCAATTAAATTCGTCACTTTAATTAATTCACCACATTTGTGGCACCAGAACGGACTGAAAAATACCTTGTTATCGCATCTGTTGAATTAAAAACGTATTTAAGTAAATTAAAAGACATGGGCAGTCTGCCTAATTCCTCTCTAATCAGCTCCTCATTATTTTATCCTCGTTAAGGTGTCGCCCCCTAAAGATAATGACCGGAAACTAGAACTGGCTTTTACTGCAGTTATGTTAGGTCGGGTCTGTTATAACTACCCAATTATTTTTTCATTTTATGTTTCCTTTCCCTTTCACGATGCTGTTGTGCTCATAAAATTATAAAATACACTACATAAAATAGCTCGTTAAAATTATGAATTTTTCAAAGTTTTTCTTCTCCTTTTACTGGATCGTACTGGTGAATAGGTGGAAATATTTCCCTTTTGCTTGGCATAACAACGTTATCGCTCGATTGAGCTTTAGCTTTAACCTTCAGTCAGAAACCTAAGTGGGCGCTGTAGTGAATCGAACTCAGCCATTCGTTAAAATACCGTATTCAAACGAGGTTGTTCGAAAATACAAAACCGTCTTTCGGGGTGGGTATAATGTTATTGTTAGTTATTCATCATTATTTTAGGCCGGTCGTCGATAACACTCTGTTTATTGGCTGATAGAACTGAAAATTACAAATTTAAATTAAGTTTTTGATGAAAATAGAGTAAGGATTTTGATGCGTTTATAATTTCACTATCAAAATTCATAACCGTCACATGTTAGGCATATACAATACCGGTTGCAATATAATACTTACGTTTATAAAGCTGTTAACTTTTTGATAGGTCAGTTATGCTTTAAAAAACCCATGAAAGAGCCGAGCATGCAATTAGTAAGTTATGTGCAACCTAGTATATGTCCAATTTACAGTTGAGTTTAACGCAAATTTACATTATTAGTTATTTGTCTAGAAACATACTATGTGCTGTAATATTAATTAATTAATTATATCAGGTTACTAGAACAGAATTGAATTATTAACACATCGAAAATTAATACGATGACTACTTCATTTTCATGTTGTGATACAAACTTGGTTGTATCACATAATTTTAGACTTTTTGTTCGGTTTCATCTCTAGTGGTAATTACTATAACTAAGACGGACCAAAAAGTGTAAAAAACGTTCTAAGTCTATGTCTAAAATCAATTTGCTTTAGCTTTATCAGTTAACAATTCCTAAATACAGACGCGTGCAGGGTCAATTTTAGTACGCGGGAAAATATTCTTTTAGAGGGCCCCACATCCTACTCCGGTTAATTTTTTTAAAAATAATTTATTTAGATTAATAATTATTAGATCATCTATTATACGGAATACATTAGTAACTGTCAATACAATTTTACGTTCCTCTTGCGGAGAAAAGGATGAAGTTTGTTGTGGCCACGAATCTGGGAGACCAGAGAGCCATGTAGGTCCATTCCACCACAAACTATGATTTAGCAATTATGAGGGCAAAAGTCCGCCTTAGGTACTATCGGCCGGATTCTCTTGCTCTGCTGACGCTACGTTGACTGAAAGCTACTCGGTTATTAGCCACAAATGTCTTGGAGTCTTCCAAGTGATCGCATCGTCAAACGTGATCTGCTCCTTCGAAGCATCAATGAGACTTTGCACAAACTCTAATTTTCGTGTACATCAAGAAAACTCCAATAGAGCGTTAGAACTTTGAATCCTTAAATACGCTACAGCACTGAAGCCAATTTCAGACGCAGCCGAGAATGCATGAAGTTCTTTTCTGACGGCCAAGTCTAAATTAATACATCTATACAATTCTTAATTTAAAAGTCTAAAAAGTTCGACTTGAACAACTTCCAGTTGATCACCGCCTCAAGAACAGGGTCATACCAATCTATTTTCGCCATTTATAATTGCAGCATCAAACTGCAAAGAATATCAATAGGGTTAAAAACCTTAAAGGATCGTAAATTCTCGCTACTTCCAATAAGTTATTTCTTTTTGTGCAAGGGCGATCGATAGGGTGACAAGTAGAAAAACACCTCGGCCATGGGGTTCCGATGAAGTACTAAAACCTTAATAAAGACAGGTTCTTCTTTATCGAATTCAACTGGCATTTGGACATCAAAAAGGTTCGCAGAAAGTTCTGGGCAGTTACTTGCTCATTTTCGCAACTCGAATACACCGCATCGCATAATCTGTATTAACTCTAATTGAAGTTTCTGGGCAAAACTTACAAAATCATATCCCCAAATTGCAACATCAATATAAATATGATTACGCAACCCATCCTCAACATTAGGGTACTTCGATTCTTCTAAATTAGCGAGTTCTTGAATGGTTCGCAAGGTGAAAACGAGGAAGAAGGTTATTTTCAATCGTCAAGTTCGGTCGAGTTGAAAGCGGCGAGGTATATTGATTCTACTTTAAATATAATTTATTTGTTGATGATTTAAATTCAGCCATGTCGTAGGGCCCTTCGAGGCAACCTTATAAAGGCCCACCAGGAAACTCCCGTTATCCCGGTGTGCCAGCACGCGCCTGCCTACATAAAGATATAAATAAATTTGATTATCTAGAAGTTATCATCTATGAGCTCCAAAGACGTACGTTGGGGTGCCCTTCTTGCTTGCACAGCCTCCAAACCATATACGCTACTCAATTCCAATAATTTCTTTATAATTGGTTGGACATCTAGTATCGTATATGGTCCAGCGAATCTAATTTAGTAAATAAGAAACTATTCTTTTCCAAACCTTTATCAGTAAGTCAGATTACATTTTGCAAATTTGCATTAATTAGAACAATCGCTTTCGACAGTTACTTTTCTTACTGATCTCATTGTCTAATTTGCAACAAACGACATCAGTCTGAAGATACAATGCGTTTCCCGTTAATCACATTTATATAAAGGTATCAAGGTGGACCACTTTATTCGGTGTTACGATCAATTTTTCTACAGGGCGTTAGGAGTATAAGTGCCGTTATTAAAACAGGTGATAGAGGATATCAAAAGGAACAAAAAAGTATGATAAGGTCGTAGTCACCCTCTGCAGGTTTATGCAAAAAACAATAAAGTTGCAAACTCCTACGTACATTACCACGTTATTATACATACTATTTTAGGAGAAGGTGTATCTCGTCAATCACAATAAAAAGTCTAAATACAATTTTTTTGTAAACATGATCGTTTAAGCAGAATTACAAATTTTATAAACCAGATTCTGTTACACCATGGACTTGACAATTCCGCAATTACATGAAACTTTCAACCCATTTAGAAAGTCCGTTCAAGCTCAAGTTTACGCATTTATTATCATAATTATAGAATTTATTATCTTTGGGGTAACGACCTTTTCCAGTGATATTATTTAAAAGCCAGATGGATGTCTGAAGTTCACCTAAATTCTAATAGCCCAAGAGCTGGCGACCAAAAAGTGTAAGAATTTTGTAAAGGCTAATGTTTTAATATTAGCTTATATTTAGGGTGTAAATAAATATCCTACAACTCAACTACAACAACAAAAGAAACTCGGATATAAGGACACTAGGCGTCAGTGCAGCTTCAAAGTTGTAACCAGAAGCAATGTCATCTAAGTGTTTTCTAAAAACTGAAAATTGATCACTAAGCAATTTATGTAATAAAAATCTAGAAAACATTCGTTCGACTCGATTCGAAGTAACGACTGCTTCGCTGCCTACGGCAGGTTACCAACAGGCACCGGACCGACGGTCCCTTTCAAAATTCCAACTATACGTTTAGTAGTCAAAGATTATTTAGTTTACTTTTTATTTTCCGTTGTATAATTTAAAAAACAAACACTGATTACAAAAAAGTTGTATGTTATAGTCAACAATTCGACAGTTTGCAGCGACCGACTGTTCACACTAACCGTTTGTTCCTGAAATGGACCGACACGGACCTGCAAAACCTTCTCACAAAGAATGGTTACCGACAATTGTTGGCGACGGTCCGTGTCGGTTTATGTAAATACCTTCACAAAAATGTACAATAAAGTGTTTTGTCGGTCCGGTGACTGTTGGTTAATAATCATATTTTTAAGGCTCCCAAAATACTACAATACCTACCACGACAACCGGCAATTGTTTACAAACTTCTTCATTAATCAACGAACAGCATTGTAAATACTTCCTTACACAAAGGGGTGTTCTTTGGTTCGAAGTGTTTATCAGGTTATAGGTTATGGTTAATCCAACAATTTTCAATGATTCTGTTCATGATGAGTTTAATTCTGTTGTCATTTAATTCACCAGTTTTATTCAAATAACGCGAAAAGTAATGTCTATAGGAAAAGATTTGTTGGTAGTTTTTGTTGGCGTCAATGTCACCTATCACTTATTTTAATAATGACACTTAGACTCAATACACCCTGTATATTGAACAAAAACTTATTAATTAAAAACCTATTTAAAAAGAATATGGAACATACAGGATGCCGCAGTTTTGAATGATCAAACTGCCAGTCGTTAGATAATCATTAAAGAAAAATATTCTTATATACCATTTTTGTTGTACTTCTATTCTTTTGACAAAGGACTGCATCGAAGTTCAACTCAATGCTTTTAAATTGAATAGTATGAATATACATTGACATGTATTCTGCAGTTCAAGGAGATTAATCTTTAATGTAATAATCCTGACCTTCACTATGTCTCGTACAACACCAATCAGGTTTTGTTTTGATTAGTTGATTGTAAATTTCTATTGGAATTATGAAATGTCTGCGTTTATCACTAATCTAGTACCATAGACACTTAAAATGTGCTAAATTCTCCGGATTTTCAAGTGCATTCAAACAGAAAATGTTTTATGTTTCCAATAACTTGAGAAGCTTATTCTCAGAATCTGATCAGAAGCTGATGGGTAAATATGAAACGAAAAATAAAACTTTTAATTTTAAACTACCTTAAAATTAAAAAAGTCTTCGTTTTTATACATCAATAGATTCCTTTTAGCCTTACCTATAAGACCATATAAAAGCTATTTATATAAAATTATGTTTGTAGTCATGAAGAGGTAAACACTGCGTTTTATTTTTAACCTGGATATGGGGTAAATATGAAACACAAACGGGAAAAAGTGAAACATCACCTTAAGTCTTTATTTAATGAGGTATCAAGTACGTCAAGGGCATATCGAGTGTCCACTCTCGATCAATAGAGTCACCCAAAGTCGATCATAGGCAATTAACATTATATATTTTATTTTTATGTATTTTGTTGTACAATTTGCTGTCAAATAAAACAATTTGAAAATCATGGCTTGTCATACTTAACAACAGCCAACTTTTAAATTAGTATTTTAAAATAAAAATCGCACTCTTAATATTATTAGTATCATTTGATACGCAATAACTTTCTCTTTCTATTGATAACATTATCTTTCTTGTAGTTGAATCTGGTGCGCAGGAATCTCCAGAAACATTCAATACAATGGCCGCATTCAGCAGACTTACCGGTGATAAACCGGTGCTGCTCACCGGTAGATTTTAATTGAAATGTGAAAAATTAATTATCGGTTAATATATTTAAATTTATTTGTCAAATATAGAGTGACGTAACCTAATTCGATATTTGTACTAATAATAATGGAGCAACTAATAGTAGATGAGGATAATAAAACTAAATTGTAAATATCAACAGTTTTTTCGCTAGGGATTGTAAAAATATCTATTAGGCACAACAAAATAAACGTCAAGGGGCGGTGTTGTAACCTCACTTCAAGTGTGCCGGTAAGGTATGTAAACAAACCGTATTTAAAATGTGGTGAGCAAAACAACTTCCGGTGACCCAGACCGGTGTGACCGGTGGTCCTGCTGAATGAGCCCAATGTTGGAGTAGGTTTCGCGATTTTCTTCCCACTTCAACTTTTTCACACTTAGTACCACTTTTGAATACTTAGTACCATTCTCTTAGTATGTAACACAAAATATTAAGAAGAAATGAGAAGTAAATCCAATAACATCTCTACCTCTAACTCATGTTGAATCTTGCAAATGGTGTTGCATTTTTTCCCATGCCGTGTTTCACTTTTTCAATTTATTGTATTTGCTGTGTTAAATAATCTATTCCTTATTTAAAAAATAGAAAATTAATAGAGTAGCTGGTATAGAATCTTAATTACCGGAAAAGTTTTATATATGCTTTTCAAATTTGTTTTGATGGTTTTTAGTAGATTTTATATTGAATAAAATAAATTGTTTATAAAGGGCAGTCCAACATGTTATAATTATACCATCATGTAATATAAACCTGAAGTAATTATATCAACTTTTTAGAATTTTCTAAAAATTAAAGATAAGAGTGGTTATCAACATGTTTCACATTTACCCCAAATTTTTGGTGTTTCATATTTACCCCGGTTGACCCTACCAAAATTGTTATTGTTTGATGAACATGACATCTTAAGCATACAGTAGGATGTATGATGATATTATCATTATAACGCTGGTCTCGTACATTCTCTTTGATTGCTTTAAAATGATAATAAACCTTTAGATCCTAATAATTACGTGTACTGAATGTTATGTATAGAAGTATTAATACAACCTCTAATGGAGAAACAGTATATTCAGTATCAGAAAAAATATATTTCAGATAAGGAATCCGACTGGAAAGCCAATTTCAGGAAATGTAGTATATAATTGAACCGAAGCTACACTTTGTTTAGCAGTGCGGTTGGTATATTTCTAGCACTTACAATATAATTACATAAAGATTAATATAAATGTTAAAATAGTAGTTATACAAGAAGACTATGGTTATCTAAACCACAAACCGTCCTCATACATGTATGTTTGTATAACTGCTTTCTAGCAAGGTAATATTATCAGCAGAAAACAACTTGGAGAGCTTTGATCTTATACCAATGTAGCTTTCAGGTGTACTTTGAATGAGACTGGTGTAATCATAATAAGTGGCTTGTTACGCCACTTGCAAGTACTACTACTAGAACTCTCGCGTTGTAGATAAACTATATAACAGTTGTACCAATATTACACTCCAAGGTGTGTTATAACTGCAATAGAGAATATGTCGTTAAAATAATATCAGAAAATGTCTGGTTAAAGTTGTTTGTATTTTATTCATGTAATGAATGCAATTGCAATTGAGGCCAACTTCTAGAACAGAATCTTGATTTATAATTAAATACGTTGTACCAAAACGAAGTGATATAGTATTAGAATTAGTACATTTGTAATTAGATGTATTTTCATTTATAAACGGAAAAGCTTTCGCAGACTTTTAAAAGGTGATTGGAAAATATTTATAAGTACACTTAGAAATACATAAGACACAGCAAAAAAACAGTTTAATAGGATGATTTTTAAATATAAATCATTTAAGTCTTGGTATAATCGTATTTGTTATTAAATTTTCATCTTATACTGCAGGCAAGCATAGTTTGTTTCGTAATTTATTTGACAAAAGCAAAAGAAACAAAATCCTAGTTTATAACAGTAGTAAAAATTGTAAAGATTTGTTGTTTTGTGGTGATATACAGGGTGTTATGTTTAACAGTCTACACTCAAACATTCGATTCAAGCTTCTGGCTATACCAATGGAACTAAAGTAACTTTGTACATTTCGAATTCTAGTTTGCGAAATCAGTATTAGAAACCATGTTAGAACATGTGCTGGTACCGCACCTGACGCCTCACTGTGGAGCGAAAGTTAGGGAAGAGCACGCAAGCCCTATAATGAAGCAAAATAAATAATTTTTACCGATTTTTGTTGTTCATATGTACTTTTTAAGTTATAGGAGTTGATATAACGATGTTAGAGCATTATTCAATAAGTGCAATTAATAGTTTATGGCGTTATACTTCAAATTAGTTAGGGGAAGTTTATCTATTTTCTTCATTATACCAGCAGATTATTAGAACAAGTGAGAGAATTTATGTTATTCCAGCAAAGGTATTCTATAATATCTCTATTGTAATTAATAAAATTAATAAGGGCGACATGAGTTTTTCAAGGTACGTAATTCAATTTTCAATCACTTCGCCATGAATTTTATACTACAATGAAAGATTTGAGTATTTAAGAAAGAACTTAGAAAATATTTTTAAGTTGGTATTTATAAAGGAATTACTATCCCTTAACAAATAACACTACTTGTAACTTTTTACAATAATTGCCAATATTTCATTCATAATTATTCTCCATTTTACTAAAAGGTTTCAATCATTCGGTTTGTTATGATGCTTTCAGCTTTGTTAAATTTTTATTGCAGTTATTAGGAAACCCCATTTTGCGTAGGTAGGGATCATGGTAAAACTTAAAAAACCCCAACTTCTAAAGGGGTGGTATTCAGTTGTTTCTAACAGTTGAGATATAAGCTGCAAAAACACACTGTTGCATCATCCACAACTATGCATGGAGTAATACGAATAATACCGGTAAATATGTCTTGCAGTGCCTACAATAACGGCTTTTAACTTTTTAAGTTGGATCGAGTTGGATTTGGTTTTTGTATGAAAATAACCAGGAAGCTTTAGCTCTTTCTTCGACATAAATTTTAAAGCGGGCATATGCGGGCGTATTTTATAACTCCAGCAAAATTTGAATTTTAGCACAATAAAAGCTCTTGCAATTTAGGATTTTTTAAAATGAAAACTACAACACATTTTCTTTTACTGTCTCCAGCCTTACTTTGTGGAATTCCATAATCATGAAATATAATATAAATAGAAAGATTAGTTAAAGTTTCACAAGTTTTATTAATATCTTAACCTGACAATATTGTTTCGACACTTTATGTTATTATCAAAGGTAGATAAGATTGATAAACAAACACGTTCCTAAGGATAAATACATACAGAAAATAGGTAACTAGATACAATACATACAAAAACTAAATATCTAACACTTCTAATAAAGCAGAATTACTAAGCTCAGTTTGTTCATTCATTAAAGGTACTGTGCGTTTATGTCTGTATATTTCAAAAGCTTCTAAAATGTCTAATTTGTGTTTGAGGTTGCAAAAATGTAAGAATTTAATGTTGTTTTAATCATCAAACAATTAGCACATGCAAACCATTATGACCATAACATGATTGACACTTTAATTCAACAAAAAGATTATAGGTTAGCTATCAAAAGAATATTTCCAATTGACACTCAAATACAAGACACAAACTACATATCAATACCATACTTTGGCAAGATATCAGAACAAATTGCAACTATACTAAGAAAAACCACCAGTTACAAAATAACCCATAAAACTAACACCAACACCTTTTCATTTTTATTCAATGCTAAAGACAAAACACAAGATATCATGAAATCCGGCATTTACCGTTTGAATTGTTCTTTTTGTAACTCGGTTTATATTGGACAAACACTTAGAAATGTCGACATAAGATACAAAGAACACGTATGCTCTTATAAACTTAAACATCCAGAAAAATCGAATTATGCCAAACACATTTTGGAACAGAACCACCCAATGACACCTCAAAACAACATTAAATTCTTACATGTTTGCAACAACAAACACAAATTAGACATTTTAGAAGCTTACAAATATACAGACATAAACGCACAGTACCTTTAATGAATGAACAAACTGAGCTTAGTAATTCTCCTTTATTAGAAGTGTTAGATATTTAGTTTTTGTTATGTATTGTATCTAGTTACCTATTTTCTGTATGTATTTATCCTTAGGAACGTGTTTGTTTATCAATCTTATCTATCTTTGATAATGACACAAAGTGTCGAAACAATATTGTCAGGTTAAGATATTAATAAAAGTTGTGAAACTTTAACTAATCTTTGTATTTATATTATATTACACATTTTCTTGTTTTTTTAAGTTGTGTAGCTACAAATACTATGTCTTTTTTTCATTTTAATTTTGGTTTCAATAAGTTCCATACAACAAAACTAATTTAATTTTAAATCTCAGCCTGTAAATTGTTAGTTCAAAATGGTGACAACTTTAAGCATCAGCATTTTTATTAATAACAAAGATTTTTAAATTTTGCAACCGGTTCTAGATGCCCTGAACATTTTATAATCAAACGCCAATATGTTTCTTATTCTTTCACAAGTTGGATTTTTACCTCATTTTTGCGGTTTTTGTTAAGGTTCGCCCCACAGTGCGCCATCGTGTTTTTTTAATGGAACTATTAGGTTTTAAGTACAAACATCGAAAGCAAGTGTGATTTCGAATCAATAATTATTAAGGTACCACAGGTCTAAAGTGCGCAATAACAGAGGTAGAACCATTTAACTGGATCTGCCCCGTTTAACAGTCTACATTGAATCATTCGACCAAGCTTCTGGTTTTAGCAATGGAATTAAAAGAACTTTGTATATTTCGAACTCTAGTTTACCAAATCAGTATTGGAACCCGTTTTCACGCGTTTTTTTTGAGTTTATCAGGTTCTACATTTAATTTAAATTGTTAAAATCTCGCAAGTTATAAACTTCGAATTTAACAACCACAACTAAATTGGATTATTAAATTCATCGGTGCAGTGGGAAAATCTAAATGCGAGAGGCGAAACTATTAATGATTTTTATTTAAAAAAAAATTGGTAAACAATGATATCGGAGAAATGCTCTAGAAATTTCGATAAATCCAGATAAGGAGTTTTTCTTCAATTGTGAAATTCAGAACATGGAGAAATCAAGTGGTTGATAGTAAAAGTGACACGCGGAATTCCGCAGAGATTTACTGTACCGTTCGGTCGTGCACAGGATGGAGCGCTTTGAAATTTTGCAAGTCCATTTTGCAGTGATCGTTGAAATCTGTATAAAATATTTGTTAAAAGCCAAACAAATTCCTGCCATATCGTCTGAGAGTTACTAATCTAAATCAGCTGTGATAGTTTTTTTCGTTTTCCGAGTTTTTTTCCTAATATTTTTATCTCGACATGTTTATTTCTATCATAAAGACTTTGTTTTCTTAGGTCAATAAATTGTTATTGCAAAGGTAACTGAGACAAAATACATTTTCGATTTGTCAAGTGGAGTCATAAATAAATCCAAAAATCAACTTCATTTTTAATGTAGTATAACTGATAATAAATAATAAACTCGAAATGTTATAATGTAAGGTTTGTATTTATTTAGTTTATTGTAAATAGTGAGAAATGAATTGGAGATATAATACTGGGTTGCATTAAATGTATTTTAGGTAGTGGGAAATAAATTCAAAATATTATAATAGGCGTTTCATTTAATAAATTCCAACTAATCTAAACTCCTCACCCAAGTAACACCGTTCCATCCTACAAACCGAATCTGCTTATCTTTCTGCGTATCTAAAAGGAATTGTTGGAACATACTGTAATGGTCACTATTGCACTAAAGGTTAAATCAATATGAGAAAGTGCATTTGATTACAAACTTTGGAGACTCATTATTAGTCTGAACAATGATTTCAATCACTTGTATGTGTTCTTGAATGTCATTAAATAAAACATAAATAATGTCTTAACGTTATACTAAGATTAGAAAACTCAATATAATTAAAATGCGATACATCAAGTTAGAATAGCATAGCTTTATTAAAATATAACATTTTACAATATTAAATACAAATTGGGATGATAAAAGAAAGGAGATCTTAGTCAAAGGTCAACCTAGAAAAGAACATTATGTATTAATTAAGGATATCAATGCATCATATAAAATCAAGACCGCACTTTCAATAATAATGCAAAATTGAAATTTTAAATAAAGAAATTAGTTGTTCATAACTATAGAAATATGCATTATTGTTGAAAGGGTAGTAAGAATGATCAAAGAAATGTGATATCTCTGATAAAAATAAAATAAAAGTTAAAATAAATGAAATATAGGTTTCTCAGAGAGATATAAAGAATAATAAGTTTTGTTTTGATGAATATGGTTGTATTGTAAAAAGTTCTGAAAAATAAAAATTATAATTCAATAAATGTTAATAAGAAGTCCAGCGTTTTATTAAAAAAGAAGAGTAAAGTGTACTAGGTAACAGAATAAATATTAATAACTAAAATACTAAAGAAAAAGAAACATTGAAGAAAAGTTTGAGGTAAGAAGGAGGGGGAAATAAGTTACGTGATTTATATAACATAGAAGAAGAATATAGAGGAATAGAAGAATAGTTGTAAATAGTTTTTGGATAAGAAATCTACAAGAAGAGTAATACATTTAGAAGTCATCCACGATAACCAAGCTGAGGTGTGGAAGAGTGGTAGTTTGCTGTAGATCAGGTATAGGAGGAGTATATTAGAGGGAGATCATTTGAAGGAGCCACAGAAGATACTTACCGAGTTTTAGAGAGCTATTGAGTCCATCATCATAATCTTTGGCTGTAGTAAGCAGATTCAGTGCAGCAGTCGTCGGCAGTTCTTTGTTGATGAATGACAATTGAAAGAAGAGTGTAGTGTAGTGTAGTGAAAGTGAGGTTATTTATTACAAAAAGAAGAGAACCTGAATTTAAAAAGAACAAAACCCAGTTGGTATATAAGTTAAAAGGGATTGGTATACCAGTTAATTTAACCGTTGAGAGATCCATTGCAAACATTACTGAAGGAAGGAATCATTGTAAGTTGGCAGGGTAAGATTTCTTTCTTTTCAACATCCTAATAAAAGTGTTAAATAAAGAGTTAAACAAATTTTTATTTTATATGCTATGCTCACTTGATCATATATATGATATATATTAATTTCAGAAATGTCAAAGAGGACAGTAAAGGTATAAATGTCAATTGTTTTTGATAACCTAACTTTAGTTGATGACATTTAAGAACAACAAATAGGTAAAGTTTATTTAATCATTTAATAAATAAACCCAAAGTTAAGTGATTGAGTTAATAGTCTCATATTAAGAATAATAATTAAAATTAAACATCTATATTATTATTTATACATATATATTTTGAGCGACCCTGAGATCAGAAGGTATATTTTTAAAAACATAAAATAACTATAAATAAAAAAATCACTTATCATAATCATCACAATACGTAGACTAATTATAAGTTGAATTTCTGCTTGCTACTTGCAGCCAGGTGTTTTTTTCTAAAGTTGCATTCAGATTTATTACATATTCTCATCTATGTTATACAGCATTACTAAAAATTACTTTTGGGTTTGAATTTGCATGTGTGAGCAAAAGAAAAATAGCCAATACCAATTCGTTACTTTCCAAGCCTTACATGTCAAAATAGCAAACATCAATTAGTTTTAAAATTGTTTTTACTTAGCAAACAGGTTGCTGTGTACAATTATACAAATTACTACCCAAAGCAAAGTTTTACTAACACTATTTTGAACAAATGTTCTAATAGTTTTGTTTCCCTAGCGCAAACCTTTATATCACGTTTTGTTGACTATAAACTGAGGTATTGTTACAAAGAAATTCGGCCTCTGAACCTTACTTTACAAGCAACCCTACTACTTAAAGAGCTCTTTATTATTGGATATCATAAATGCATGTGCACTATCTGCGTTATCAATCACATTTGCTTTATTGCCACAATTTACCCCTACACTGATTTCTTTACTAATTGCAAAAACATTTTCAACATTCTCTAATTCGCTACTTAGTTTTGTTTTGTTAAATCACGTTAAATTCTAATATTCATCAATTATTTTGTTTTTCAACATAAAGTAGAATTGTTGGCACTTATATTTTAATTTAGGCAGTTTAGTTTATATTTCGATGCCTTTATTTTTATTACTTTAGATAGAAGGCATGCCTATGGCGTTTGATCGATTAACACGGGAAAATAGAATTTCAGTTTCTTAGGATATACTGCGTAATATACAGGGTGACCCAGGGGTGCGTACAAGCTCCATAACTGTGTTTCTATCCGAGCTATCGAGTTGATTTCTTTTTAAACTATAGAGCCGACAATGCAGCGCATTCTAAAAATATTTCTATTTATATACAGCATGTTCCAAAATAAAATACATAAATAGATTCTGTTTTTTAAATGGAGCTTGTACGCACCCCTGGGTCACACTGTATATGTAGGACCAAAACAGAAGTATTTCTCAGAAAATTCTTCTGTTTCGCGAATCTTTGAACTTATAGTATAACTTTTTCAGACGTGCTGAGTCGGTTTGTGTTGGATCCTTGATTACAGGAAGTTTTTCGACTCTAAAATAGATCTCATGGGCCATGTGATGTCAGATATGGGTATTCTCACAATAAAGCTACTATCCATTCTTTACGGAGACCTCTGACTTTGAAAGTGCACTGCTCATAAATTACTGAACCAATTTAAATATTTTCACAAAATATTCAAAATTTATTTTGACATATAACAGTAAAATATTATATTTCTAAGTGCTATATTTTTGTTTTTATCGGACAATACATAATAAAAGGTACCCATTTTTAGAGAAGATTTCATTAAAAGTAAGTTAAGTCATTTTTTTCTTAGAAAGTATTTTCCATATATTCGTGAAATCTTTGTAGGAGTTAGAAAGAAACCTTGCGGTTCTTATACTATTCTTTTCCGATAGAAAAAGCGCTTTATTTAAGAGTTATATGAAAAACTAGCGAACTATGTTTTCTTGTTTATTAATAGCGATAGCATCAATATTTTGTCGCTAAATCAACACTTTTTATATGTAGGCATAATTTTTCTCAAATAATTGTTCCCAATTTTAACAATAAAGATGCAGTAACAAAGAAAACATGTTTTGTTCAAACTGCTTGTCACTAAAAATCGTTTTTGTCTGAAAATAGCATAAGAACCGCAAGATTTCTTTCTAACCCATACAAAAATTTCATAAATATATGACAAATACTTTCTGAGAAAAAAAATATTTAACTTATATTATTATTATTATTATTATTATTATATATTATTATAAACAACGCGTTAAAAGGTAAGAGCATAAACAGTAGTTTTATTAATAGGCTCATTGAACAGAAACAAACAAATTGAATTTACATATCGGTTCCATATTGGCATGGCAGAATAGTTTAAATCAATTTATCAATAAAATAAATATGTGTTTTTATAAAGCCATACAACGTACCGCATCTTCGATAATTTTTCTTGATGCAAACAGAATATTAAAAAGTAGTGATTTCACGAAAAGTGCCCTTCATTTAAATAAGACTGGAAAATATAAATTATGTAAACAATTGACTAATATTATAATTAATAGTGTTTTTAATAGTGTTTCTAATACAAATAACTCTGCTAGATGTATAAATTGCGGTAATCTAATTTTAAATGAAGCTAATGACGAACAGCCACAATTAAATATTAATCCACTATCAATTTCTTCGCAATCTGAACCAATTAACACAGGAACTAAATCGCCTAAAAGATTATATCCAGATCTTACAAAATTTTACAAACTCAACCAAGTGGGTCCGACTAACCTAGTCAATATTGATTCAGTTTCGATAAACGCTCAAATAAATAATTGTGATCTCACAAAATATTATAACATTAGTCAAGATAACCTGCAAAACTCCGCTACCATTCCCTCAGATATCGAGAATGAAGAAGATCTTGTGAATGAAGCACCTGAAGAACTCAACCTTACCGACTTCTCAGCTTTTTTAGGAGCAACTCAAACATGTTCACAGTAGCTCATATTAATATACAAGGATTATCAAATAAAGTTTTAGATCTTGAAATACTTCTCGGTAATTTTAAAGATATACATGTAGTTTGCATTTCAGAGCACTGGTTGTCTTTATTACAGCTTAACTGTTTAACACTTCCTGGATATAAAGTAGCCACGTCATTTTGCAGAAGTAGTCATAAACGAGGGGGGGTACTTATCTTCGTTAAAGATGATTTAAAATTTTCAGTCGTTGATCTGAATTTTGTACCATCCATCGAGTTAGATTTTGAATGTTGCGCAATCAGCTTAGACAAGTACAATCTAAGAATTATTTGCATTTATCGAATACCTAGCAGCGATCTAAACATTTTCCTTGAAAAATTAGATCGTCTCCTGCAATATTATAGTCACGATCATCATCTAGTCATCTGTGGAGATTTTAATATAAATTTATTAGAAAATCCATTAAATAAACGAAAATTTTTATCTTTACTGCATTCTTACGAAATTCTTCCCACCATTTTAACCGCTACGAGAGGCACTTCTATCTCCAGCACATGCATCGACAATGTTTTGACAAACAATATTGATAGGATTGAAGGCATGCGCACTCTTAATATTGGTATTGATTTTTCGGATCATAACGCGCAAATATTAGCTATACCAGTCTCTCAACAACAAAATACTACGATTTGCAATTGGATTAGAATCTACAACTCGAAAAATAACCAGAAATTTTTAGAGCTTTTGCAAAATACAAATTGGAATCTCGTCTATGCCAATCATTACACAGCTTATCAAAAAGTGGATAATTTTTATAAGTTAGTACAAGACGCTTTTTATAAAGCATATCCATTAATCAGCAAATCCTTAATAAGACCTAAAACTGCAGGTATTAGGGCTTCCTCTAAAACAAAGAGAGAAATACACACAATCTTAAAATTTTTTCCAAATGAAGTTTTACGTACTTATTATCTGCGATACAGCTTAATATTAAAGAACGTTTGTAAAGAATCTAAGAAAATTAACACCAAATATATAATCTCACGGTCTAACAATATTGCTAAATCTACCTGGCAAATAATCAATAAAGAAATAAATAAAACCAAACCTAGTCACAACAATGTCATCCTTAAAATTGATAACACCACTACTTCAGATCCTGATATAGTTTCTAATTGCTTTAATTACTATTTTGCAAATTTGCCTTTGAACTTAACCAAAAATATTCAGAATAATAATTCAGCGCTTGATAAATTACATTCGTTTAAAATATGCAACGGCAATTCGCTTTATTTCAATCCTACATCACCACAAGAAGTAGTCAATGTAATCCACAAACTTAACAACACAAGTGCTGTTGGTATGGACGACATTCCAATACAAGTGATTAAATTTTGTTTAGTATATATTTCAGATTTGATATCACATCTTATAAATAGTTGTTTCAGTGTAGGTTATTTTCCAAGTCAATTTAAAACATCGAAAATTATTCCCCTTCACAAAAGTAAGGACAAATCTTTAGTAGAAAACTACAGACCAATAGCTATACTCCCTGCTTTGTCTAAGATTTTTGAGACATTAATTAAAAATAGGATAACAACATTTTTCGAAGTAAACAATTATTTTTGTCAAAATAAGCATGGTTTTGTCCAAGGTAAATCAACTTCAACAGCATTAAATAACGTATTAGGTAACGTACTTCACTGTCTTAACAACAATCAACGCGTTATTAGCCTAAATTGTGATCTTTCAAAAGCTTTCGATCTGGTTGATCATAATATACTACTAGAAAAATTAGAATATTACGGAGTTCGCGGATTAGCTTTACGTCTTCTAAAATCGTACCTTAACGACAGAAAACAAATTGTTGAATTGCGTTATTTAAATCAAGATAATGAAATCGAAATACACCGTTCCTTAGTAAACAATGTGTATTATGGAGTACCACAAGGATCAATTTTAGGTCCGCTACTTTTTGTTTTATATATATAAACGATTTGCCGTACAATGTTAATGCTGGAGTCACCTTGTATGCAGATGACACTAGTGTAAATGTTACGGGTGCCAATATTCAGGAATTGGCTTATAATATAAATCAAGTATTCCATGATATATACAACATTGGTTTTCAGCGAGCCATCTCCTAATTAATATGGACAAAACTTGTTCGATGTCATATTTAAGCGACGGAGATAGCGAGGACTTATCGTATCTTTTAAAAATCTACCATATCAAATTAAAAACTTACACTCCGTTAAATTTTTAGGTTTAGTCGTAGATCGTCAATTTCAGTGGAAAGAACATATAGATGAAATGTTACCTAAACTTCAGAAAGCGATTTACTGTATACGACGTTTAAAATATATCTGTGACCTATCAACCTTGCGTACCGTTTATTTTGCGTATTTTGAATCCATAATCAGATATGGATTGATTTTTTGGGGCAATTCGATACATCTCTCTAACATTTTAATACTACAAAAAAGAGCATTAAGAATTATATACAGTATCAAAAGTAGGGATAGTTGTAGACCTTTATTTATAAATCACAATATCTTAACAATTTTTAATTTATTCATTTACGAAAGCTCGATATTTGTTTTTAATAATAAAAATACTTTCAAACAAAATGCGGATGTTCATGACTATAATACTAGAAGCAATCTTCTGCGACCTAATGCTGCTAAAACTTCAACCTATTATAAATCATTCATGTATACGTCGGTTAAAATTTTTAATAAACTTCCTGATCAGATCAAAAATTTAGAAAATATTAAAAAATTCAAATGTGCACTAAAATCGTATTTGACTGACAACTGCTTTTATAACCTGGAAGAGTTTTGGAATACTGGAAATACTGGGACTGCTTAGTGTTTGAAATGCAAACTCCATATCTATATTATCTTTAATTACTCTTTTAATATGTTTTACATCTATGTTTTTTTATGTTTATGTTATGTTTTAATGTTTTTATAATCTTTTATATCATATACACTACATGTTTCTTATCCTATTTATATTTTCACAATATTTTATTTTATTTTATTAATATGTATGTTTTTTATTGTATTATTCAACGCCACTGGCACCAGAATGTTTATCTATCTATCTATCTATCTTACTTTTAATGAAATTGTTTCTAAAAATGGATACCTTCTATTACGTATCATCCGGCAAAAACAAAAGAATAGCACTTAGTAATATAATATTTGCTGCATGTAAAAATAAATGTACTATTTGCTCGTTTTTAAAATATTTAATTTGGTTAAGTAGTTTACGAGCAATACGCTTTCAAAGTTAGAGGACCCTAGAAAAAAATTTATAGTAGTAGAGTTCTGTAAATTATTTTCTAGAGTTTCTATTATATACTCAGTTAACCTAAAATTCGCTTTCTAAAAAAATATATAATGAAAAACAGTTTAGGATAAAGTCTGTCCGGTATCATTAATCTAAAAATTGAAAAACCCAAACGGTCTACTAAAGGGATTAAAATTAGCTATCGAAATCAGCGAAGCCTGAAAAAATAAATTTTTCCACTAAATAAAAAAATCCCCATTTAATCTACTGTAAAGTGAAAATGATTATTTTTCAGTGTAGCAACAAACGATATATTTTTGTTCTAAATATAACAAGACATAAAATTACTGTAAAGTTGGATGCTTTTAAGAGGGAGAGATATTCAATTGTAATGCGTTTGAAAGTTTCTTAAATAATGTTTTAATTCCCTAGCAGATTCTGTAATCGGGCACGAATAAGAAAAGGATAGTCCTTGGGAGCACGCTTTCTTACTCACAGGGGATAGTTTAAAGCACAGCTGTGTTTTCACAGATTGGTTTTAAAAGTCTAACTTAAGGTTGTTTCCTAATCTTCCTGGAATCTAAAAAGTTTCCGTATAAGTGCAGATTGTTGGACAAAAACAGAATCCTGTTTCTGTAACGTTATAAGGATTCCGCACGTAAAGTGCTTGCTCAAAGATACCTTTACTTGTTGGTGTGTTATTCTAAAAAAACTAGCACAAAAGGAGTAAAGGTTGCCAACAAATGTAACTAGATATTATCAACTTTTTATTAAGAATAAAATGAAATTGCTTTCATAGTTCAATTAATAGTTAATTAGGCTAATGGTTAACCATATAAGTACATTATGCAATTCTAAATAAAATGAGCAGTATAACTATTGAAATAATAAAATATTGTATAGCTGAGCCCTATTCAAATACGGTTACTATTGAATATTATTAGTGAAACACAATCATAATTTTGTATTCTAAATTCGATATTACGCATTAAATAGAATTCAGAATAGAACAGAACAAAAGAACAATTATTTTCTATGCTGTGGTGTGTATAAACTCATTACTATGTATATAAACTTTAAAAATCCGCTGCCGATTTAACATGACGTCAAAGCGCTATTTCATATGGGGTCATTAAATACAGTACTCTGTATTTGCAAAAATTATGAAAATTGTGATATTGGTATCATATTCCTTATTTTATGGCGTATTACTGGTTAATTTTATGAGCGTGTAAAAGTTACATCAAAACTGATTGAAAATTTGAAACTTATTCGGAGCATAACTCAGATTCACTAACAATGCAAACGCATCGATGATGCGAATTGAAACGCATGATCGAACCAAACAAAATAGTCCTGATAAACATATCGTCATCGTTAATGCATACTGGCGTATCTATTTTTTTAGTAACTTTACAAGAGCGCGGTTTAAATGCTTATAAAAACTTTATTACAGATCACATGATGAATTCTTTGAAATGTTGTAACTAACAGCATTGCTAGTTACAACATTTCCAAGAATTAAGTTCATATCATCTGCAATAAAGTTTTTATAAGCATTTAAACTGCGCTCCCCTAAAGTTGCTAAAAAATAGATATGCCAGTATGCATTAACTGCGACGATATCTCTGATTCTCAACTGTTTCGTAGATATAGTTGATTTTATATTAAACAGTAACGTGCGGTGCGACGACTTGCTACATTTTCGCGCATAGCAATTCTTTGGCATGGATGTTCCAGAACGTTCTTCAATTCTTTGTAAAACAGGTTCTTTTAGTTTTAAAATACTCAAGGATCGCAGTCCAGTAAATTTGGCTTAAATTTCCCAGTGTCTCGTCAATGTTGACAGGGCCGTAACGGAAATAGTTGGGTCCCTTCGTAGAAATTTGAACATAACGATTTATGTATTTATTATAGGTATGCATCGTCATTGATTGTTGGGGCCGTCATACTTCGTCCCCCCGGGGTCTGCGGGGGTGATTGTTACGGTCCTGGAAGTTCATGATTTGCTCAACATTCTGCTGTAGTAACATTGCCATTCGCTTTGCCGTACATGAAATGCATGTCTTTTAATTCAAGATTTATTCACACAAATTAATCTAATCTTTGTTATTTTGTTTTTGTTTTACTTTTGTTTGTTTCATGGCAAACGTGTTGAAAGGTGCAGCATTGTAATTTATTATCCAATAAAATATATAAAACTAGCTACTCTATATCTGCGAAACAGTTGAGAATCGGACATATGTTTATTAGAACTTTTTTGTTTGTAGTGATGTAGTAGTTTCACAATAGGAACCAGTAGAAAACTTGAACTAGCACATTTATGAGCATGAAATCGAAAAAGCTATCAATTGATGCAAAATAATAAAGCGTCAGGCAAGTATAACATCTCTTTCGAGATTGCTAAAGCACTTACTAGCGAGCCGATAATTCTATTGGGTCTATTCAGTTTAATTAGGGAGCGTACCACAAGACTTCAGGAAAACTATTATTGTGAGTTTCTTCACAAAAAGGGCGACTACGCCGCAGTCTGGCAACTATAGAAGTATATCACTATTGTCAGTCAACAAAAAGGTTCTAACATGGGTCTTATCCGACGGACTGCTATACTTCGATACATAAACTAAGTCATAGCAGATTCTCGGAACTGATGAGTCATTGTGACCGTAATATTGTCGGACCGACAGCTTCAACAAATATCCATAGAACAAGAAGGTGACTTCTGCGTGTTTTATCGACATATCCTAACTTTGATACAGCGAATGGAAACACTCTATGGGTCATTATAGAGAAGTTTGAGATGTCTCTAAAATTTATTTCCTTCTTCAATGGTTCACACGTCAGCAATAAGTCCAAAATAAAACATAACGACAAGCGGACAGGCTTTTTTGATGGCCGGAGACTGGAGTTATAAGACGAGATTGTCTTAACACTCCCATCATTCAGCATTTCTATGGCAGACAGTGTTACTTACAATTTATCGTGAACAGGCAATTGGAAGAGAGGAGCGTAGCTATGCGATACGGAACCGATGGAAATTTGTTCAATCCGTCCCATCTGAGAGCCGAACGCATTTCATTTCATAATTTGTTACACTGATGATCGTGCGCTGATCGTTCACAAACCTAACAACAGAATATGTATCGTTGCTCATCATTGTCTATTGTATGTAGTAACTAACTTGCTATAGTAAAACTGTCGTAAAACGTGGTGTACTGCTCAAACTTAATTTATCTCTTTTGAAGAACTAGAATTATAAGACAACGCGAACCTTTATTAGAGCTTGAAAAATGCCAAACTTACGAACAATGTTGAGATATACGTAAAAACTAAAAATCCCTTTCTCTAGAACAACACTTATAAACAACGCTTATGTCATAACTACGGGGGACTCAACTGAGGAGACGAATCGGCAATGGGCGTTCCAAACATTTGCGTACCCAATGGCCTGTATTTTAAAAAATTTTCGTTAGAGGGCGCTTCGGTCCTTGACAACGCTCAGACCACGCTGGCCATTGTTGACAGTTCGCTGGAGTGCCATATGGGTCGCAATGTTTCATAAAAATTAGCCAGATTTGCGATAAAATTTGCGATAAATCGCATAATCTGTCAACACTGTCAGCGTTGTCCAGAATCGTAGCGCCATCTAGAAGTAACGTTCAAACTTGAATTAACGTTCAAGGTCGGGGACGCTTTATTTGACTCGTTTCGTCTCCTCAGTTGAGTCCCCCGTAGTCATAACTGACAAAAATCAAGGCCCACGTTGGGCGCCAATTTATAACACTCAAAATACCACAAACTAAATAATGCCCCGCGATTGGACGCCAATTTATAGCAACAAAAACCTGGCCCACGTTGGACCGTCAATTTATAACGACAAAAAAACACTAGGCCCCGCGGAGGGCGCCAATTGTACCTTTCTAAAAATCACAAACAAAATAGTAATTATAAAATTATTATACTTACGTTAAAAAGATGCTCAAGATTACCACGGCTTGAGATTTAGCTCTATCTTACAAATTTTTAGTTTCAGGTCGCAGGTATTGGTTCTGCAGTTGTCTTATTTATAAAAAGTAGTAGATAAGGGTTTCAGAACTGAAATAAATACTCTAAAAGGGCGCCATCTAATTATGAAATTTAATGACATTAAGCCAGAAAAGATATTGAATTCACTAATCAGAAAATGAATTGCATTCACTATTTAAATGTTAAGTTATTCAAACTGTATTAAACATAAAATTATTTAGAAATTTATCAAAATTTATTCACCATAAAGTTATTTAGATTTTATTGAACATAAATTGTTCGGAAATTTGTTAAGATCAAGATTTATTAAACATGAAATCATGTGGATTTTATTAAACATAAATTTGTTAAAGTATTGCGGAATTGAATTTATTTAAGTATAAGATATTTAAATTTTATTGAAGTTAACATACTAAAATTAAATCCTATTAGAGAGCTCTCTTTTTATTGAAAACTATAAATTCAACTATCCAAATAATCCGTAAACACAAACAAGATTACAAAAAATAAATAATTCTTAAATTACAATACCTTGATCCTATGGATCGAATTCCAATTAAACCATTAATTAATTTCATCACAAAAAAAACAATACTCTTGACTGATAGAAACTGGAAACGCCTCTCACTAGAAGACCGTTGTTGATCGTTAATGGTGGTGAATTATTATTTGAATGCAGCAGGTCTAAAGAAAATTGTATTCGTTCAAGTTCAGTTCAATCACACGAAACATTGAAATAATCCATATGATTTAACCAACAATCTTTGTTAAAACACAGTTTAAACAATCCTGTTTCTGTTATATTTTTATTTATAATTAGCACACGTTAAATAACGGTAATGTCTTAAAAAGCTTAAACGAATTTAAACACAGTTAGCACTTGCTAATTTAAATACTTCCAATAGAATAGATAATTGTTTATATTTATTTCACGTAGAACGGGAATTTATTAGTTAGATTATGAATCCGTCTGCAAATAAACTATAGTCCCAAATAAAAACGCATCTGGAGTTTTTATTAATAATGACAATGACTCCGTAACATTTTTATAAAAACCACTAGATTTTTAATAACATAACTGCGCTAATTTAAAACGAGAACTGTAGAAATAATTGTTTTAATGGCCCATTACAATAGAACAAGCCACATATAACTATCAACTGTACTGCATATTCAAGTTTTTTACATAAATTATTCAAAACTGAACTATATCGGAAACTCACTTCACGGCAAGTGTGTTCTCTTTACCGCAACTCAAAAGCAAGTCTTTTTTGGACCAGCCCTTGAACGGAAGTCTGCTAAAAAACTCTTCTTTCCGCGTTCCGGTTCTTTTTCCGCGTAGGAATACATTACCAGATGCAAAATCAAAATTAACCAATAGCAGGGTCTCACTTCAAGTATTGATTTTTCTTTAAAAGCTGAAGGTTGCATTATAATAGTTCGTAGGGTATAAATCGTGTACCCAATCAGCGAATCGCGTGTTTTGGCTTAACGAATCAGAGCACAGCTACTCTAAAGCAAGTATTGATTTTTCCTCTAAAACTGCAAACGCTTATATGAGTAACCAAAGAGATTTTTATAATTCTAAGATTTGAAACCAACCTTTTTTAAAATAAGTTTTATGGGGTTGTTTATATCGAATACTAACGCAAGTTTACACTATGAAAAGAATTCAAATTTGCAGAACCGGACTTAAGATTTTTGTAAATATGTCGACAAAATTACATTTATTCAGAGCTGATAAAAATATACCGTTACAACCTCAATTAATGAATTATTTTTAAGGTACCTCTATTGTTTCTAGTTTAGTGGCTGTTGAAGATATTAAGAAGAAAAGACCTGCATATAAAAACAATTAGTGAATCATAATATACAATAGTATAATTACTACTGGGTATTTTCTGCATGAGCTAAAGAATGCAAAAATTCTCAAAAATACTGTGAAATGTGTTCCTGACAATTAAACTCCGCAGACACCAAAATAAAATAGTTTGAGAATAATAGATCCTACGTTTCCCTAGATATAAAGCGATTACTTGTTTAAAAATCAAAGTTCGTATTTGTAAAAATAAAATTGTAACATAAGTAAATCATAGACAATCGGTAGCCATATTTCAAAATTTAATTTTACCGAATGTATTACCCGCTGTGTCTTGTTTTGTCTTGTCTCCCGACGTGCAACAGAGGAAGACGATCATATAGAACACTAAAATGTGAAATTTTAAACGTAACCAACGGCATTCACCTCGAATGTGAAAACGCGGTGTAGACGATAACAGTAGATCTATTTAAATAGTTTTTATCTCTACAGACTAACATCACATGTGCTGATGTTGGTATAGCTTTGCATTGGAACTTTGGTCTGTACGAGGTTTAACACAATTTCGTCGAATGCTGGATTAATTCTCGCATTATTCAGACGTTGCCGTCTTAATTCACAAACACACACAAAAAAATCTATTTTTAAATTGAACCAAAATTTAGTTTTAAGATAATATTTTTTAATTGACCATAACTAGCTTTACTCCAAATAAATAATATAGTTGATCAGAATAAACCATAGTATTGTAAATTATTGTCAAATAAAGCTCAGTTATTTTACAGATGTGTATACTTTATTTTCATATAGAAGTTAGAGTATGATATACTGATTGGTAGTATAATGTGAGTTCCTTCTAAGAATTTTTTTAAAATCATGAGGTTATTTTAAATATATCGTATTCATTATGCTTAGAAAGTGCTTAAAACTGCAATCGTAGCATTGTTTTGACTATTTTATATCAATTATGATTCGCATTTTGTTCGTACCAACGGAAGGCAGTTTCATTTTCATTTCATGTTTAGTGGTGATACTAAAAAATCTTGTTTTTATTGATTTTATATTAAGTGCCATTACGTGTTTTTAAAGTAAATGTACTGGTAAACTTATAAGAATTTCGATTTCCAAAAGAATATAATCGAGGAATTATTAAAGCTATGGGGTGCAAAGCCCGCACATTATACAAACATTTAAAGGTAAGTTCTGTTTGAATTTATTGATTAGATGTTTAATTTAATATATTGGTTATATATTTAAAAATTAAATGGATTAATTAGTGAATTAATAATTGCGTGTGTTTTTAGGATATGATATTACAGAAGATTTACTGGATAAATTGAATTACAATGCCATAAAAGAATTAATTTCTTCAGTAGGACAGAGAATAAAAATTGCCGAAAATGTAAAGGAATTATTTCAGGTAAATGTTTAAAAAATATTTTACTATAATAAGGATTCTATGCAATTCAGTACTGCATATTAAAATTACTAATATTAAAATTACTAATAATAAAAATACTTTCAGAATAAATCTGGCATTCTGGATGCACCAATAGAAAACAATCAAAACCCGTGTTCGATGGATGATGACTTCAGTGATGTAAATATTAATGAACTGAACAAATATGTGAGTCCCTCTGATTATTGTCGTTCTTCTTGATAACAATTAAATATGTTGTAAATGGAGTTTTAGTTTATAACTATGTTAACGAAGAACCATTTATGTGTAAAATTAGATGTATATGTTTGAACAAAGTAGATCACATTAAATGTTTATTTCATGTAGAATTTACATAAAATTTTAGAAAAACACATTAGGGCATACAAAGTAACTTGTGAACCAAAGGTTGTTTGTGTAAAAATATCTGAATTATATTCAAACTTCCTTACCACAATTCATAATTTTTTAATAATGATCTGTATGTTTCACCAGATA